>CM017565.1:21162294-21501035 GCA_007844125.1 Sinonovacula constricta
GAGAGAGAGAGAGAGAGAGGAGAGAGAGAGGAGAGAGAGAGAGAGAGAGAGAGAGAGAGAGAAAGAGAGAGAGAGAGGGGGAGAGACAGAGCGAGAGAGACACACAGAGAGAGACACAGAGAGAGACACAGAGAGAGACACAGAGAGAGACAGAGAGAGAGACAGAAAGAGACAGATAGAGACAGAGAGAGACAGAGAGAGAGACAGAGAGAGAGAGACAGAGAGACAGAGAGAGAGAGAGAGAGAAATTTAAAGATTTAAACATTTCAATTTATTTTTATTATATATTGCATATTTTATAATATATTATGTCTCATTCAATCATGCTTTTCAACATAACCTATGTCATGAAGTTGCTACATTCAACCAATTTTTTTCTGTTCATTTGGATTAAAGCCTTGTCCATTGAGGGGTCAATCACTATTGTTATGGTCAGTATTCTGTGCCATACACTTCATGCATTGGATTGTTGTGTACAAATTAGACTGTCTTGTCTGGAGATATTATTGCTTTACAACCAAACGGTATTTACATGATAATATTTACATTAATATACACATAGGATGTCATGTTACATACAGATACAAGAAAGAAAAGCATCAGAAAGGCGTCCAATATATGTTTAAAAGACAATACGTTATCTGACAAACGACAAAGCCGGACATCCGATGAGTTACTTTGACATAACGTAACTTTAAAATATGATCGAACAATTGGTCTTTACTTGGACATAATATATCTTGTACCATTTGTATTTCATATTATCTAAATGTATCAGACAATTCACTAAACTCATTTAAGAAATATCGAACGTACAACACTATTTAAACTCTCGTTCAGCACTGCTAACAGGTGAGAATAAAACCTGCTTAACCCACGTTGTTCGAAGCTGCCAGGATCTGTACGTTATATACGTGGTATGAGGTCGAAGTGTTAGAAATCTGCAACACCTAATGACCACTTGCAACAGCTCGGACATATCTCCGAAGGAGGGGGATTTCCGAAAGACACGATAAATACAACAATAGCATATTTTCACATTTCTAACGCATTTCATAAGGGGCGCCGCGTTTTAGCGAGGACAACAACAAATTTGGTCCTTTATGTTATTGTTACATTGTAAGATGGACATCGCCAAAAAAGTGTTAAAATAATTATAACTAGAATTCAACCAATGACTTAGGCATTTTAACGGTTTGTAAAGAAAAGACCTAATTAAAAGTGTCATTGTATCTGTGAACATATTTATGGAGGGGGATATCCGCCAAAAGTCCGTGTATCTTAATTGCATTCCAATCTATGTTGTTTGCATGTTTATTGTTATTGTTTGTTGGCATGTGTTTGATGTTTAAACATAAGCAAAACAGTAGCCATTAACATCAATCAAGCAGTCAGTGGAAAGAATGACACATGCACGTATAGTCACACGAATAATATAGCGTAACAATGACAAACGAACATGTAAACAACATAAATTGGAATGCAATTAAGATACATAGACTTTTGGCGGATATCCCCCTCCATACTTTTCTCCGTTGTCAGCAAAATGTAAACCCCAAACTTAACCGAATAAACAGGAAGTTCAGTGGTCGCCATTTTGTACATCGTCCGTGTAGCGTTTGGCCGATTTCCTTCCAAGCTGTACTTCTTTCTGAGACAGTACATAAAATTTGCATTGAGCATATGTAAGTTTTTCTTATTTGGATGCGTGTTATATGAAATAGATGGTTCCTTTTTAAGCCTTTTAAGTTTCAAGCCATCGACAATTTTTTGTTCGTCTAAATCGGCATTTGTTTACAGAACTTGCTTACAAATTGTTTCGAAACCTCTGCTTTTGATTTGAAAACGGTTTCATCTACTGAGCTCAACACGTCGTCAAGAAACTTACAAACTTGCTGTTATTGTAAATGGCTAGTGTTATCAAGAACTATACACATTATTATGCGATGTTAAACGTTATGCATACACCCGATAATGGCAACCTTGCTTTTTCGGGGGCATCGCAAAAATATCTTACTGGAGTATGTTTTCAAACAGATGACAACATCTTTTTAACACAACCCATTTAATAGGCCTGTTTCTATTGGGTAAGCCTTTGAAATCTAACCAATCTGAATAATTTATAAATGTGCCATGCACTTAGAAATTTTTCCAGGTGAAAGTGTAATTTCTACCAAAATGATTTATGGTATTGTCACATGCAAATTTATTATGTGGATTTCAAAATGGTCGTGAGGAGTCTCAATTACATGTGTCCATAAGGATGCATATATTTATATTTTTTGATAAAAAAATGCATCAGGGACGGGGGTGTCACAGTCTCATATTTCTACCGTGTCCAAATTTCTCACAGGCCCCAATTCGCATGCGCAAAATTTTAATAGAAATATGAGCCCGTATATAGATGGTCGAAGATTTCCTCTTGGGCACACATTTCCATCTTAAGTAAACATGAAATATTCTAGGTATACATGTATATCGTAAAGACAGAATGATTTGTACAACAGAAACGTCAGACCGTGTATAGACGGACTTAAATTTCCACCCAGGCACACATTTCCATCACACATTGGACCAAAGATTGGTCTAATCGAAACATCAGCCCATGTACATATGGGCTTATAATTCCACCCAGGCACACATTTCCATCTTAGGTAAAAGTGTAATATTTATGTATGCATGTATCTGGTAGAGAAAGATTGGTCTGATAGAAACATCAGCCCATGTATATATGGGCTTATTATTCCACCCAGGCACACATTTCCATCTTAAGTAAAAGTGTAATATTTATTTATGCATGTATCTGGTAGAAAGAGGAAGATTGGTTTGACCGACGATCATAAGGACCAGTAGGTACCGAACCACTGAAAATGTGCTGACAATGTCACAGTATCTTAAATACAATGTTTTAAGCCTCAAAATATTTATCATGAACACTTTACACCGGTATGGTGCCTAGGAAATTTAGGCACGCGTAGTTTAAAATAGCCATCTGGCGCATGCGCACACTAGACAGAGAAATTTAAGCACAGTAAAAACATCAGACTGTGACAGGGGATGCAGAGGTAAAATAATCACTGGATAAGGCTCTCCCACTTAGTTTAAATTATGGTCATTGTGTATATGGTTAAAAAGCATGTGCATTAGAAGTTCTTGCAAATGTTTTTACTCAGTTCATAATTATTTAATTGCTCTTTTTCAGACATTAAGTCTATGACCATGGCAGACGATTTAGATGTTGAGGCAATGCTTGAGGCCCCTTTTAAAAAAGAGGTAAATTGTCATATCATTTTTGAATTATTATTTTTTAATGATATGTTAAACAGATTCATTCTAGCTGACAAGAAGTATTGCTTTAAAATACCTAGATTGACTTAAATATTCTTCAACACTTGTAGTTTATAGTGATATGTAGCAGGCTTTCTCTACAAAGTTGAAGTTTATAAAAATCAAAAGTATTTCTTATGTTAGTTTATCAAGTGTTTTTTGTTTTGTTTTTCTTAAATGTTTGCAATTCATTATTGTAAAACACTTTTAATCACTGCAACTGTACCAGTTTGAAGAAGTGACTGCACATGTATTATTTGCTTGCCTAGTTGTGACAGTTACACTATTTATTCCCTTTACAATATTTTACTGATAATATTTTCTGTATTATATGTGGTTGTGTTTGCCTGAAGAGCTTTCTCCTTATATGGACATTTCTCGTTCTATCATAGATATTCAAATGTTATCGTTGTACAAGAAAAAAGAGGCTTCATTATCGCGCGGGTTGACCTCTACAAGGTATAAACATATCTGTAGTACCATATTACACTATCCCACATTAAAGGGTTGTAGCAACTTTTTAATACAGTGTGTTTATTTTTCAACTTTATGTCTGATTCATGAAAGGTTAAGCTTACTTGTCTGCAGAGCTACACATGTGGCATATACACAATTTTGTTGATTTCTTATTTTGTTGTGAGAATATTTAAAAAGACGTGCTGATGTGTTTTTGTGGTGTGTTTTGTTTTTTTCAATTTTAAATTTACAAATCACATTGCAGTATTTGTATCTAGTCTTTCTCTTTCTAAGTCCTATGTTTATTAAAATAGTAATGTTTTTTTTTTTATTTAGCAGTTTTTGAAAAATTAGATAAGTGTTAACTATATTCAAAGTGTCTGCATTCACTTAAAAAGAAAGGAGTGGCAGTAGCCTGAGGTAGTCACTTGTAACATGTGACTTCACCACTTTCCGCATTGGTTCATTGTCCTGTCAGTCTCATGTGGAGAGGTAATCAGCTGACATGCAGTTTGTTGCTGATTCTGCTTAGGTTTTTGTCTTTGGTCTTCCTTTACCAGTTAATAGCTTGATCGCTTTAATGAACAAACTTGTGTTGCTGATGTATATAATACCAATAAGATGTATAATCAGTTATTAAGATTGTATACTGACTGTCCTTGTATCATTGTTTGTTGACCAGTCTTTTTACTGTTGCCCTTATTCTTCCCCAGGGCAAGCCAGAGGTGCCCCATAGAGCCGCAACAGGTTGTCCCCAACCTTGCTGTTGTCAACAACACTGATGTTCGCCCTCTCCCATTTCATTTGTGACAACATTTTTTTAAACATTTCTGCCATTTTTGTAGCGCCATACATATTGGTTTGGTTTCTAATACATTTTGTGTGTTGCTAAGCAGGTATACAGAGGGTTATCTCAAGTAGTCAGTGTTTAATGTAATTTTGAGGATTTTAAGATAATTTAATATGGTCAATAATTAACATTTAGTGGGAATTCAAAATTCAATGTAATTACAAATTGACACTGATCATCTTTTGTATAAAATTTCTTAATATTTAATTTGATGCAGATGTGAAATCAACAGGGGACAGTCAGTTGCGTAAAACATTGAACATCCTCATGTTAAAATGATAGCTTATAGAGTTTGGGAGTATTATGCAAAGATATTTATTTCTGCTCTAAAGTTATCAAAACCAATATTACTGCTACACCAAAAGACTGTTTTGGCAGTTTGGGTAGTTTGCAGCACCAGAGTAATGTACTCATCAAGGGTTGTTGACTATTTGAGATTTCCTTTATTTTTATCTTTCATGATTAGAATGTCCTTTTTCAGTCTGTCCTTTTATTTAGCCCTTCCCACAGATGACCAAAACAATGAACTGTTTATGAAATGTTAATTAGTAGATGTTAGAAATATAATTGGCAAATATCTAATCCATTGTTTTTCTTATCCCTACCACTTGCTGTTGGTGTCCTGTTTGTGACTATGTGCCTGTTGTTTCTGGAAACATAGGATGAGGGCCGAGACTACAAAGAATCCTCTAGCAAAGATAAAAAATCATCCTCGTAAGTAGACCTCTATCTTATTAACATTTAAAACTTAAGAAAACTTGATAGATTTTAGGTTTGTTTCAACATTTTAAATCTGTGCTGGTACAACTTTCCACAAGAGATTTTCAGATAAAAAAATGTTTTCTACATGGCTAGTATGATGGGTAGTAGTAATATACATTCGTTTTCATAGTAACACATGGTTCAACTTTTTTTTAAAATGTTAAATTCCACATTTATATTTTCATATGCAATACAAGAAAGTAATAAGTCTTAAAGTCTATTGATATCAGATTGTAAGTAAACGTGTTTGTCTGAACTTTTTCAGATCTAAAGATGTGATCTGATGTGGACAAATGGTTTAAAGATTAAATTGTTTGTTTTAGATCCATGATCGTTTGAGGTTGGGCCATTGTATTAAGGGGATCCTATTGCACCAAGCAGAACTCACTTTCTGACACATTTCAGATTTTTCACCTTCTCTGATTGTGGTTTTGGTAAAGAATCTTCCCTGACATAAATGGCAACATCCACACCTTATAGCAACTAGAACCAAATTGAATAATGCATACTTCTCTGTGCATTTCAGATTGCTTAAATCATTAAGTAGTTTAAAAAAAATAGGGTCATGTTTTGTAGTAGAACACAGTCTTCTGGTTTCTACTGGCCTTTGGACGTAAAAATCAACTTGCTAGAATGGTTTTGATGACTCATTAACCAGTGGCACACCATGACCTTGTTGTGTTGGTACACTTATTGGTTTTCCTGAAAGTTTCTTTCGTTTCAGATGTCAGCAGCAGAACCAAACAATAATTTATATACTGTTTGTGATCGTTGCTGTTTTTACTGTTCCTAACAATCGGTTCTGTTGTATATTGTTAAATAGGTGCAATTTTGGTCCTTATTGGGAAAAGAAACTTGCTCTGAAATGACTTATGCAGAATTGAGCAATGGGAAAGGTACGTTAATCAAAACAACAGACACTGATGTGGTCCAACATTTGAAGAGATTCCACTGACTTTATTCTGTATGCAAAGTCACACACACAGATTATTCTCTTTTCATCTATTTTAAATGATGAAATTGGAGACTTGAGAAATTCTCAGTCTTTAATGCACACACAAACAAAAAAACATCTCTTTTAAGCATCTTAATGCATGAGATTAAATACACTTGTAAAACTTTTTCTATAATTCTGCTGAATAATTATTCTTGTTTCCTTCTTTATTCACACCCACTGTAAATCTCATCAGGAAGAGGCGCAGTAGGGACAGAAGCCGAGAACGAAATGGAGATCGGGATCATGACAGGGAAAGAGATAGGGACAGGAAAGACCGAGACAAGGATAAGAAACGGTAAGAGTTCATTATATTTTTTCTTAGGTTTATGAAATAAAAAATAATTCCTGTAAATAATTCCTGTTAATTTTCAAACCATATGTTGATTACAATGTTATCAGGAATGGCTCCGTGACGCATCTTCAACTTGCGTTACGGTATACGGCTGGGTAAGAGTCTATGTTTTCACCGGTTACATTCATACATAAATTCACGGAAAGTAGTTTTCACAGATCACCGATCAAAAGTAAACAAATGATTCGCTTAATTGGAAAAGTCTTGATTTCATGGTTTCTTGGTTATTTATTTTTAAAAGATAAAAGGCATTTCCGTTCAAATAAGAATTAATTTATGAGATTGGGAATTTTTTTCATGAAATTGGGAAAAATGGCCGCTATTTGGCATTGGGAATTGGGCCGAATATCGGCCCTGTGAGACGGGCTGAAAAAGACCTGGATATCTGACTGCTAGTTTTCTAAGTAAACACAGTAACTGAGAGTTAATACAAATAAATAAAATTTAAAACAAAATATGCGCATTGACATGGTACTCCAATATTGATTTCAGTTTACCTCATATTCTGGTGAATTGCTAAAATTTCTCTGGGAAGTTATATATTCAAAAAAGCGGAATCAACTGTATATAGTATTTTGAACTTGATACATGTATTTCAGATTCCAGCTGATTGTCACAAACATATTAAATAATTACAATTTTAGGACCTGTTGGCACAGTAAATACTGTAAATGTGAGGGCAACAAGATGATTTGCAGGAGGTTTGGCTAAAAATGATGATCAGCTTGTCTTCCACTCCTTAAGTTTTCACAAGATACATAAAGTAAACAATATATCAATATGAGCATCTTATTCTTTCAGCATGTTTATCTTTTGTTAATTTATTTTTTAGAGACAGAAGCAAAGATCGTGAGAGAAGTCGTGACAGAGATCGACATCGCGATAAGGACAAAAAATCAAAACGACGTAGTCGAAGCAGGGAAAAACGAAGCAGGAGTCGTGATCGTAAAGAAAAGAAAAGGAGTAGAAGCAGAGACCGTCGCCGCAGCAAAAGCAGAGAAAGAAAGCGAAGCAGGAGCCGTGATAGGAAGCGTAGTCGCTCTCCTCGAAGACACAAACGTAGTTTCAGCAAGAGTCCTGTCAGGTGAGACAAGCATTCAGGTATTCCATATATAATGGATTTGTTGTCATTGAATGTCCAGCTTCGAAATGCTTATCTTGCCAGTTTTTAACATTTAGGATGTTGAAGTAAGTGAATAAGCTTAGTTTTATTGTCCATTTTTGTGTTGCTTTGTAACAGCACTTCCCCATTAGACATTTTAAACTGTATTTTGTTTGTTGTATTAAGTGTGCATGTTGTTGAATTAGTCAGCAAAAAACCTACTCTTTAATTTCTTGTGTGTGTGTGTGTGTTTAGAGAACCACCTGCTGAGATGACACCTGAAGAACGTGATGCCAGGACAGTGTTCTGTATGCAGCTGTCAGCAAGAATAAGGCCCAGAGATCTCGAGGAATTCTTCTCCTCTGTTGGAGAGGTAAGGATGACCACCGTAACTTGTTCTCAGATATGACCAGATGTTTTCTCTGTAAATTTCTACAAATTTACACAATATGTTTATTAGTAGCTCATGCGTTAGAATATTTCCTAAAAAATATTAGACCAATCATTATTAACAATTGTTACAATTTATATGATAAAAATTTGCTTGTCCGTTTTACAAAAGCTTTTTAAAATTTGAATCTTTATAAGTTACTGTGAAAGCATTTTATTTCGTGGGGCATTTAATTTCGTGGAATTCGTGGGCAAGTCAATCCACAAATTTAAGTACCAACGATATAAAATCCCCTCGGTTAGACTTTCGAATGCTAGATTTACTTGTAAATCATGTCAACATATTTTTACTAAACAGGACATAAAGCTCAAACAAACAGACGATTTCACCACACTTTATTTACATTGTATTGACATAGAACGATAAAACATGTTTACGAACATAAGCCATTTAATCATAAAAACGATCTGTGCTAAGTAATTTTATACTGTAATATATACACGAGCACTATAAACTTTATAGGTGTAGGGTGTTTACTCAAGGGTCTGTTTTGTGTCAGTTTGCATAGTACGCTAATTGGCGTTAATTGACAGTCAATGGCTTCGTTAAATTAGACCCTTAAAAGAACCTGCGCCCCTAACATCTTTATGCATATAATCCCTTAAATGACACGCTAAATAACTTAGCAAATCCCTATTTTATGATTGTTCCAGGTGAAAGATGTTCGACTCATCACAGACAACAAGACACGTCGGTCAAAAGGCATTGCTTATATCGAGTTCAAAGACACAGAGTCTGTTCCGTTGGCTCTAGGTCTGACCAATCAAAAGTTGTTTGGTGTGCCAATCATAGTTCAGGCGTCACAGGCGGAGAAGAATCGACTCACCATGCCTACCAATGTTGTGGCCAAGGGACAGCCAACTGGGCCTATGAGACTGTATGTGGGCTCGTTACATTTCAACATCACAGAAGATATGCTCAGAGGAATTTTTGAACCTTTCGGCAAGGTTTGTGTAAGATATTTTGTTATGAGACTTATATTATATAGAACAGTGTAGTGGTATGTATAGTAATATGATAATATATTCTTGGTTCAGTTTATTTTAAATTAGACATAAATTATCATAATATTAGCTTTTAGTCATAGTTGTAGGTATGTTGTGCATTTTATAATTAAATGTTTAACTTTTTTAAACATAAAAAACCCAGTCTTGTTGAAAAAAAAGAACAAGAAATACATGTCTCAAGTGTTGAAGATAATCAAATTAAATGCATTGTTTTTATAGAACATGATAATCTGAGTGTACCTTAATCATTTTCTGTGAATTTTCTGCAGATTGATGACATCAAGCTAATACGAGACCATGAAACAGGAAAGTCACATGGTTATGGATTTATATCGGTAAGTTTTTCATTTTATTATCAGTGGAATTAACTGTTTGGATTTTTGTCATACATTTTAGTGAAAAGGATATTTATTAAGATCTGTCCTGGTGAGTAAAATTCTCTTAATTGGGTGCTGTTAAATAAGATACTGTGCATATGATTGGTGCTTTGGTTCTTTCTTTTTTTTCTTTTTTTTTTTGCGCTGAGGGTTTAATGTATTTTTAGGTTCTGTACACTCAACATCTATAAACTTGGGGTAAGGATATTTTTATTAAATAATTGAAATTTTGAAAAAAATAAGAAAAAGCAATTGTTGCATGTAGGATTTGAACCTGGTCTTAAGTATACAAAGGATGCCTGCAGGGTTTGAACCTGGGCCTCAAGTATGCAATGGTTGCCTGCAGGGTTTGAATTTGGGCCTCAAGTATGCAAGGCTATGTAACCAGTAGTCTAGTCATCCCGATGCTACATTGAAACTTCCATAAATAATGTTCATTATAATATTTTTGTAAAAAGGCCTATCTTAGAATTTGTGTTTTCAACTTTACTGCTTTATTAACTTATATCATAATTTTTATCATTAAAAAAAAAACCACAAAAAAACAATTGATTTCTAAGCTTTTTTTAAGCTGTTATTTCTTTTCTTCTTTTTTTTCCTTTTTTTAGATGCATCGCTGTGACCAATTATAATCATTATAGCACCATCAAGCTGTTTAGGAGGGGGGAGTTCCCAGAAAAATCTCTGGGTAGTACCACCAACACACCACCGGTCAGCTGGAAGACCTCACATTAAGTGCATTGCCCCATGTGGACTTGAACCCATGTGAAGCAAGGTTAAGCTGTCAGAGGAGTTGAAAATCTGTGACTCTATCACTACGCCTTGATCGCTTCACTTCTATTTCATGTACCTTTGCAGACATTTTTTCTGTAAATTCCTTACAGATTAATCTCTTCTCATGTCTGCTTCGTTGTCTTTTGCAGTATCACAATGCAGATGATGCTAAGAAGGCATTGGAGCAGCTGAATGGTTTTGAGTTGGCAGGTCGACCTATGAAGGTGGGTAATGTGACTGAGCGCACAATGGATGTGTCAGGAGGTGGTCAGCTTGACACGGATGAGTTGGACAGAGCAGGCATTGATCTCGGCGCAACAGGGCGTCTACAGTTGATGGCCAAACTAGCTGAAGGTATCTACCTTTTCAAATTTTGTTACATCATCTAAAACTATTTCTTAATAACTCCAACCAAATTCTTGGAGTTTACAGTAATACATTATTTTGAGAAATAATGTATATTTTATTTATGATGAACATTTAGTGATAATCTTTCAATTAATCACAAAATAAGCATTTTATGATAATTTTTCAATTCTTCACAAAATCTTGCCAAAGCAATGAGGGGTTTTGGTATAAAAATAGTTTTTTAAAAAGTCTGGATCTACTAAGATATTTGTTTGCAAATGAAAGCCAGATTTTGCCAAACTAACGGTAATTTATGTTGGTGCCTCGTCTATTTTTTACCATTACTACAATAAGCATGTATTATGTTTGACAACAAGCCAAGAAAGCATACCATCTTTGATTTGCAGGTACCGGGTTTGAAATCCCTGACTATGCAGCCAAGTCTCTGGCCCTGCAGGGTATGGGTGCCAATGCAGCTGCAGCCGTAAAGCCCCAAGTGCCTGCAGCAACCACACAGGCCCCACCCATTGCCACACAGTGTTTTATGCTCTCCAACATGTTTGATCCTAACATGTAAGTAGCAATTGGACTTGTAGTCAGTTAAGTCTAGACTAACTGAACAAGTCAAATTGTCTTTTGAGAGTATTTCTGGTGTTTTCTCGTTGCTGTAAAAAGGAGTTATACACAAAAAAAGCATGTTTTTCTTTTCAGTAGATTGTTTTTACATATTCGTCCCTGCCAATGAAATCTTTCATAATCATTCTGCTCTGAAAATAACTATTAATGTTTTTACCGGCTATGGCCAAGTTTCCTGTCATACTAACACCATTGTGTCACAGTGAGTTGGTTTCCTAGGGTGTCAATAATAAATTTATATTTGTACATTACAACCAGTCAGAAGAGATGTTATAGTAATATTGTTATGAGATTGATTTCTAGTTCTTGCCTCATTCCTATCCATCTTCCTTTCTTCCCTTCTCCTGTTTCTTACTTTGACTACAACAATATTTGTAGCATCCTCGTCTCTCATATAGACCTGACTTATGAAGTTATGGTTATTTTATGTGTTTTCATTCTCTAGCTCATTTTCCATTCATCGGAATCACATTTTAAAAAAAGCTTCAGTCAGTTTGATTTTACACCTAGTTCTGATTCGTTTCAGTGAGTCGAAGTCTAGTTGGGATCAGGAAATCCGAGATGACGTTATAGAGGAGTGCAGCAAGCATGGTGGGGTGTTGCATATCTTTGTGGACAAGGCGTCCCCTCAGGGAAATGTATATGTTAAATGTCCTACCATTGCAGCCGCGGTCGCATCAGTGAATACCCTTCATGGTAGATATTTTGGAGGTAGGTATTTGTTTATATATTCAAGATATTTACACGTTCAAGTAAGGTATTAAAAAAGGACATTTTCATTCATTACTTTTTGTGAATTGATATTCCTTAAAACCTATTATTATTTACAAAAATAGGTGTGGGAAGACAATGCTTCGTGGCAGAAATTTAGGGTATGTTCTTTGATCACTTTCAAGAAAAACATCACTTCCAAGAAAAAAGACTTCAATAAAATATTCTTTTTTGTCTTGTGTTTTTCATACATAAAAATACAGGACCTGTTAGCGCAATTGGTAGAGCGTCGACTCCAGGTACGCGAGGCCCTGACCCAGACCACGACCTACCAAAGGCGTATAAGATGATTGTGGTATAGCTTCGTTGCTAAAGTTCAAGCAAATGTAGGGGTATTATCTGGGTGTGATATCATGCCAGGTGTTCACAGAATGCTATACACAATGAAGGCAGCACTATATAAGCCTCAAGGGCACACTGTCAACAGATAATGGATTGGTGGGACGATAAACCAACCAAACATACACACATAAAACATTGGGGACTAACAAGCTGACAAAAAAACAATTTCAAGTTTTTGTGGTAAAGGGTCTGAAGAGAAGCATAGTACATGTTCTGGGAGAAAAAGACTAAAAAAGTTAAGAAAATAACATTACATAATAATATGTAGTATGATAGTACAACAAAGAAAACGTTCATTCAACAATATTTAAATATACAAAATGGAGTCATGTGATTTTTGAAAAACATTTAAGTCCTAGATTCTTAAAAAGATTTATAGAAGTCGGAACAAGTAGTCTGAAAGATCAATAGTTTGTTGGGATGATGACTGTTAACTAGATTACTGGATATCGCACGTGTATCCAGATAGAAGTTTGCTTATATTATACCCTATAAAATGCCCATAACTATAAAATAAATATTATTAAATGTCAGGCTGCTAAGTTTGGATTCTGACTTCATCAATTTGTGGATAATTATATACTTCTCCCCCAACCTTTTTCACGTTTATGTAGCCCCACCCCTTTTAAAGTTTACGTAACGCATGCAGCTGCGGACAAAGGGACCTGCTAGCAATAATCACATGATTTGGGTTATTGTTAGGGTAATTTTAGTCTAATTAAGTCAGACAGTCATCTCTACCAAGTTGTGTTAAGTACGGGCCGGTCAGGCTAGCGTGTAAATGATGCCACATACTGTTTTAAATCACGACTCGCGTTTAAAGTACAGCATGTAATCATTATATTAACAACCATACAGTTAGCTCCTATCATTCAACTACATAGACTTCCATATTAGTTTCCATTGAATACTGAGATGGAGACAATTTTCTGACCTCCCCATTTTTTTGCTCGACGTTTTTGGCGACTTTCTTAAGTCTTTTTTTTTTTCATAATGTTACCAAACACACATCAATGTTGCGAGATGACATGACTCAAACAGACTAGGACTTCGATCACCATTTATAAATGTTTTTGTCTTTGCCAAATTTCTTCTCTGATTCCATAATATGAATCCAAAATATGTTGATGTCCAACCGATTTTATTTCATTAAGGCAAGTAACAACCATCTATCAAAATATGTATAATATTAGTATATATAATTAGTTAATATGTAATTAGTATTTTTTGTAGCATAGTAGTTTAAGGACGACATCTGTTTATTTTTGACGCCATGATTTCCTATTAATTTCCACCAGCTATTCAGCTACACAATTCAAACATCTGTAAAACTTCACTGTTATAATGTTGATTAACTTGCCCTTTTATATCGTTGTAAACATGTATATGCACAGGTAACAACCGGATACTATGTGGATAGTGTTTAGGGTTATCTGGATAGCAAAAAAGGTGTTCATTGACGTCCCTAGTAATTTGCTTTAATGAAGTAGCCATGATGGTGCAGTAGTTACATCATCAACCCTAAGGTGCAAGAGGCTTATTCAACCTGATTCCTAAAACCCTTGTTATAAAAAATTACAGCTTATGTTTTAGCCTAAAATGTTTGCGTGGAAAACACCATTCTTGATGAGATGCTATACCTAGCCACGTTTAGGATAGGTCTACAGTAATTAGACAAAGGCAAAGCATTCACATGTTTGATAAAATAATGCTGCACTATAAGGTCAAAGGTCTTCATGTTTTTTGCCAAGTGTACCAGACACAGCATGTTGACAATAAACGATAAAAAAAATCTTCATAAAAAAAATCTTAAGGTTTAATACACTTTCTCTTGCAGATAAAGTGGTCACAGGTTTAATTACATGTACAAACTTTGTCTCTTGCAGGTAAAGTGATTACTGCCGCCTACGTCCCACTTCCTAACTATCATTCATTGTTTCCTGAGGCACAGCGAGCCAACCAACTCTTGTTACCATCAACACAGGCGCTACACCTTGGGGGTTTCACACAACAGCCGTTTTTCAATGGAATGGTGCGGTAGTCTCCGCACCTCATCTAGTGTGACATGAGACATTCAACATCATCATGTAGATATCCATTCTTCATCTGGGCTGTGTGTAGTCAATTTCATCATCATCATCATCCTTTTGACTGTTTCAGTGTAAATGTTTTTTCTAGTAGCATCTGTGGCAGTGTGATTGTTTTCTACATTATTGGCATGGATTTTAATTTGATAGGATATTGTTATTTGATATAAGAGTGGATAATTAAGTTGGTTGTATTTCTCTTAATTTGTTGAGATGTGATTATCAAACAATAATACAAGGAAGGGAATCATAAAGGGTGAGGTTCATTATTTATTATAGTGAAGGAATTCATTTTAACACAGTTTATTGTATTACAAATGGCATTTTTATACACTTCAAAAGTGTAGGATGCTGCAGTAAGTGTACACAAAGTCAAACTCAAGTATAAGCCTGTATTTGAACTATTGCAAACAAATAACAATTAAATAATTGTTCTCATTCAGGATTCACAACTGATCCTAACTTTTATGTTTGGACCATTTCTTTGGACTGATTTTGGCCAGTTTTTCCGTTGATTGTATTTTGTTGAACAGACTAGAAAAAAAAGTTATTTTTGTTTCTTTAAAAAAACAAATCCCTCAATTGTTGATATTGACTGTATCATCAAATTGATTAAAATGTATAAGGAATGTGCAGTGATATCTAAAAACTATTAAAATATGTTTATTTGATGCAACTAAAATTGTGTTTTTTGTATTGACAAGCATTTTAAATTGTTTGTGTTAGATTATTGTTGAATGTAATTATTAAATAAAACTATTCTAAAAGCCATCTTGTTTTTCCTTTAATACCAAGCTTTGTTAATTTCTTTTTTTAAAACCTTTAGTATAGAGTGTACAAGAGCAAGAACTTGGAAGACAATGCAATGTTGTCTAGCCCTTGTCATAGTGCATATCTGATTAATATGCACATTCTGGTCCTGAAGTGTAATGGCAAGCTTGGGGTTAAATGACAGCAAAATAAAATTATGGGAGATAATGAATGTATATTCCTTAGGTGATAATCTATTGGGTGCTAAAAATATACTGTCAAATGTGACCTTGCTGATTTGTTAATTTGATTTATTTAAGGAATACTGTTTGTGCACACAAATATAGACACACACCAAAATGTCAAACAACCAAAGAAAAATAACGTAAAATTTAATCTGCTAGTTTTATTTTAAGAGCCATTCTTGTCGACAATAATTGCAATTATACAATAGAAAATCTAATTTGAAACTCACCAGAAACAGGTCAGTTGACATGTATATGTAAAATTGTAGTCAGATATAGAAATATTCCTACAGAAAACAAGTTGTGGTTCTCATAAAAATAAGCATGTTGCATTTAAGAGGCCACCTGTCTTTAAAAGACCATTTTAGTCTTGTCTCGTGGGTGGTCTTTTAATACAGGTTTGACTTTATGTAAAATTGTAATCAGATATAGAAATATTCCTTCTGAAAATGATCAAATATCTGCTTTGATAAACAAAACGAGCATTATTAAAAAGTAAAAAACAACCTGGTAAAAGATGACACTGCTATAGGATAAAATTATATATAACTGATGTCAGTCTATCTTAGCAAAATTAAAATATCAAATACTAATATTTTATCAACACCCTGATTCAGTTTACTTTCTATATACTACATGTTCACAACAATGTTTTATGGCACACAACAGAATTAAATATTACAGGACAAAACAGTTGAATAAACGTACTTCATACTTCATATGAGCATTCATTATACACCCAAAGGTCAAGCAACAAGGGTGAGAATCCAGAATCCTACAATGCCATCCTGAGTTATCTCACCTTGTTTCACAACTACTTGTCAATATCTATCAGCCATGCTGGTATGAATAAACATCTGATGAGTAATTCAGGAGAATTGCGAATTGTAAAACGAGCACCTTAGGGGAACAATAATAATCTCTCACTAATATGATTGCAAGCATCATGTCACACAAAATAGTTTAGCAGTAGTTCCTCCAATGTCTACTACAAACAATTCCCAGTCTGTCTTTCTCCCTGTTATTGACACTCCTTTCAATTTCTCTAGCAATTTTTCCTTCATTAGTTTTCCATCGTCACTCAGTTTCATATCTTTTTATCTGTCTTCTTTCTCTCCAAAAATTATTTTGCTCTGCCATTTTTTAATCATTTTACAGATGTGATTTTTTTTTCTTCCAAATGACAACAAACATGTTTCACAGACAAAAGAAGTTTGCAATTACAAAATGACACAAACAATTTAAATTGAAAGTAAACTGTTAAAACATACGAGTGTATATGTACATATGTATATATACAGATCACAGCATTTTACCGACAAAACAAATAGCTAAATATTTGAAGTTCGAACTAGATGACATATCACAACTATTTGTCATTTTTTCCTTTTCAGAGATATAAAAATAACAAATTGTACAAATAATAAAAAAAATGTCAGTTTGTCACAACAAAATGTCTTACAAATAACTAGAAGTGCACAAACACGGTCAATATTGCTGTATATAGCATAGTGAGAAAATGGTTAACATACAATTCGCAATGTACACAGGACCACAACCTTCAATCTAGGTTTTAATTTAAGAAATGCATGCATCCCTTAACTTTGTGTTGTTGTTTTTCAATATAGGATGAAAAAGAATAAAACAAAAATAAGTAAACAAAGTGAATTTTAAAATAAACCTTAACTTTGGTAAGAATGTGGAGCAATTTTTGTAAAACTGTATCATTACTTAGGATCATCATGTGTTCTTTATATCACCATAGATGACATTTACATTATTACCTCAAGAACAAGACAAAGTTATCATTTACATTTACAAATTCACATGAAGAAAGTACTGTAGGTTTTATCAATACATTAAAACAACAATGGGTAATGTACAATGTCAAGATTTCACGATAAACTAATAAACACTAAGTCTTCATATACAACTTCTTTTTTTATTTGTTCACAGTTGCAAAATAAAATGAGACATTTTTATGGCAAAAAACAACAACAATATTATAATGATTATTCTTGCTCCCAGCTGAGGTTAAATAAATGTTCCAGGTGTCCAAAACAGGCTAAACAAAAAAAAACTCCTCAAAATTTCAACAGCAAATAATGTGTTGGCCAAAAATTGCAAAGCCTATAAAACAACACCGTATTAATTTACACAATTGCTGTGAATATTTTCTTTAGAAAACATTAGCTTTGTAATCATATTACACTCAAACATACTGGCATGTTAAAACTAAAATTTTAAGACAAAAAAAAATGATGTCAACATTAACAAACATATAATGGTTAAGCGATCCTAAAAAATCATTAAAAATTACTTGATTAATGCAATATATGATCATTTTAAACAAAAATGACTAGATTAATGATGCAAACAAATCTCACAAATACCACTAGTAAGATTCTTGTTGATCATCAAGAGAAGCAAAAATAAAACATAAAAACAAGGAATGAATGATTTAAAAAAAAAGATATTCAAAGAATAATTGATCATAAAACTCTCTTAACATTGCCATAGTACTTGCTTATGTTACAATTAAAAAAAAACATTGAAAAACTGTAAGTGTGATACAAATTAGAATGTAAAAACATCAACATGGTCAAGAATGATTAATCAAAACATTACCAGTGCCTCAACACACATCCAACAAAACTATGCAAATCATGATTAAAGAGGAGTAGGACATGTATACTTGGACTTGTCCGCTGATATGCCACCTTTGGCCACCTCCTGTAGAGTCTGTGATAATGTTAGTCCAAAAATAAATGCTCCAATGATGAGGAAGAGACATGCAGCTGTGACTAAGAATTTATTCCTTGGCGACCACTCATCTTCGTTCTTTGCACTTGACAATGTGATGACTAGCAGGCACATGCCTGCAAAAGACAGAAAACATAATTTTATCGAGGAAATCACCAATACATAGTCATGGAAACTATGGCCATGAAAAAAGCTCAGTATATGTTTGTTTTCAGTAAACTACCGATATATTTCGAAATTTAAACAATCAAGTTAAAGGAAAAATAATAATTTGTTAAAAAAAATGAAGCAAGTAAAAATATGATCATATAAATTAATTAATTTTAATTATCAAAAAAAGAATATTAAAAATGAAAATCAAAACTGGTAATGAAACACCCCAAAAATGCATGCTATACCTTTTTGCAATGTTTTAAACAGACTAATTTCTATGAGAAAAATATTTTCCTATTTGATTAAGTTACCATTATGATTTCTCCTTTATAAGTGTAATTCAAGTACATAGAGTTCATTAAGCAAAAACTTAAAACCATTTATATGTCCTGAAAAACAATACTAATGGTATAAAAATCAAAACAAGAGCTACATGGCAAAGAAAACTGGCCAAAACATTATGAGTGATCTCTTACTGGGCTTGACTTTATCAAAATGAACTTATAAGTGCAGGTTGAATTCCTTCAAAAATTGTAAGAAAAGTTATGATGAAATTTGAATGTAAATGTTGTTCCTGACACATATATTCAGTTTACATAAACATGCACCCAAGACTAAGTAGAGAAGAATGCAACCCAAGTAGGTCACCTTCTAATCCTCCCAAAAACCCAGCATCTTTATTTTAGTTATTTGTTTTTTGGTATTTTTCTTCCTTCTTTAAATGTACAATTCTTAATTTTTATTGACTAATCAGGTTTTAAACTCAATATTAAACCATTTAAAATTGTTTTTGATGAGGTAAAACAGAATGTCTGAGAAATGCATAATTGCAATAAGAAAATATCAACTTACCAGGGAAAGCAAAGATGAAGACACCTGCAAAGGCTCCAAGAATCTGAATCACAATGCCGATGTTAGGAATAAAGACAGCCAGAAGAAGTGTTGCAGCAAACCAGATTAATGTTGTTACAACTCTCCTGTTTCTTTCACCCTGAATTATAACTTCTGGAGTATTTTTAAGCAGATCGTTCCACAGGCATAGGAATGCAGCCCTGCAATAACAAAGGCATGTATATACTTGATATCAGCATTGCATTTTGTTGATGTTTTTTAACTTTTATAATACAGGAGTAATTTAAAACTTAAATCTCTTATGTTAAATTTAACAAAAGAACTGTCATTCAACAATAAACAGGGTTCAAGTTTGTTCAATAATACTTTTTTTTTCTTCTTTTTTTTTTCTTTTTTTTTGAAACTTATTAACCCAAGACAATTTATTGTCATTATAGCAAAATCTATACCTAATATAAGTGGAGACCCAGACAAATATCTCATAGAGCCACTGGTGCATGGCAGGTCAGCCAGAAGACCTTTCCTTTCCACATGCAAGACACATCCAGGACCAGAGAGGCTGAGGACTGAGCTGTGGTACAAATCAGCTAGCTACTCAACCCACACTGCCATGCCACCATTCCTCTTTTGATATTTCTTTTTGGTTTACAAAAACTTTCATATTTAAAAAAGAAATGTTATGGACCTAGAAAGTGTAATATTGACCATGAATCAAAAACAAATGAATTTACGATGTGTAAATAACATTCTGTGCACACACAAAAATTCCTAGGGTAGATAACATCCTGAGAAAAAAATACTATTTTGTTATATTTTAAACAATCTTTTTTGTTTTGTTAGGTCTATCATCCCACCAACAGTGTTTCAGCTTTAAAGAGAGAGCGTCCACTTGAAGCAGTTTAAAAAACTGCTGTCATTGTATATAGCTTGCCGTGAACATGGGGCATGATACCATGTCCAGTCACATTATCCTGACACCAGGCTGACCAGTTGTGAAACTATCCTTATATTTCCAGTAATGTTGACAAAGGAGCTATACCACTACTATTTCAATGAATTTGCTATGTCCCAGCCCAACCAAAGCCAGAGCCTCTCATTGCTGGGTCCAATGCTTCACTCACTGTTATAATAAGATTTACAAATAGCCCTACCGTCCACAGAAGAGTAGTATGGGGTAGGTGGTGTAGGTTTTCACCGCGATCAGTATCACGGCTATAATGACTGAGGCATCCGGATCGTATGACAGGAGAATATCACTGGTGATGCCGTCGCCAAATGTGAGGTAACCGAAGGCTGCAGTGCCAGTGTATGTAAGGACACACAGGAACATAGAACAGGAGATGGTCTTGGAGAACTGACGTAGGTTCCTGGGCTCCATGCAGGAGTATATAGGTATAACACTGACATGGCACTGGGAGGAGAGAAGAGGAGCATTTCCTTTGCAATGGAGTAATTGAAATAAATTTTGTGAAGATTCTGTCATTACTTCTAAGTAAAAAGAAAAGACAGAAACAGTTAATCAGTAAGCTGGTTGGCTCTTTCCAGGTAGGTTAAATGATAACAAATTCTGTAACTGGTTAATCTGTCACAACTCTTATAGATGCATATGTATTTAAAATCTGTTAACAGTATTTATTTAACTATTTTTTATTTTATTTTTCAAATAATGTGTACTTATGCAATGGGTATAAATTAGCTTTTTTATACATTTAATGTAAGAGCATCAATAGTTGTGCAAAAATGCAAGATAACTGGCTGAATTATGTGAAAAAAGAATAAAATGTTAATTACACATGTAATAAAATGTAAAATACATGAATGTAAAAAATAACATTTTTTAAAATCTTCAAACATATTTTTTTTGTATATATATTGTTTAATTATAAAACAAGTTAAAAACAGTATTCAGATACCAGGTTCATTTACTCAAAAAATGAGCTTGTTTTGGTGTAAAAGTTATGTCATTATTTTTCCCCAGTTTTATGTGTTCAACAACGTGTATAACTCTTCCCCAATATGTCAAATAAACTCACAACAAACAAGCTAAAAATTGAACTTTGTTGGTCATGTTTCACAGTTGTATATCTATGGTAGATGAACAAACAATTAACAAGTTGCCCCCAAATATTGCTTCATTTACCACACAATTTGACAATTTCGACATGTTGAATAAAGAGATAAGGCACTGTAAAATGAAGTTGGTCATGGCCATTTAATTGCAGCAATTTTTAAGTTATAAAAAATAGTTTACACTCATGGACTTACCTGATAAGCAAAGCATATGGTGGGCACAACATTGAATATGTCAATCCAGCTGTCAGGACTGGAAATAAAACAACAGAAAGTTTACATTATTGTCAATCCCATTCTAGCAGGCAACAACAAAAGTAAGTTTAGTACATGTGAGGAAATAGGTAAAAATTCATAAATCCATTCTTATTAATATTCATTTTGTTTCTTAAGCTTTAAGCAAGGAACCTATACTATTTAAATGACTTTAGTATGTTGAGGCTCTTGTTTAAACCCGGGACCTTCATCACCTGGAGCTGAAGCTCTACAGATTGTGTTATAGTGTAGGGTGGACTTATAAGTCTCATATAAGGTTCATATTAGCTATTAAAGTGTATATATACGCTTTATATAGAAACCGTATAAGATGAATTACTCACCTTGTTTTGATGCCTTGTGGAGCATCATGAGGCATAAAGTATTTTATAGTGACCAAGCATACCACATACAGAATGCCTATTACACCCACAAAGCTGAAAATGTATAGAAAGAAAAATATTATCACTGATCTATTTTCTTCATTGTTTATGTATACATTGCAAAAAGGTACAAATAAATGCAGACACCACATCTAAGCCAGATTTTCTATTTTTTTATAAAGATGTTGGGTGATTTCCTTATGTTATCATGTACAGACAACCGTTACTGTTCTAATTAAGGCTCTCCAGAAGCTACCTATTTTTCTATTCATAAGCTACATATTGTACTAGTTTTCCTCTCTTCAGAAGCTCCCCCTATTCCAAGTTTTCTCTCTCCATAAGCTACCTGTATTCCAAGTTTTCTCTCTGCATAAGCTATCTATATTCCAAGTTTTCTCTTTCCATAAGCTACTACCGTAAAGTTTTATATATAAGACGCACACAAAGATAAGACGCACCCCCTCTTCGAGGTCTAGAATCAAAGAAAAAAGCAAATTCTCAAAGACAAGACGCATCCCCGATTTACTAATCCATCTGGCCGCCATTACGAAATTCCCGCTTCGCCGCATCGCTCGATTTGACTCGAGGGAACATGTTCCAATTGTTCCGTAAATCGGTGTTTGCGCCGAGTGCTTATTATTCTCTAAGTGTCTTGAATAATACGTCGCGACTGTTTGCCTAGTGAGACCGTGTGTATTGTGTTACGTCATGACACTCTACCCCAATATATCGTTTACACGCCAGACAGGATATTCTCGCGGCTATCCCAGCCCTACACATGAGAGAACATCCTGTTTCACGCGGCAGCATGTCATAAAATTAAGTTCTCGACACATGGGACAAACACACAAATGACATTTAAAATAACAACTAAAGGCTTTTATATGTTCATTTTCACACCATGCTATTTAAGTGACCGCTTACCAACAATTTAGTTCTATGCACCTTTGTAATTACTTACGGATAATGGACGATCTATTAACATCCAAAAGAGGTGTGAAAACTTGTCTGCGCAAATAGCCGATGCACATTTTATTGTTGATAAGTGGGTTTTTAATTTCAACTTAAAATTTATTCGTAGTTAACATTTAAAATAAAACAAATTTCAATTCAAAATTGATCAATTGAATAATACCATATTACTTAGACGATGATAATAACAGCGTCGTCAATGAATATGCCCGTTCCACTAAAACTCAATAACCGTTTCCGGATTATGAAACTTCGCCGATTTTGTTAGAATAAATTGATATTTATGCAAATATCTATTGCATATTGTTGTTTTATGTATACACAAACGAATTTAAATGTCTCTTTTTATGTTTAATGTCAAATTTTAGGTAAAAACAACGTAACCTTTCCCTTAAAATAGCACAATACAGTTGTCTATGGCCGATACTATCGGCGATATTCTCTGCGGTCGGATTAGTCTAAGGGTCAATTTTGGTCTGGGAAAAAAGGGGAAAACTTAAATTCGCATGTATAAGACGCACCCCCCACTTTTTTATCATCATTTGGGGCAAAAAACTGCGTCTTATCTATAAAACTTTACGGTAATATTCAAGTTTTCTCTCTTCATAAGCTACATATATTCTAAGTTTTCTCTCTCCATAAGTTGCTTATGTTCTAGTTTTCTCTCTTCATAGGTGACTTACTTTGTTATCTTTTATCATAACCTACATATTTTACATTTTTCTCTTTTTCCTCAACTATATTTATGTAAAGTTCTCTCTCTTCAAAAGCCACCTATAGTTCTAGTTTTCTTTCTACATAAGTTGCCTATACTCTAAGTTTTCCCTAAAGCTAATAATCTCTAATTATCAGCAAACTATACTAAAGTTTCTTTCATCATGAGCTAACTAAATACCGAGTTTGAAGTGAATTTAGAATCCACTGCATGGTAGCCAGCTTATGATCTGGACCAGAAAACTCGACAAAAAAATGGAAAAATTAAAACTGGATTGGCAAGAGTTATTGTTTTAGAGCTCTGTACAAGTAAATATAACCACGGGGAAAAAAACTCGAAAACTTGATGGACGAAAACATTTGATAAATTGTAGTCAACAAACCACCAGTATACATATTACATATTCTCTTATATCAGTTAGTACTTAAAATAATACTTTTCTCATGTTAAGTTACCTGGCATATTTCAGAAAGTCAATCCTCTTGGGGAAACAGAGGGGCAGGATGAGTAAGATGGAGGTCACGATGATGGTTGTACTGCGGTTCATGAACCATGGGGCTTTATCACAGTAATAACTCTTAGCAACAAACAGGAAAACTGAAAATAAAGTTGAAGAACAATAAACATCTCATGAACATTCATTAACTGGCAAAACTTTGTTACTGGGTTCACTCCTTGTCAATGATATACACTGGAGAATATCAAAGAAAACTTGAAAATATAGGTTATACATTCATTGAGGGGGTGAGGAAGGAGGCGGGGTGCATCAGTCTTTGGCACAACAGAAAAACTAACATCAAAAATTTTAAAACATGATATTTCATACATTTATAAAGAAATAACAGTTTAGTTTTTTTCCATTTCAACAACATCATCAACATCAATAAGGTAAACAGGAAGGCTGCAGTTCACAAACAAACAAAAAGGGATATGATGATATCACTGTAAAAACTCTACTGACGGATCATTTCTGCAAAATACCATAACAGAGGATAGGTAGAAAAGTTTTTGGTTGCTGTGGGTGAAGCTGCCAGATTAAAAAGTCAACATCTCATTATTACTGAGCTAAGAAGGAAACCAATAAACCAGTTGTCAATTATTGGATAATGAGCAAAGAAATGAATGATATTTCTGGTTTAGTGTTGACAAAATAACTACTAAACAAACACTTACATTCCTCCCACTGGTCTGCGATGATGATGAGGAAAGTAATACAGGTACCAAAGCAGTAGATAGTGAGAAACATTGCACTCGCTCGCTGGGCGTTTTGTCCACACACTGAATATACAACATCTTGGTAGGTAGTGGCTCCCTTCAGGTCGGAACAATAGGCCAAGATCAGTAGAGCTGCCACAATGAAGACTAAAAACACCTGCAGAGATATATTATATCAGAAATATAAAATATTATAAAAAATCTTAAAGGCAAGTGTGAAAGCAGTAGTTATATGTTGTTGTTGAGGAAAATTATGGACATCCAGCTATTTTTGTTATAGAAAGACTCCAGACAATGTCTGGATAGACCAACAGACACACAGCAGGTCAACTGAATTTTCTCACATTCAGTGCTGTGACATGACCAGATTTTCTGTATAAAAACAGTGACTGAATATATATTTTATCATAGGTTGCAAATAGCTTATTCTTTTTTTATTCATTGAATAACAATTGAGATAAATATATGTTTAATAAGATTACAGTAAAACCTCTCCAAATGGCACCTCTGAGCAGAAACAACCTCTTAGCAGCAACATTTTTATTTCTTCTCATAACTTTTCAGTGCATATGTACCTGTGAGCAGCACCACCTCTAAGTAAAGGTAAATGACCATTCAAAAAAGTCCATAAAACCTGTGATACCCACTCCTGAGCGCCACCTGGTGGGGGGGGGGGGCTGCTTGACAAGTATCACACTTTGGTCCATTGATAAAGAATCATATTTGTCAGATTTACAATAGGTGCTAGTATTAATTAATATTACTTACACATATACTGATAGTTTAAACACAACAACTTAAACATATTTTGTTGAGCATATGAAACAACAGTGATGGTGTTATAATGCTTACACATTAATAGCTTTATAAAACTTATACATTGTTACACAATACTTACACACTGTACAATGATAGTGATTCAATGCTTACACAATTTGTGAAGATGACTGTATAATATGTACACGTTGTAAATTTATAGCTATACAATATTTTAACAATGTACAATGATGGATATATAATGCTTAACTATTGTATATCAAATTGTATAATGATGACTACATGATACTCACAAGGAGTATAATGACCGCTGTACAATACTTACAAAATGTATAACAATACATACATAATACTCACAAATTGTATATTGGTGCCTATACAATACTCACAAATAACATAATAACACAAATACAGTACTCAGAAATTGTGTAAAAACATCTATACAATACTCACAATTGTACCATCTACTACAATATACTCAACAATTTGGTATAATAATGCTCACAATTTGTATAATAACACCTTCAATGCTCACAAGTTGTATAATGATGCATACAATACTCACAATTTGTATAATAATGCCTACAATACTCACAATTTGTATAATAATGCCTACAATGCTCACAAGTTGTATAATGATGCCTACAATACTCACAAATTGTATAATGACGGCTATAATAACACCTCCAGCTTCATGATAGGCATGTGGGAAGTTGAGGAGGCCAGCCCCTAGAGCTGCATTCACTACCAGAAAAACTGATGCATACCAAGAAGAACCTGGAAGTATATATATGATGAATCTATTAATTTAAACATTAATTATATGGTAAACTTCATTCTTTCATGATAAACAGGGCAAGTGGTCAAGTAGAACTTAAGATATTGATTTATTGCAGTTATGCTGACAGGCGCGTAGCTGCATATACAAATAATACGAAGCTGATTACACATCGTCCTTAAAGAATGAGAACCTAAAACAAATAAGTCTGCAAGGAAACTCTTACCCTAGCGGACAAATAAAAATAAGGTGTATATTTATTGCGATCAACTAGTACCCCTATTTGCACCTTGAAAAATATGTAAAACTGCTACATTAAGTGACTTTACTGTAGCTCCTCTTATTTGATATGGGACAAAGTTGTGTTCACTTTTAGATCAGAACCTCTTAGATATTTCTGTCCTCAGGACAATCATACCTTGGTAGTATCTGGTGGCAGGTTATGTACATAATTGTAACTTTTTGTTCATTGTTAACCACTTTACTATAATTTTCATGTTTCGTTAGATATACAATGGCTACTGCATTTAATTGACAGACAACACATTTATATTTGTTGTTAGGATGAAGTTATAGTAGCTACATTATAGGCACTGACATTTGTTAGTCATGGGACTTACTGGCATAAATCATACTAATACTAAATTAGCCTTGGTTGTCCAATTGCTTTATATTAATTAGACCTATACAATTTGACCACATGAAAAATGTGTCTGTTGTGATTAAATGCCATCTTTGTTCTCACCATATAATGATATTTTACTTGAAGAAATGTAACGAAAGTGATTTATCTCTTGTTTAACAAAAATGCATCAATCAAATTTTAAATAAATGGTCATAATCAGAAATTTGGCACTTGTGTTTGTGTAGCTTCTCTCTTTGAAATAAAGAAGTATGTCTTATTTCAATACTTTAATGCCTGTAACATAGAAATTTGCTTAAAATCTAGTTATATCTAGTTATATCTCGGTCTGTCGAAATACCCCAAAGAACCCCAAAGAAGAGTGAAATACCCCAAAGAAGAGTGAAAACACTGGAAAAGTCCACAAAAAAGCAAATTGATATATTTATAAACACATGCAATATAAATTATGCCGGCAACTGTTTTTATGGTATTCTTTTCAGCATAATCTACTGATAATTACCTTTAATTACATTGGGTGAATAATGCTTGTTTTCACAGTTAGAACCAAGAACAACCATGCAAAAATTGTCTTGCCTATATAAGGATAAGTTTTAACAGTGATCAGTACCCCATGTTAGGTACGCACACTATCCTGGTAACATGTCTGTCTCTGACTGCTTAAACAATGCCTCCTAAAAATGCAAAATTTTACATCAAGTTTTGCAGTGCAAATTCGAAGAAGAGGAAGTCACTATGTTCAGGGCATTCTTGAGGGACAATAAAAGACGGAAAACACCGAATCTCATCTCATCGCAGGATGGCAAATACTCCGTCGCCAGCAAAGCCAAAGGAACAGAAAAAAAAACGGACAAGGCAAGCAACCAGTCAACAAAAGAACCAGAGCTATAAATAAATAAGTGTTGTGTTTACGACAATGTGAAGGGATAAAATTTTATATATGGAAAGAAAGGTGTCAGCATTTACTCTTACAAAATATGTTTAATGCTGTTATTTTAATGTTATTACCTGTAATATAACTTGTAATATAACTATATTTTTGCAGTTATTTTTGTAAACCATTTACTAAGTCACTTATTTATATATTTATATAAATACATGTATATCAAAAATGACAGCACAAATCATTTTTCAATGTGAATTGTTTAAAATATTTTTAATAGTTGATGTTTATGCATCTTTTATAATTTTGTAGAAGACTAATATCTGCTTAGTTATACCTTAATTCATTTTTGTATTTTACTAATTTATCCCTATTAAATTCTTAAAAATAAAATTAATCTAAAACACAATGTGTTCATTGTTTATTCTTTCTCACTGTTTTTAAGTTTATTTGAAATTACACAAATAATCATGTGTTTTCTTTTGGAATGAGGTATTTCACCTTCTTTGGGGTATTTTACCATCTTTGGGATTCTTTGGGGTATTTCAACGGACCTGTTATATCTTGATATCTGAAACTCCCCTGAAAAGTCTACCTATGCCACTTGTTGAAAGTACGTAAAGACTTGTGATATTTTTTTATAATTTTATTCATACCTTTGGTATTGTTCTGAACAATTGTCACTTCATCCGGGTCGTCTGGTGCCTGCACTGAAAGAAGTCGCGTTCTCTCATTCACACTTGGAGACGCCTCCGAAAGCGACATTTTTCCTCTATCTCTGTCTCTTGTTACTAAGGTTAGACACGATAAAAGTAGTTTTCGATACACTTCACACGTTTAAAATGTTACATCTCTGCCTCTATGGATGATTTACATAAGCTTTTAGCATTATGATACTGTAAAATTCATAACAAATTCTTTTTTCTCTCTAGCTCTTATTGTTGATAACGAGACATAACGACGGACATTTTGAGATCATGTGACTAGTCATGTGATCAGCAAAATTGTTCAATAAATATTGTTTACTTGTCATTTCTTCTTCTCATCCTTGAAAATGCCATATAAGTTATAACTCACAACTATTCTGTGTTAGTTATTTGTTATCGTAACGTATAACATTAAACAGCGACTATATTTAAAATTATCTAGAGGGGTCACATGACCACAAAATGGCGACTATCACTCGGATCAATAACTTAAAAAGAAGAATTTGCACTTTCTTTGCAAACTTTCGCTTTGAAAATGGTGCATTCTAAAGAAGAAAGTTAAAAATGAACCAAATATCAACAGTTTCCCATTCATTGTTGATTCCGTTAGTAAGTAACATAAAAATGAATAGAAGATGATCTCAGCTAGAACAACATAATAAATTATTTGAAAGAAATGGAATTCTGTTTTTCCACTTCCATTCCAGTCTTCATCTTGATATCATGATGATCCTATATGCACTTTTTTTAAGATGAAGTGTTAATATTGGTTTTGGCCTTGAGCTAATGTTATTTCCCATTAGCTGATTCATGCACTTATTTTAAATTGCTGGTCAATTCTTGTGTGAAGGTTAGACCTTCTTATAAAATCAGTTTAGTTTTTCAGAGAAATTTAAATGGAGACATAGATGTTGCAGAGGCAATTTCAGAGCTTAAACTGTTTCATCATTTGATAGAACTGTGTCATACATACCCAAAACTATGTAATCGTAAAGTATTGCTACATTTCTTAGTTTTAATCTTCTAGTGGTATCCCCTGAAATCATCATGTGCTGTTGTAAATTTGTTATTCCATTTTAGGTTGTCCTTCCCATGAGTAGAATTAATAATGTCCCCTCTGATTATTTATTGATGTCGCTGCTTATCCTATATTCTGAAGTTGCCAGACTGATACTGTGTGTTGAACGTAGTACATACATATCTGTTGGTCATCATTGTATGTATCTTTACCAGAAAACTAAAATGGGCATTTATGCCATATATTTCTCCAAAAAGTTTTACATTTATTGTCAGAATCTATTATAGTTTTGTTTTAGATTTCTATTGATGATTATTTAATTTAAATTTGCTATTTTCCCTTAATTTGGAACTTGCAAACTTTTGCGAGTACTTTTGAACTCAACTCACACTTTTCAGTTTTGACATTTTTACGATTGTGAATATCAATGCATACATCGCACTTGATATAGCAAGCCAAGAATACTCTGCACCTGTTTGATTCTTAGATTGAAATAGTTAAGCGTTGGGTAACGCCATATGTGTCCAGTAAATGAAAATATAAGCAATGTCACATTTGTCACAAAAATTTAATACCAAAAAGAAATGAGATTGATATGTTTTAGATTTATGTGATTGCTTTTGTTGTAGTAAATAATTCAGAATTACAAATATATCATAAATGAGCTTTTAAGTCATTCAATTGCCTTGGAGTTTTTAATATAAACTATGCTAATATCAAACTAATCAAATATATCATTTGCTTTTTAGATAATCTTGGTTCTCTATCCTACCACATCAGAATCACAGTGTTCACGGGACAGATCTAGAATTGTTCGAGATGTAGTGAGTCATGTATGTATATATAGTTACATTCAGTTCATTTTTTTCTATAATCTTATGAAATAGGAAGCATCCATAGGCTATTAATAGTTTTATAAATTGATAAAACCATCTTTCTGTTTGGAAAACCTCTTTTTTCCTGAAGATTTGAATAAATTGTGAATTTATTAAGATAAAGGTATATGGTTAACCTTGTCTTGTCTAAATACTAGCCTTTATTGCTGTAGAGTTTACCAAGTACCAGTATGTATACCAGAAATATAAATAACTGAATAATAGATATCAGTATCATAAGCAATTCAGCTTAACCATCACCTCAATAGAATTGTTAATTTTAAAGCATCCACAAAAGCCTTATTTTAAATTACCCCCTTATCTGCATTTTTTCAGAGTTTGCAGGCAGTTTACCGCAATTACAGCTCAACAATGCCTCAAAGTTGTCCATTTTATGATAAGCGTGATGTGTTCCATTTGCATGAAGCTCACAAAACAGAGGAATCCTATGGGAAATGGACATGTGACTATTGTGGAAAATCATTTTATGCAGAAGTTTACCTTGATCAACATTTGGAGAAGAGACATGCTGATTATCTTTACATGGTGAGTTGGCATACAGCAAGGTGGTTGAGGGAGGGCTGGGACAAATCAATAGACTGTCATTTGTTGTTTTTAAGATTTAAGTGTCGAACTTATTACCAAGTATCAGAAGACAGGTGTTATGGTCAGTGGCTGGCATACAACTGACAAACACTCTCTGAAATAAACATGGATGGGAGATCACCGTTATTTAATTTGTAATATTTACTTACTTTGGTATCGGTATGTTGTGGCCTGGATTCTAACATGGAGCCTCTGTACCTGGAACCATCACTCTACCAATTGCACTACCTGGTCAGCCATGACTTTTTGACCATGATTTTGCCTGTGTGACTTATTATATCAAACACTTAATTATTCTTTTTCAGGCCTCAGATTCTGTGTGCCTCTCAGATCACTGTGACATTTTCCGCTGTGATGTCATTGGTAGGAGAATGGAGCCTGATTTTTGGGACACTGCCTTGTGCATTGAAGATGATATGTCAGACCTTGTTGATAAATGTGATGTAGGAAACTTTTTTTTATATACTTAAGGAAGTTACTATAAAAACAGCTATATTTGTTTATTGAATTCATCTTGAAATGTAGTGTATCTTTATAAAATGAGTCAATAGATTATTATTTCATATAACAAAAAACTTAACTTAATACAAAGCAAACAAAACAAATGGCCTATTTATTTTTTTTTGCATATTTATTCATTTTAAATGACACTAACTTATATATTTAATTTCTAAACTAATGCTGATAAGTACAATTATATTACAAGAAATATTAAATAAATATTTATATATCTGGAAACATTTTGACCAGACATATATAGAGGCATCAAAACTATTTGTACAGAACATTCATTTTTGTTTAATTGTAAATAATCTGTTCAAGGTATGTGTCGAGGTGAAGTTATAAAACAAAAGTAATGGTGTTTTGAATGAACAAGTTTACATACCTTAATCCAAATATTAACAACTAAAATATATATATTAAACTAACATTTTCTCACCATTTTATTTATACACCGGTAGCATATTCTGACAGAATTTTATTTTTTTAAAGTTGGACTCTGTTGGGGTTTGCACCCTAAAACTCATACCTTGCTAACATGAAATAACAAATACATGAACTCTTTGAATGGAGGTTTTCATTACAGACATACTACTTATGTACTTTAAGTACAATAAAGCCTTCTTGTATGTTAGTTACACATTATGTTGTTGTTTTTATCTAATTATTACTTTTGTAATTACATATATTTAAAAGATATTTTTCTTTTTCTTTTTTGGAGAAAGAACACAGCTGTTTTTATTTTGACCAGAAGTTGTGATCTCCCATCCCTGTTTCTTTCAGAGAGTGTTTGCCAGTTGTATGCCGGCCAATGACACTGACCATAATACCAGTCTTCTGATACTTGGTAAGATATTAGTTGCTGCAGCAATACAGAGATACAGTAAATCAGAGCTACAGGAATATTAAGATACAGAAATACAGAGCTACAGTAATACTGAGCTGCAGCAATACAGAACAGCAGTAATTTAGAGCTACAGTAATACAGAGCTACAATAATACAGAACAGCAGTAATTCAGAGCTACAGTAATACAGAGCTACAATAATACAGAACAGCAGTAATTCAGAGCTACAGTAACACTAAGATACAGAAATACAGAGCTACAATAATACAGAACAACAGTAATTCAGAGCTACAGTAACACTAAGATACAGAAATACAGAGCTACAATAATACAGAACAGCAGTAATTTAGAGCTACAGAAATACAGAACAACAGTAATTCAGAGCTACGGGAATACTAAGATACAGAAACACTAAGATACAGAAATGCAGTGCTACAGCAACACAGAGAATGCATGAATATAGAGCTTTAACAAGAGTGATTTGAGTTAGTGATGTAATATCCTATAATGCCATTTAAGTATCAGCTGAGCTAAGAACATTTATGTCTTCAAGCAAACCTCCAGGTGTTTCAGGGTCTTACTTTATCTGCATATAATTTCCATATGACCTTTTAGTACTGTAGTGACTAACAAGGAGAAAATACTATATTTTCAGGCAAAATGAAGTCTATAGTGTGCTCTTCCCTGACCTGTAATAGATATTGGTACACAGGAAAACTGGATGTGAGTATACATGTTCTCTGTATAGAAAATCATACACATGTTTTTTAATGTTGTTTTTTTCCATCATATTTATGCACTACTTTTGCATCGTAGTAATGATTTTTACTCAAAGCAAGTAATTAGTGGCTATGTAGAATTAATGATGGTACCAGTAAGGGAATGCCATGTGTTCATACCCTTGCCATGACATACTGTCAACTATCATTGATATACATATCAGCACAGAAAGCTTTTGTGTTAACCTCTATGTTTCTAAGATCTTAACATACTAAAGTGTTTGAAATACCCATATAGAAACATTCAAGTCACCATGGCTAGTGACCATGGTACTAGGGTACTACAGGTACAAAAAAAATATTTACTTGTCCGTATTTTAAAATAGGATACTTTTGAGATTAATGAACCAAAAAGGGGTGACACTCATGGCATAGTGGTAGAGTCACCGACTTGTAACTTCCCTGACTCGTTAGCCTCTCACCACATGGGTTTGATCCTGATCTGGGTGAAAGAATTATTGTGTGAAGGACTTCCAGCTGACCTGGCATGTGCTAGTCATTCTTCCCAATCATTTGTCTGGAACCTTCCTCTACTTACATGGCTGGATGTCTCTTAAATGACCATAATTGGTTGCTGTATTTCAAAAACAAAACAAAAACAAACTGAAATAATTGCTTTTGTCCTATTTTGACAGTATGGACAACTCTTGACAGTTGATTTCGTCTGTATATTGGCTGTTTGAGGTGTGATTTGACATATTGCTAGACACTTAATAGCAAATAGTGTAGGTACTGATCAGAAAACTTCCAGTTGGAGCCGACAGATCTGGAAATATACTCTTTGCCTGAGTAATCTGGAAATACACTATTTGCCTCAGTTATTTGGAAATACAGTATTTGATCTAGAAGTGCATTATTTGGCTAAGTGAGCTGGAAATAAACTCTTTGCTTTCAGAGATCTGGAAATACACTATTTGCCTGAGTGATCTGGAAGTATACTATTTGCCTCAGTGATCTGGAAATACATTATTTGCCTGAGTCTGGTCAATGCATGCTCATAGTTAAGAGTTGATTGTTTTGAAACAGTAGTTATGTGTACTGTATTACAGGACTCCCAGTGGAAAATGCTGCTAAAGACATTCCTCACAGTCACCCTGATCGGCAGTTCTATTGTCTACTATTTCCTAGCTTACCACCACTTCTAGTAAGTTAAACTTGGTCTTGCAATGTAAGATTAATTTGTGAGTGATTCAGTGTGGTTTTATGTGTAGAGTTCATGGCATGCTTCCCCATTGAAGGCAGCTATATATCTGATATCACTGAACTCCATCTTGGAATGATTAAATAATTGTTGATAGGACATAAAAAAAAATAAGAAGAAAAACTTCATTGGGACCTTGATGGTGTTAGAACTAGGGTCTCCCTTGTCCTAGTGGGAAAAACTCACAGATTGGTAACTCCTTTGAATAGGCCTTGGCTCAATGGTAAAGTCACTGACTTGTCATTCCTCTGACTGCTTAATCTGTCACTGTATAGGATTAATGTGGAAAAGTTTAAGTGATAGAGTCGCCAACTGGTAACTCCTATGACTTGAGTTCAAGTCCTATTCTGATTGACAATATTTATGCAGTGTGCAGGTGGTTCTACACAGACATTTGTACAGGGTCTTTATCCACCAGTGTAAGCTTGATGTCACTGTTATCGCCATAAGTATGTTTCTGCGATGTATCTCAAGAACAAAACAATGGAACCGTACTGGTGTGTTTAAAGACTAAATGTCTGAAAAAAGGGTTTTAGTCTTAATTCTAACACATCTCACAAATAAAAACATCATTTAGCTTTCAATGTCATTCTTTCATGGGGTGCCCAAGGCTTTTTTAGATTTGCTGACTTGCAACTCCTCAGCCCCTCACTGCATGAATTTAAGTCCCGGTCGGGGCAAGAACTTTCATGTGAGGAGGTTTTCCAGCTAACCGCGGTGTGCTGGCGGTTCTACCCAGACATAAGTCAGGGGTTTTCCTCTGCCAATAATTAGCTGGACATTGCTTATACCACCATAATTGTGTTGGTGTGATGTAACAAAAATCAAAACAAGCATTTTTTGACATACTTCTTGGCAAGCATTGTTGTTTAAGCTGAAGTTCTCAACCACTTTATTTTTTGAAGATTTTCTATACATCAATAATTTTCTGTCTTTGCCAAACACTGGACTCTAGATAAGGGCGTATCTGCATATTTTTCTCATTTAAAAAAACAAAATACTAAAATTTTTCACTTCTGGACATAACACATACACCCAGGAAATCCAATGTTCGTAATGTTTTTGATAGTTGTGCATGACCTATTTCTTTTTACACTGGTTGTAAAAACACAAACAGAAAAATTAGTTTACTCACCCTTTATTATCTTTAAGTTTTCACTCAATTCATCAAAATTCTTAGCTGTAGCCCTGCAAACCAGGGGTGGATCGAGAAAATTTTGGTGGGGGAGGGTATGAATCAAGATCTCGTCAACTTTATAGCAGTAAATACCCAGATATATATATACAGTGGCTAAGACCTAAGCAGTCAACAGACAAAATTTACTTTAAAAGCTTAGTATTTTTTAAGCTTACAGTATGTGTTTTCACAACTCTACTCTTTTACCTGGTTGGTGGAGGGGGATTCATCCCCCCACGCCCCTGGATCCAACCCTGCTGCAAACAAGTATTTTTTTTATGCAAGCTTTGTTATTAATATTCTTCCATTTCTTTTCATCACATTGTTCTCTAATATTTTTGCAATATTAACTACATGTATCATGTAATATTAAACAATTAATATTTTGTTCACAGTGCTGAATCTATTTACGACAGACCCTCTCAGTATTATGTGGACTCGTACCACTCAACATATCGTGACTTCCATCCTAGAAAAAGTCGAAAAAGGATTCGAAGGAAATACAACATAGATTGATGCCATCTCGTGATTTGTGATTTATTTTTGATTCGCTAAGCTGTTGTATTTCATTACATGCTACTATTTGGAAAATATAATAGGGATTCAATAAATACTTGATTTCATGAGTACTTGACTGCAATTTGATACTCGGGTATTTAAATAATTGAGAAATGAGGAAAAGACAAATAAATAAATAATTATAAAATTTAATACAAAATCTGACCATAACTGTACAACTTTCAGTTAAATAAAATGTTAGAAGAAGCTCTATCTTTATAAATATAAATCACTTTCAAATATTGCATCTTTTCTTTACACTTTTTTTTAAAACAATATTTCATTTGTCCTCATCTTTCATTGGTATTTTCTCTGATTTTTAAACATGATTTTCCTCTCATAAAGGCATGCACATTATTGTTTACATTGTGTTAGCATGGCATTCTATGCTGCTATTTTGTACAGATTTCAGAGTAGAAAACAACTGTATTTATAGATGATCAACTCCAGACTTAAACATTAAAATGTTTTTTTAACAAAAATAAGATACATAAAGCCCATTCGAGGAACACAATCATATTAAGTGACAAGAAAATAATGAAATATAACACAAGTAATTCATTAAATGTAAAATGAAGATTGGTTTTTAGAATGACCCAAGTATTGAATCAGAAGATTGGCATACTTAAGTCCTGATTTAAGGGCTGGTTGACAAAATTTTACAGAATGGTGGTAAAGCTTATCTGTCTATTTGTATTTTATTTTGGTTCAATGAGCTCAAATACATTGACATTTTTTATTATTTAAAAATCAGCCTAATATTACACATATTGTGTTTTAGTTTTTCACTCCTATTACTGTATATGTCAATGTCATGAAAAAAATACATTTAGATTAATTTACTGTAATAGAATTTCATTTTCAAATTTTATGATAAAAAAATACCAGTGTAGTTGTGTCTATCATAATTTTGATTGTTTTTTTTTCAATATGTATTAAGGGTAACAATCCTGTGCCATTCTGATACAAATGTGTATTTTTATTTATTGTCAATTGGTTCATGATATTTCAATTTGTGTTGGGTTAACCTTAGCTTTAAAGGTGTTATCCGACAGTTTGGTCCAAAAAGTTTTTTCTCATATAACCAAATAAGTCATTGGTACATGAAAAGGTCTTGCAAAATTCTGTTCATTGATGCCAAAGATCTGTGTGAACAAGAAAGGATAAATGCACACTCGCCATTGCAAACAAATGTTTCTTATCTCACCACACTGCAAATATAGCTATTTTTAAACTTGGAAAACCATGTGACTATTTACTTTTATATAGTCATCCAGTTTATCCGCTCTGACCTCGATATCTAATGTTAGCAGTAACCACTATCACTCTTTTTTTAGAGTTTTAAAGACTGAACATTTAGAGCAATAAAGTTAGTGTTCAAACTCGTCTTTTAAATGACTAACATATGGTTTTATGCAAAAAGCATGTCCCAAATTCCCCAAAGCAGTGGTTAGATATTAGTATGTGTATTCAGTATAGGAAAACTGACTAATACAACCTTTAAGACTGAAATCCCTAACACAAGTATTCTCACTTTTAATTCTTCACATTTTAATATGTGAAATGCATTGCATACAAAGAATTTTCTTTCTTCACTGATATATTTAAACTCTGAAAACATTTTTTTCATTTTATTTTAAATTCAATTTCATTAAACTTAGATCTGAGGATGTCAAATACTGTTAATGGTTGACTGTTGTTTTAGATATTCTCACACAATTAACAAAACAAATACTCAGATAGGTGCAATCTTTTTTAAGTGTACATGTACAAAGAAATAGTTAGATATGCTTGTATTTTGTATGAGTCCTTTTACTCTGTTGTACCAGATGTTCATCTGTGCCTTTGTACATATCTGTTTTTCATAGCACTGTCTATTTATATGGAAATGTATTGTTGGTTTTTGTTCAATGAGCCCAATATTTTCAATTTATCGCATTTAATAGTGTGTAAGTGCATGTGTGTGCACGTGCATGTGTGAAAATGTTCTATATATGTGTGGTCTAAGATAAAAATTTGAATTTGATTCAAAGAAAATGCCTCTATCTTCAGGAGGTAATGTACATTATACAACAGTAGTACGCCTTGTTGCTTCAATGATCAACAAGTTGATAGCTGGAAACTAAAAGGTTTTATAAACATCTGACTGAATAGTCACAAACAGTGCAGGTCACATATACCCTAGACCAGAATCTACACTTTCTGGCATAGACCTGATCTATTTGTGTTATGTAAGCTAGGAACTGTTACCTACCTCTTCTTGTTGTGTTCTTAACTACCAAGATAGTTTTTGGAATTTGCAAAACAATTATGTAGTGTCAACAAATATAGATTAATAGGTTGATGTGGGTAGTATCATATATTCGGTTGGGGTAAATAACTAATGTGGAAGGCTCAGTGTTAGTCAAGAAAATAGTATTTTTTAATTTTTTGTGTGTATATTATATCAGATTGAGATATAAATGTGCACTATTAAAGGACATTTATAAAGTGTTTTATGGTTGGATTTTGGCCATAATGTTTTGTTTTGTCATCTTTATTCCATTAAAGGAGAAAAAAGTTTTGCTATGTCAGTCACAAATTATTTCTGTATTCCACTTTTAGGTAACTCTATGTAGGTTCCAGATAATGGTATTTCTGTTGCATGTATTTATGTCTGTAAAAAAGAAAATGAAACAAACAAAAAAAACAACATTTTTATTAATAAAAAGTAATAACAGATATGAGTTTGTCTAATATAATATTTTGTCAAAATTCATTTCTTAGTTTATTTTGGCTGATAGTACATTAAGCAGCTGGGTTTTATTTTTTCATGATTTTGCTCAAATAATATGTCTCAGCACATAGTTTATATAAATATTGTTGAGAAATTAAGTTATTAGCATGGTTAGAATCTCATTGAGTTTTCTGTTTTAAGTATGTTTGTTATAATACAATTAATTTATTTTGTGCTCACAACTTATTTTATTGCATGTTTTACTTATTTAGCTTTGTTCTCATATTTTGAATATTATACATATACTTTAAATTGCATTTATGCTAGCCAAGTGTTAGAAATTTTTTATAATTCCATTGATTTCTTGGTGAACTTGTGCATTTGGTCTAACCTTATCTAAACTTAGGTTTAGAATGTGACTCATCTTGTTGCTTCATATGTTTTAAAAATCAGTTCTGGGTTTCTTTTGTAAAGAGTTTTTTGGTTTTTTTTACAAAGATTGGTGCAAGTTCTTTCATTGTCTTACTTCACAAGACTTTATCATGTTGGGGCGTCAGGTACAATAAGATAATATGAAAAGGTCCTATGAACAATAACAAATATATCATAATTGGAAATACCACTAGACAAAGATACAAACACACAAGTTAATGTAAAAGTGAGTAAAAAAAGTCACAAGACATTTCACACATAGAGATAGAACAACTTAATTTGATCCGTCAATAAATTGTTGCTTAAATCTGGTTTAATTCCAGCCTCTCAACTCCTGAAGGTTTCGCATAAAAACAAACAGTGTAAATGAAAATATAACACCTCAAAGTGAGACTGCATATGGTAAGCATGGACATCGGATGTAAATAACTGAACAAAGAATTAAATTTACAAACAGAACAGCAATAAATGCAATCAACTATCTAAAGTTTAAGTACCAATTATGAATTAAATTAAACTGAAATCTGACCAATCAGATGCTGAGAATGATCACAGGCTCTAGTCCAAGGATTTGATTGGGCAATTTCATACCTGTAGTAATATTTAACTTTTTGCGCTTTTAAGTTTGCATGGTATTGTTGAAAGAACTGTCCTAGAGGTTACAATTTTAACTTTACTGGAATATTAAAGCAGTCAATTTCATCATGGAGAAATAAATAAAAACTACATGAAGACCAGTATTTAGAAGAAAATAACCAAACTCCAGGCATACAGTTGAACTGAACTTGAAAGAAAATACACTGGTACAAGCTTTTCTTTTAATTTTGCATTGTTTTTGGCATATGAAGCAACTGGCAGACAGAAAATCAGGGTTTTGTTGTGCTTGTTTGCAGTATTATTTAACCCTTTACTTGCTGAAAACACCATTAGGGTTTGTTTCACGTTTTAAGCAGTGAAAGGTGTTTCCTGTAGGTAAAGGGTTAATACTTTTATAAAAGATTATCTTGTTTAGGCTCAATCCTCTGACTATAGTATCTCCATATTATTTCATGTTTGTAATTCATTTGTTTTTCATGTTAATTGTGCAATATTTTGATTGAGTCTTGAGCAATAATTAGGTTCAATAGCCATTTTATATATATATATATACATAAAGAATGCAATAGCCGAGGGGTAAACTTTGCTTTAATGGTCTTAAATAGTTAAAGATGTAATTATTTTGAATGAAAGATGTTTAATAGGTAAATAAGAAAAGGTCCTATCAAAATTTCCATGGATATTAAAATTTAATCTACCTCCAGACAATGGTAAACAGGGTAAATGTGAATGTGACTTGCACCTGTTGAAGGTTTTTCTATCAAATAAACAGTGTAGATAAAAATATCCCGTCAAAGTGAAACAAGAAAAAGTAAGCAACTGCATCGGGGGTTAAACAGATACAGTGAATTTATGTACATACAAAATATCTAGTGATAAAATAAACTATCAACATATATACAGTGTGTACAGTTGATAAAAGCCTTGGCAACCTAAAAATTCCAAAAGAAAGAGTAGTTTGAAATAAAACAGCACAAGCGCTGATATATAATAAGAACAATTTTAAGTTTATCGTACATGTTATTGTTTAATGTAAGTTAAAAATTTATGCCAGTATGTTCAAGATCTGTAATCTGCTTTTTGCATATCCGGATAAACAGTGGATTCAAACATTTACTTTCAAAAATGTCTACAAGTTGCAAGGAGAAGAATATTTTAAGTCTTATCCATCAGTTTAATTTTTAACAGTTCCTAAACTTTTAAAAACTGATAAGGTAAGCTTTATTTTCATAAAAGCCACGAAATACAATCAAATTTAGTTAACATACTCATTATATTTACTAAAAAATCGAACAGATTATAAAAAAATGGCAAAATGCATATCCAAACCGGCACCTCACTAAAGCTTGGCTAGTTCATAAGCCCTACCCCTTCAAGATAGAAGCTGCACTGATGCTGTATGAATTTATTGTTTGTTTTACTTGACTTACCAGGTAATCTGAAAACCTTGTACATTTTTGTTGAAAGTATTTTCCAAGAAGTTATGTTTTTAACATAAGTGAATTATTGATACAGTACATTTCCTCTTGAAAAAAAATACATAAGGATCACTTGTTTAGGAAGTATCAAATCCATGAAGCATAAAGTTTCACTGAACTTAGCTCAGCTTTCATGGAGGTTACAAGTTTTCTATCAAGTTTCTTTTTTTTTTAGGACATATGAACCATGTAACTGCCAGACTGGACCTTTGATGATATTTTAAACAATTTTTGTATGCTTTTTTTACATGTAATGTTACAATTTCTTTTCAAGAGTTTGTAAATTATCCAGCTATACTTTTTAAAAAAAAATATATATATGGACAGTTGATGTCTTTTTCTCTTCATTTATACAACTACCTTAAAATTAAACTTTAAATTAATGGTTCCTATTGGATAAAAAAAAGAGTTTTGTAAAAGGTTAAGCTTATATTGTACAATTTATTGTCATTTTTAGATTACAAAATAAATCATTTACCACATTTTTCAGATTGATTGCTTTATTTATTTGCCAAGATAACTTTATTATGCTATTTATAATGAATCTTATTTGTTTTCCTAATATATTGTAACAAAAAAACTTTTAAAATTGAAAAAAAAATCACTAAGTATAACAGTGTACATTTTGTTACATGAAGAAATATAATATCACAGTCCAGGTATTCGAAACCTTTCATACTGCATCATCATAAAATCACCACCACCATCTTCAGCATCTTATTCAATAATTCATACATGTAAACTCTCCCAATTTTGGAGAGAGATTCTCACTTTGAAGGTTCAAAATTACCGGTATTTGAAAATGAGGAGTGTTTTACACATTTTCAGAAATATCCATACATGGAAACAGATAGCTTCCTTCGTTGTTTATATGAAAAACAACAACAACAAATGTCCTACATGTACTTTGCAAGTGAAAATCTCCCACTTTGGCCTCAGCGAAAGTTAACATGTATGCTTATTATCGTTATCTTTTTGTTCATCATCATTTGTCATCACTGATGTCTCGTGGTCTTTGTTTATCTTCCACAAACATTATCATTAATATTGTCATTGTTTTCAGCTTCATCATCAACATCACCCTATCAACCATCAAACTCGTGACATAAATGTCAGCAGCATCGTCAATTATAGTATAAAGATATGAAAATTCAAAACCAGTATCCTTTATCACTGCTCCAGTAAATATCATTCGTATTTCCATAAATGGGCGTATAATTAAATTTTGTTAATAATTTTGTTTTATATTTCATGCAGCATAAAGTAACAAATAATGACAAGGTTCACATTTTTCTGTTCTTTTTACTAATTCATTTCCACATAATCGTAACGATGTTTGGGTTTATCAAAGGGCTGTCCTATCTCTCGCATTTTAAAGTCAGGTCAATCCATCGTCACGTGGTTTTGTTTGTAAATACAAACTCGCTTCCGGGTTTGGTACTATTTTAAGAAGTGTCCCATTCATCTACCTGACGTCATACTCGTCAAAATGGCAGCAAAGTAGATCAAGTTTAACGGGACAAACCGATTGTTTGGTGAAATATAACAAGGAAATTAAGTGCGCGTTTTTGCGTGAAAGGAGGCGATATCTCGAAGCCTGGGCATCATGGCACAACATACAAATGTCCCGCGCGATATTTTGGGTAAGTTAACAGGTGGCAATTTATTTAGCAGTGGGTGGGGTAGTCCCCCTTAAACAACTCACGACATAACGATCTGTCAAATGACATATCAGCTTCTGATTTCTTATTGACGCAGTTAGTAACAAAAGATAAACTAGAAAAATCAGTTGAGACATATTTCAAAATTGTGAATATCTTTACATAATATTTGTTTGTTTGCAAAGAGACATTCATGAACTTGATATTACTTTTAAACTTTCATAAGTTTTATGATCTTCATAATTAATAATTTTAGATAATATATGGTTGAAAAATATTAAATCTTACTAAGATGATTAACCAATCTTGCATAAAGGTGGTATCCAACAATTGATGTCAAATTAACATTAAAAAAAAATGTTAACATAAGAAAATGAAAAGATGATGCTTGCTGATGTGCCTTTTAACACCAAAAACAGGATTTCATTGGGGTTGGATCCTATCTGCATCATATTTTAAGAATCTAATGCCAATAGCCCGATGCCCACAAACACCTGAATAAAGTAACACTATTATCCTGTTTCTATGGTTTGTGCATTATGGGCACTTCATTCAGTGAATTGGACTTATATGGTAAATTGTTTAAACATTTATTCTACAGAAGAGGCAAGCAACCTTTTATAGTAAAAAATAATATTAAATAGGTTTGAATAATTTTTATTCTGTTGCCAAATTAAAAACAAAATCTGTTTTTGAGCTAAATAATGTATTCAGTGAGATTCCAATGTGATACTAAGCAGAATCTCCATTGCGTCTTAAATTAAAGCAGATAATGATGTCGTATTATAAAAGTCATATTTCATAGCATATCATCATGTTACCAAAGTTCAATGTTCTCCTTACTTGGCGGTGTTGTGTTTTACATTTAATGTGATATTTTGAGAATTTTTAGATGTTTCTTGTTTAAAAAATTAAAAGTTAAGGTTATTACTGAAATAGTTGTTGATAACTGGAAAGCTTTATTAGGGAAATGCTGGAGACAAATGGTCTTAAAATATTTTAAATTTAGGTATCACCAGGAAGTGCGGATTCACTTTATGTCCAATCCATTCAAGCCATGGTAAAAAAAAAGGTGTATTTAGCAAACTTTAATTCTGGCAACAGATATGCTTTCTGCTTAGAGCACCTGCTGAGAACCTATTGAGCAGTCAGACTATCAGAACACCGTGAATACGCCCCCTCAAAAAAAAAATCCCCACCCCTATTGTTGCAGACAACCTGCAATTGCAGATTCCCAAATGTGCCTGTTGTTAAAACAGTCTGTCAATGCACTTACAGACACAGCTTAGTGGCCCCTCTTAATGGACTATACACCACCCAGTGCACTTACAAACACAGCTCTGTGACCCCGTTTAAGTCCAAACAAAGCCCAATTGGCATAATTCTTCCTCCAGATGCCAATCACCACAATTTGTAAAACAAAAGAAATGACACTGAATGTACATTTTCATTTGATGGTCAGATTATATTTAACCAGGTTTTCTTTAGGGAAAATGTTGTTGGGCGGGCGAGCAGGTGTCAATATTTCATTAATTTTTTGTCAGAATTGTCTTTTTCTCAGTAACTGTTCAAGATAGAGCTTTGAAAAACTTAATATGTTTGTCTAAAATCATGGTAGCAATTATCTGGACAAGTGTCATAACCCCTGATGTTATTTTGCCAAAGTTATGCCCCTTTTTCAATTGGAATTTTTCATTAAGATTTTTGTCAAAGTTGTATTTTTGTCAGTATCTGTTTAAGATAGAACTTTGAAACTTAACATACTTCTGACATCAGAGTAGCAATTATCAGGTCAAGTTTCATAATGCCTGACTCTATTTTGCCAAAGTAATGCCCCTTTTTCAGTTAGAATTTTTATTAAGTTTTTTGTTTCAGTTGTCTTTTTCTCAGGAACCATTCATGAAACAGCTTTGAAACTTAACATATCTTCTCATAAGTGTTCATTTAATATGATGGAGTGTCTTATCTAAGAACCATGGTCCAACCTCAAAGGTCAAGGTCATACCTAAGGTTAAAATTATCAAAAATGCCAAAATGTAGCTTCCAGAGTTTAGTTCAGTACTTAAAAAGGTACTTCAGCTTAGATCTACAAAAGAATGTTCCCCTCAATGAAACAGAGTTTTGCATCCAAGAACCATGGCCCTACCTCAACTGTCAAAGTCTCACTTAAGTGTTCAAAGTTCAACATTTGTGCAAAACTAATGAAGGGATTCATCCACATTACACAGAATTGTTAATCTAAATGTGAAATGAAAACCTGGTTTTGTCCGGTGGCAATGTTTTTTGTTTTATAATCTTTTAAAATTTATAAAATTTCTGGGGGGTTTTTATGTTAAAAAACTTTTACAAATTGGGCCATTACCTTCACATATCCTTAGGTCCAAGTTACATACATTCAACCCATTTAAATATCTGTGCACGGTGGTCGTTAGACCAACTTCTTTAAAGCATGGACTAAATATATGACCTCTGCGATGTTACTAAGCTGTTGTGTTTTTTTTCATTCACTAGTGACCTCATCTGCTCTGATCTCATGAAATCAATTTAAAAATTTAGCCAATCTGAAGTTTTCAGTTGTTAATTTTTTCTTGATTCAAAAAGTTAATTCCATTTACAATCAACCATTACAATCAACCATTTTTGTGTAGTTCTTCTTATCTGAATAATACCTCTCTCTCTCTTCTAGACACTATTTGGACATTATTTTTCAATTTTGAATAATTTTCAATTTTTTAACATCACTACTTTTGTCATTACTTATCAAAGAAATCATCAGCATTTGGACATTTTTTTATTCAAATAGATTGGTTTTCTTTTCATTGCATGCATTTGAGAAATCCATTTGGAAGTGTGAAGTAAGCACTCTGTAAAATCGGTTTAAGAACCCCAGTCGGTCCATATTGCCTTTGAATACCTTTGTCCTGTGCCTTTTCTGTTTTCAAATGTGGCATATGTTGCAATTCTCATAGACTTTGTCATAAGAAGATAAAGGACTTAGTTTTCCGTTATGCGCCACTTATATCTACCAGTGATGGTAAAAAACAAACATCCCAGGAAGAAAAATGAACCTATAGCGCAAATAGCAAACTGCTATCAAGGAAAAAATTACAGGTAAATAGGTTATGCTGGGTATCGGGTACATTTTATATACGTCGTCTAATCTTAGGACTGTTATCACATAACACAATTTGGTGTCCTTGTTATCTCTGGGGATTTTTTAATCTACTTTAATCAAGTGTTAGTTGACCTTATAAGTGCTGTGATTGGGACGTGATTATTTTATCCATCAGCTTTCAGGTGTTTCAGTATTGAAAATGTGATGTTGAAAGGAGGATACTTTGTGAAAATATATGTGAGACTGTTATAAATGTACTGTGAGTTTTCACAATACAGCGTTAAAAGTGAGCAGTTTATCAAACATGAGGTTAAAACAAAAACATGTGTGAATACTAATGATGAACTATCCATGTTTCCAGTTTTAAATTCAGTAGTTTAGAAGATTATTTTTGCTAAAAAGAATTATGATTTAGTTATCATTATGGTTGAGTGGTAATAAAAAAATCAATTTAAAACCCACAAAATTGGCAAATGCTGCAGACAGAATGTCTATCGGTACTTTAGATATTGCAAAAGCAGAATATGAAGGTATGTCATTATCATTTAATTACGTATTATTTCTTTTCCAGCATTCTGGCTTGTATGTCCAGACATTTCTTACTATTCCCGACATTCCTCACTATTCCTTACTCTTCTTGACATTCACCAATAGACTTTTCTCACACTTCCATACCTTTCTCAATCTTCCAGACATTCCCCAAACTTCCAAACATTTCCACCCTTCAAGTCATTTCCCACTCTTTCAAACATTACTCACTTTCCCAGACAGTTTTCACTCATCTAGACTTTCTTAATCTTCCAGACATTCCCCATTCATCCAGACATCCCTCTTTCTTCCAGACATACCCCACTCTTCCTGACATACCCCACTCTTCCAGACATATCCCACTCTTCCAGACATACCCCACTCTTCCAGACATACCCCATTCATCCAGACACACCCCACTCTTCCAGACATATCCCACTCTTCCTGACATACCCCACTCTTCCTGACATACCCCACTCTTCCAGACATATCCAACTCTTCCTGACATACCCCACTCTTCCTGACATACCCCACTCTTCCAGACATACCCCACTCTTCCAGACATATCCCACTCTTCCTGACATACCTCACTCTTCCTGACATACCCCATTCATCCAGACACACCCCACTCTTCCAGACATACCCCACTCTTCCAGACATATCCCACTCTTCCAGACATATCCCACTCTTCCTGACATACCCCACTCTTCCTGACATACCCCATTCACCCAGACACACCCCACTCTTCCAGACATACCCCACTCTTCCAGACATATCCCACTCTTCCTGACATACCCCACTCTTCCAGACATATCCCACTCTTCCTGACATACCCCACTCTTCCTGACATACCCCACTCTTCCAGACATATCCCACTCTTCCTGACATACCCCACTCTTCCTGACATACCCCACTCTTCCAGACATACCCCACTCTTCCAGACATATCCCACTGTTCCTGACATACCCCACTCTTCCTGACATACCCCATTCATCCAGACACACCCCACTCTTCCAGACATATCCCACTCTTCCTGACATACCCCACTCTTTCTGACATACCCCACTCTTCCAGACATATCCCACTCTTCCTGACATACCCCACTCTTCCTGACATACCCCACTCTTCCTGACATACCCCACTCTTCCAGACATACCCCACTCTTCCAGACATATCCCACTCTTCCTGACATACCCAACTCTTCCTGACATACCCCATTCATCCAGACACACCCCACTCTTCCAGACATACCCCACTCTTCCAGACATATCCCACTCTTCCTGACATACCCCACTCTTCCAGACATACCCCACTCTTCCAGACATACCCCGCATTTCCAGACTTTACTCCCTCTTGTAGACATTCCTGCTCTAATCTTTGCAGGTGGCCCCGGCCATCAGAAAAGTTGTTTCTTAGGATGAGAATTACCTCCCTAAACATGTGCAGTCCTTCTTCATCTATCCCACTACATTGTACAATAACAGATTCAGAATCACTGCACTGGTATCGCAATCAGTAGAGCGTAGGCTCCAGGTACAGGAGGCCTCGGCTTGGATCCTGGGCCACAACATACCAAAGTCGTTAAAAATGGTAGTGGTATAGCTCCCTTGCTAATGCTCAAGTAAATATAAGGATAGTTCTACAACTGGTTGGCCTGGTGTCAGGATAATTTGACAGGGTGTGGTATCATGCCAGGTGTTCACACCATGCTATATACTGTGAAGGCAGCACTAGTACTTTTGGTGGGACTATTAACCAAATGTCAAATGACATAAATTAAGTCAAGTCTAATACTGTCCATATTTGTAAGTAGAAATGAGAAAACCCTTTACACAAAGTAAATCTCAAAATGTAAAATAATTTAATGTTTTATTTTCCAGAAAGTATGCGTGAGAATGTTGACAGACGTGTCAAACTGTCAATTAAACGTCTTGTTAACTTTGAAACAAAGAAGGACAAAGTGGAACAGCGAGTTCTGGTAAGTCTTTGCTTTTAGTCCTACTTAATTGTTTATATAATGCTGATGTTATAAAAATTACATTACATTACCTTTTGTATTCATATAATTCTAGTAATATCATCACTGTAAATACATATTATGTACCTAAGTTATTTTTTTTTATTTTGAGGGCTTGTAATGGCTCAAAGCAGTTTATAATAAAGTTAAGTACTAGATTAAAAGTTTAAAATCTCAATTCATTCTTCCGGGTTAGAGTTCAGTAATAATTCTCGATACTAACATAAAACATAAAAGGGTCACTTCTAAATAAACTACATTATGATGGTTCTACCCAAGTTTTTCTGTATATATATATATATATATCTCTTTATTTAAGAATAAATCTTGGACAGAGGTTTTAAATTATTCAGCTCCAGGTGGAAAGATTTCTTGACCTGCTGAGGCACAAATTGATCAGACTTCTTCAAATATTGACACTTTCCATACTGGAATCAGATTTGTGTGATAAGATCTGCGCTATTCGTCTTGTTAAAACATTGCCCAAGTTGTTAGTAAGAAGGAAAAGAAAAAAATGTGAGTTATAAGAACATGCAGCATGATAAGGGTTTATACACAATATGTAACATAGCTTCGTTTTCAGCCTGAGAATCATGCTTTAGGGTCTTAAATCAGGCTTTGAGTTTTACTCCTATCTAGGAAATGTAAATTTAGAACAAGGACAAGTTTAATAGTCATGTTTTTTTATTGCTACTTTCGACAGATCTTTTGTTAGGGATCTGCATATTAAATTTTTATACATTGAACTTTTTTTGGTTAATTGACTGTTATGACTGTTATTATCTAGCAATTATAAGAAGGCTTTGGTCACAAACAAAGTTTATTTATTTCACAACTTGCTTGTTGTTTTTTTGTGTGTGTGTTTTCATTTTCACTTTATGGCATCAGAATGATTTCACATGTATGGTAATTTTAACACAGTCTCAGGCTCACTCAAATCTTGAAATTGACAGCTAAGTTACAATACATTTTAAAACGAAAACCTGTTTTGAAATTAAAATGTTATTTTCAGTCCATTTTGTAATTTGCTGATAAGCCCATTTTAGGCTTTCAAATATATACCTGTATCTTCTTTGCTTATTTTTGTTAAAGGCATCAGTTTTCTGACAAGTAAACAGTGAAAAAATACATTTTCTGTATTTGGTACTTTGCATCATATTTATTATGATGCACAACACTAACTGATGCATCAAAAGTGATTTTAGCCATTTAAAAAAAAAGATTATTGCAAAACGGGTTATTTCAAAAGTGGTTGGGCAATAAATTATTACAAAACACATTTTGTTTAAAAGACGAGTTGTAACACAGATAGGACTTAATTTTGCTAACAGTATCATGCATATGTTATATAACATGTGGATACAATCTGAACTCCTTGGGTAATTCTGGCCTCTGGACAATTATCCCTCGAATGGATCTGCTGCAATGATACTTACTGAAATCACAATCATTTTGTTCACCGGAAGTCGTAAGAAGAATATGCCTAAAATATAGTTCGCACAGAACATATAAACAATGCCATTGTTTGACAGCTGTGTGTCTGCTGTGCGGGGTAAATTATAATTGTATGATTTAAATTTGAAGCCACCACAAATTGAAGATTTACAGGCATCGTACTGTAGTGAGCTGTCATCCGAGCCGCCATCTTTGTTTTGGCGTCTGTCACAAAAGTAGTCCCATTTAGGGAAATAGCTGAGGTGATCCGACTACCTACATCCCAGAAATGATTCATGAATTATCGGAGGTGTTCCGACTGATGTGGTTAAAGACTTAGCAGCTATAAGTAAAGGTTCTGATCAGACAGCTTCCAGCATTAGTTGACTGTTCTCAATCAGCACTATTTGCCTATGATTGATCAGTGTGTAATTTGCAGGCTAATAGTTAATCTACATGATTTGCCTAAGCTCGACCTATTTCTGCATTATTATTCCTTGTTTTTGTGTTATTTTTAGTTTACTTACCTTAACACAAAGTAGTAATATACTAGTTCTGAGGTTCTTTAAAAGCAAAAGTGTGAAGAAAGTATAACAATGTATAATAACTATGTTAATCTGTATGAAAACTACACTATAAGGTCTTCCAGCTGATCTGCAGTGTGACAGTGGTTCTACCCAGAAATCTCTCTGGCATCTTCCTCCACCAGTTAGTAGCCAGATTTTGCCAATGAACGTAATTGCGTTGGTACGATGTAATAAAAAAAAAAAGATAAAAATAATTAAAATTGCTCAATACTTTGAAGTTTGAAGTATTCAGTACATATGACACCCTCATCAAGTACAGATTATTAATACACCCTATTGGGAGCATTTCTGCTCAGGAATACATGTATATTGTAACTTCCTTGTCTGACATAATGAGCTATGTGTGACCTGTATATTGCCTGCATGGTTAATCAGAAGCATAGCATAAAGCTGACACTCCTTGAAGGAGATAATTGTGTATTTGGGTCCTGGTAGCACAATCGATAGAGCATTGACACCATGTACAAGAGGCCCCAGGGTTCAAACCCGGTCAGCGACATAGCAAACAAGCTAAAAATGTTTTAGTAGTTCCCTTGCTAATGCTCTAGCAAATATAAGGGCAGTCCTGCAGCTGGTCAGTCTGGTGTCAGGATTATTTGACTGGGTGTTAACTGTAGGAATAACTATGCTGCAAGTGGATGCTTTCTCCTGAATAACTTAAAGATTGTTATTGGGATAAAAAATACAACCAAAAAACAGATTTTTGTTGTTGTTTTTATCTACCTCTTACTGAGAATACATTTTCTTATGGATAGATCAAACTAAAATCTTTGTCAATTATTTTTTTGTTTTCCTCAGAAATTTAAAATGTCGCAATATATTTCATAGCAAAAGGCACTTAAATTGAAAAAGGTTCATTTAAAAAGCACATGTACCATTAGTACGAGTGTTTTCCTAAAATTTAAATACATGTGACATGAAACAATCCAAACAAGAGTTAGAATTTATGTAGTGTCAGAGGAAAAGTTAACTGTGTATCTGGGTTGTTTAACTGAGAATACATTTGGTATTGTTGATAGATCAAACTGAAAATAAACACAATTACATGTATATGCAAATGTAACTATTCCTAGAGACTTTGCAGCAAATAGTGTAGAACAAGATTACTGAGAATGATGGAAGGTTTCTCAGATGACCTGCAGTGTGCCAGTGGTTCTACCCAGACAATTGTCTTGAGTCTTCATCAACCAGAAAAGCTGGACTTTGCTATAATGATCATAATAGGTTGCTGTGATGTTATTTTTGAAACAAAATAAAAACAAAACAAGATTACTGATTTTAATCTACACTGTTTGCCAACAGTTTGATCACTTTGTTCTGTATATGTTTTTCATAGTTTTAATTAGTCAGTTTTGATCAAAGGTGGAGATACTGCATCAAATATGAACACTACATCAAATATGAACACTGCATCAAATATGAACACCGCAACAAAAATGAATGCTGCATCAAATATGGACACTGCAGCATCAAATATGAACACCCCATCAAAAATGAACACTGCATCAAATATCAACACTGCATCAAATATCAACACTGCAACAAAAACGAACACTGCATCAAATATGAACACTGCAACAAAAATGAATGCTGCATCAAATATGGACACTTTATCAAATATGAACACTGCAGCATCAAATATGAACACTTCATCAAATATGAACACCACATCAAATATGAACACTGCATCAAATATAAACACCACATCAAATATGAACACTGCATCAAATATAAACATCACATCAAATATAAACACTGCATCAAATATAAACACCACATCAAATATGAACACTGCATCAAATATAAACACTGCATCAAATATGAACACTGCATCAAATATAAACACCGCATCAAATATGGACACTGCATCAAATATGGACACTGCAGCATCAAATATGAACACTTCATCAAATATGAACACTGCATCAAATATGAACACTACATCAAATATGAGCACATCAAATATGAACACTGCATCAAATATGAACACCACATCAAATATGGACACTGCAGCATCAAATATGAACACTTCATCAAATATGAACCCTGCATAAAAAACGAACACTGCATCAAATATCAACACTGCATCAAAAATCTAAACTTGTCAGGTAGAATTTATGTACTACAACTGTATTTCCAATTGGGTCTAATTTTAATAATTGGACTCTTTTTCATGGGGTGGGGGTCACCCTTGGTGTAGTGATAGAGTTGGTGATTTGTAAGTCTGACTGCTTATTCTCCCACCATATGGGTTCAAGTCCCGTTTGGGGCAAAGGACTTAGTGTGCGTTGGTGGTTCTACCCAGACATTTGTCTAGGGTCTTCCTCCACCAGAATAGATGGACATCGCTATAATGATCATAATTGGTCGCTGCAATGTATCTCAAAAACTATTTCATGTTTCCAATATGTTTCTTTGCCAACATTTTAATTTGAGTTTCAGAATAACACAAACGTTCATAAGTTATGGTCTTAATGTATCTTAATATATCTGTCTATAGGCATTTCCTAATCATGTTAAATATAGCCATATATAAGGTTCTGTTTATAATAAAATTTATGTTTGTTCTTTGTTTATTGTGGACAACTTTATCATGTACACTTAGATAGATAGATAGATAGATAGATTTATTTCAACATAAAATGTGTAATAAAATAACATGGCATAAAATATTAAAACATACAAAAACAATATAACAAAGTTTGAATTAATATAACCATGTCATTCAACATTAAATGTCAAGGATAACACAATAAGAGTCATAATTAACTCTTATTTCCATTGCGGTCCTTGAGATATAGTGTTGTATGACATAGGGAGATTAAAATAAATAGGATCACAAATAGTCAATGTTTTAAAATTGTTAAGAACTAACCACACTAGTGAACAGATTATGTAAGTTTATTATAAAAAAATATAGTTGATAAGCACTTCACAGTGCAAAAGTAAGTAATGTATGATCATTTTATGAAGAGCAAAATATTTTTTAAATATTAAATAATATATCTCCACCACACTGGGAAAAGTGGGAGGTGATGCAATGTAGAAGCCACTATGTTCACTAATCCTGAAGAGTTTCAGGACTCCAGCTTTACATAGTTTTATATTCACAGTTGCCATACCAATATACCGGGAGAGTCAATAAAATGCTCATATTTTTCAACTAAACTGGCACAAATGTTTGCCATATAAAAAGAGTGTGATGTGCAAGAATTTGATTACTGGCTTACACTTAAATCCTAGAGCAAGGCAAGAGTTTCAAAAATGACTGGTTTTACAAAGAAAGTATTTTCAAAATAATCAACTAAAATGTTCCACTTTGCTAAAAAAGGTCAAGGTCAAATGCTAAGGTCACAGTTTTTTGCTTCCACAGCAGTGTAGTGGGTGGGGGTATTATTCACTCTCAGTGAGAGCTCTAGTTATCATTAACTGATTTACTTTTAAGTGCTTTGATATCTTAAGTACTTTGACACCACATGCACGAAGTATATATATACATTTCTAAAACAACTGTCTAGGGTTATCTGTATAAAAGCAAAAGGAAGTAAATACAACAAGAGCAAAATAGAGCAAAGTGTTTGATTGTAACCTTGTAGTTGTATTTAAAGTAGTCTCAAGTCATTTAAATTGATAATATTCTAAGCTATATCTACACTTATTACTTTATACATGTATATTTTTACAATATTTAAAATATTCAACATAGCAATTTTCATCAGTGATATTTTGCAAATTTTTTTATTGTCATATAAATATTAAAAAAACAACAAATGTTTAAATTCTGGTGCTAGCATGATATACCTTTAAGCATAAGTCATATGTGTTTGCTATCATATGTATCATCAAGTTGTGAAGGTGTCTGTGATTTCATTTTTTGTTTATGTCACAGGAGGAAGATATTTGATACATATGTATATAGAATAGTTTATCTGCTTGCTTCATTAAATGCAATTTAAATCATCCTTTATTGTTAAATATTCAGACTTAGACAAGATTGTTGACAAAAGGGAAGTTTTATAATGCTTTGTTATTGTAAAAAGAATCATTGGTTCAATCAGGCAACTTCCTCGCCTTATTTGGTGTCTGTTAGTGGTATAATGACCCATCCTGTCCCTGTAACTGGGAGGCAGCTGCTGCAGTTTGGTCCCCACGCTCTTATTGTTATAAACATGTTTTCTATTGCTTAACTTGCTACCTTCACAAAATAAAGCTATTTTTTTAATTTTTTTTTTTTATTATTATTATTATTATTATCACTATTATTATCACCCTTTCAGGGCATTTCGCTACATTTACCTCTGTCCTTATCTGATAAAACTTTAGGCCATGTGATTGGTTTGGGATCCGATATGAGTTGTCATTTAATACAAACATTTATCCACGTCCAGGAAAAATTATAGTAAGCTTGCCATAGGTTCGTTTACTTTTGCTTAAATATTTAAATATTTATATAATTGGATTGAGATGATCTGCATAATGATGACGCCAGTGATATCATCTGTAAAAAAAGCTGTATTACACTTTTGTAATATAACAAAATATGTAATGGGTGTATTGAATGGAAAACAAAGGGAATCATGTGATAAAATATTAACATTATGTGAAACATTGCTTAGGAATTTAAAAAATACAAGTTTCAATTTGGCTACACATGTAAAATATTAATAAGATGATGGTTAATTGTTAGATCTTGTTAAATTAGATAATGTCAGTTTGTAAATCCTTTAGTGTTTAATATATGTGAATGTTTTAAATAAACAGGGTTAATAATATTATGTGTGATAGTAAAGAATGGTAACTCTTCCTTAGAGAATGTTAAGTCCCCTGCTTTGACCTCAAATCACCATGGACACACTTTGTCAAGTGTGACTGGCCGCAACAGCTCAAGAGGTAGAGCGTCAACTTGCAGATTGGGAGGTCACGGTACAGCATGTAGGGGATGCCCTCGACCCTGTCAGACCTATGAAAAATATATGTATTTGTGGAAATATGTTTATATATCAGAATAAATATATGTTTATTTTGAAATATATATCTGAATATTTATGTACATGTGGTATTATATATGTATGTGTCAGAATAAATATGTATATGTTGCAATATATAGGTATGTGTCCAATGTATTTGTTATTTATAAAAGATAATCCTATTACATTGAATTTTAAGTATTGTACTATCATGTCTTTTTAAATTAATTTCTTGCAGTCCCTTTAAGGACTACATTTCTTTATTCTTATTTGAATTAGAACTTATATACATGTATTTTGAGGTGCATATGTTTTTATATTTTCAGGCTTTTTCTACCTACAGACTTTTTATCTTCACTGCAAAGAATCCAACCAAAGTAAGCCTTTTAAATTTTATAAATCTTTATTGCTATTGCCTTTGCTATGTCTCAGTTTTTCATAAAACATAAATACCAAACCACTGACTGGACATGGTAGCATAATTGGTAGAGTGTCGAGAGTGTCAGCTTCAGGTATGAAAGGCTCTGGGTTTGATCCTAGGCCGCAATATACCATAGTCTTTAAAGATGGTAGTGGCATAGCACCCATGCAGAGGCTCAAGTAAATATAAGAGTAGTTCTATGACTGGTCAGCCCAGTGTCAGGATGATATGACTAAGTGTGGTATTATTCCAGGTGTTCAATGCTTGCTCTACACAATGAAGGCAGCACCATACCTGCTTCAAGTGGTCTCTCTCTCCAGATATTTAAATCACTGTTGGTAGGGCGATAAATCAAACAAACATATTATTCACAGACTCTGGCTCAAAACGATGGCTTGTAACTGCTTGCACAAAATCCTTTAGTTTCTATCACTTCAGAATAGATTTTTTGCATGATGAATATATTTTCTTCTTATTAGAATTTTTGCGGAAATGTTATTGTTCCAATATTAACCGGCCGCAGAAGCTCAGGTGGTAGAGCGTCGGCTTGCGGATCGGGAGGTCGCGGGTTCAAACCCCGGCCGGGTCAAACCAAAGACTTTAGAGTTGGTAGTACTGGCTTCCCTCCTAACGCTTGCGGTGGGGGGAACAGCATAACGCCTGAGTCCTTGGTGTCAGTATAATGGGCCGGCCGGGTTCAGTCCCTGGGCACCTCATAAGTGCCCCTTTGCTATAATAATAGAACTGTCGCTGCACAGTATCGGCAAAAAGGCCGGCAAACCCCAATAACAGTTACCATTATTTTGTGAATAGATCCAAATTACATAGCATATAAAGCTTTACTATTTATTTGCATTATGCTTCTATTTCTGAAGCCTAAATATCATAATCAACACTAATTGATGGATTTATTATCACATACAACATTCCTATGAATTATGCATAATGCTGATATGTTAAGTGTAAGTGTATACAGTATATTTTGTTCATATTTTTGTGCAGATATATTCATATACAATCCAAGCTGTGACATATTCCAATGTACATCTATATTAGGATAAGTTCAATGCTATGTATTCGTGTTGTTTGCACAATCCCAAGCTAGAACATACCAGTCTTTAAAAAAATTACGATAAACCTCTGTTGCTTATGTCAGATTGATAATGCTAGTTTCATTATTGATGAGGCCTTTATCAGGTTTACATGACTGGTGAAGGTATCATGTCTGGTAAACATGGCATAATCTCACATTGAGTTTGAGCACTAAATGTAGATAATGTTATAATGTTGTTGGACTGTTTTTTCTCTTAAAACCAACATTTTTATTCCATAGTGTTTTGATCGTGTGCCTTCCTATTGAGTTAAAATATTAACATTCCCATTAGCCTATTTAAAGACATTGTCATGAGTAGCCACAGTACAGTCTTTGCCCTTTTTTGGCATGAATTTTCAGTCAGTATCATATGTTGGTTATTTTCTAAAGAAACTAGCATAGTATTAGGACAATTAAACAGATTGACAATTTCAACCAGATTTTAAGATATTTTTAATTAAGTGAAAAGATATGTGTGTGCATTGAACAATGGAAAGGTTTGAGTAAGCCAACAATATTTTTCTATCCTCAAAATCATTAAATTTGAAGGTGTGACTTTATTGACTTTTAGGACCTTTCCATATTTTGAAACTGAAGATAATTGATTGATTGCTATATATTTCTTGCTTTTCATTTTTTTTTATTAGGGACATATTCTCATTGGCTAAACCTCATGTCCACATTTGCCGAACAATACTAGTATTTTGCTCTTTATTAATGTGTGTAATCTTGAAGTAGTTCATGCCATACATAACTGAGTATGCTTTAAGGTGCACATTGCTTGTTTCCTAGATGGGTAAATATTTAACTTGTTGACTTTAACACATTCCTGTAATTGATGTTTTGTCCATAGTTACTCATCCGTAAGATATGTTACCTCTTATCCTGCTCTGCACACATTTATATGGCTTAAGCAAATAGTATGGATCCATATCAGCCAACTCCTCAATCAGGATCTGCACTACTTGCTACTTAGTTCTTCAGCAACATGTCTGTGCACCTTTTCATATTGATGTAAGAATATGTCTATATAAGAACTAAGATGGATTGTAAACATAGGAAGCACAATCACCTCACTCATATCCTAGCTATGTTTGGCTTGGCTCATACTTTTCAATCCAAATTCTGTTTCTATTTTAAATCCAAATACCAGCTCTTTTTTAATCTAATGTTGCATAAATATACCCTCTTCTTTACACATACCCTTTTTAGATCCGTTTTTCGAAGGAAAATAATGGAACTGTTGTTGTCATAACCCTCTTGTCGACTTGGTGTAACACTTTTTGTACAGGACCTGGTAGCGCACTCGTCAGAGCGTTGGCTCCAGCTATGGGAGGCCCGGTTCGATCCCTGGCCACGACATACCAAAGTTGTAAAAAATGGTAGTGGTATAACTTCCTTGCTAATGCTCAAGCAAATATAAGGGTAGTTCCTCGAATGGTTGGCCTGGTGCCAGTATAATGTGACTGGGTGTGGTATCATGCCAGATGTTCACTGCAAGCTATACACAGTGAAGGCAGCACTATATCTGCTTCAAGTGGACACGGTCTCCAGATAACTGAAATAATGCTGGTGGGACGATAAACCCAACAAACAAATAAACATTTTTGTTTAGTCATTTTTTCTTAAAAATATACTTGTTTACTTAAAGAAAGAGAACCAATTTCAAAAAGGCAGGTACCCTAGTAACCCTATAATAAATTTTGGCAGAGTTATGCCCTTATTTCAACTTATAATTTTCAACTATCCAGCACTAAGAAAGACGGAGACCACTGCCTATGGACAGCTCTTGTTAAGGTGTTTTTTGGTTGGGAGAGCAACACCAACAATTTTAACTAGTGTAAATCTTTTCCACATGTTTTGTAAAAGTACCAAAGCCAATAATCAAAACTATCTTCCAAACTAACTCTTAGTCTATAAGCATATATTTATCTGGCTTAGCTCGTATCATGCTAAACATTTGTACACAAATCATGGTAATTCTTTATTATTTTCTATCAAATTAATGTAATGACAATAGTACATGTAGACAACTGGGCATAGTGGTGGAGTTGTTGATGTGTAACTCCGCTGTCTTCTAACCCTCTCAACACTTTTGTAAGAGTGCATATATTTACCTGGCTTAGCTCGTACCCTGCTAAACATTTGTACACAAATCATGGTAATTATTTATTATTTTCTATCAAATTAATGTAATGACAACAGTACATGTAGACAACAGGCCTAGTGGTGGAGTTGTTGATATGTTACTCTGCTGCCTTCTTAGCCTCTCAACACTTTGGTAAGAGTCCTGTTTGGGGTAAAGGATTTAATTATGAAAGTTCTTCAAGCTTACCTGCAGTGTGCCAGTGGTTCTACCCAGACATTGGTTTGCAATCTTCCTTTGTCAGCATAATTGGATGTTGCTATGATGACCATAAGTCATTGCTGCAATGTATTTAAAAAATAAAAAATATCTGTAGAGACTGAGCAGGAAATAGTGAAAATCTTTATCAGACAGCTCTCATTTGGGACTGGTGGATCTGGATCTACACTATTGCCTTTGACTTAACATAAGTGCTTAGCAGGCTAAAATTTCAGCTAAAAAAAGTTTCTATTTTGATCATCACCATGTATTTACTATCACAAATGCCAGAAAAGTCATCATTTGATTGTGTGTTTCTTTTACAGGTTGAAACCAACTTTCACTATCTGAATATCAAAGCCATTGAAAGCAAGAAACCAAATCAGGTATGTACACATACAATAAAAATGGGGTGTCAGTTTTAAGCTCACCTTGAGCTTTCTGATACAGCTTCATCCGGCATCCAGCGTTATGTCTTCAACATTTTAGCTTGTGAACACGCTAGAGGCCACAGTTTTTACCCAATCTTCATCAAATTTGGTCAGAATGTTTGTCCACATGGAATCTTGGATGAGTTCATTATTGGGTCACCTGGGGTCAAAAAGAAAGACACTAGGTCAAATCTTAGAAAAAGCTTGTGAACTTTATAGGGACCACATTTATAGCCTAATCTTCACCAGGCTTGATCAGAATGTTTGCCTGAATAAAAAATTTGGATGAGTTTATAATTGGGTCAAGTGGGATCAAAAGGTAGGTCACGAGGTCAAATCTTACAAAAAGCATGTGAACACTCTAGAGGCCACATTCATAGGCAAACATTTATAGCCCAATCTTCACCAAACTTGATCAGATTGTTTGTCTGCATGAAATCTTGGATGAGTTAATAGCTGGATCACGTGGGATCAAAAATTAGGTCACTAGGTCAAATTTTTTATAAAAAAAAGGTGAAAACACTAAGAGGCCACATTGATGGACAAATCTTCACCAAACTTGGCCAGAATATTTGCCAGTATGAAATCTTGCATATATTTTGAAGTAGGTTATGTCGATTCAGTAGGTTACTAGGTGAAATTCTAGAAATTCTTTTCAACCCAGTGGCCACTCTAATGGTCCAATCTTCACCAAAGTAAATAACTCTTTATTACATATGCCAGATATGTGCCTACTAAAAGCCTGTGTCCTCAGGTGAGCAATTAAAGGCCATCATGACCCTCTTGTTTTAAATTCTTAAATTCAGTAATTTGTAGTTATTTTATAATTATTTCTCAATTTCTGTTCTATACATTGATCAAAGAAGGAATTTTTGTATCTGCAGTGTTCAGATTATTTTAGGTGAGCCATGATAGCAAGATTGAAAACTCTTCATTAAATAATTATATACATTTGCAAAGATGAATGCATAGTTGTATGTATGAATATCAGGAGTAGAGTCGCCGATTTGTCTTCCAGCTGACCTGTGGTGCGCCGGTGATGCTAACTAGACATGTATCTGGGGTCTTCCTCCACCAATAAGATGGACGTTGCTATCATAAATGTTTTCTGCAGTGTATTTCAAAAACAAACAAACAAATGTAAGGATGCATGCATGAAATCAAGAATTCAACTAGGAGCGAATTTTGCTAACCATGGGGATTGTTCTGGGCACATAAGCTGGAGCATAATACATTATTACTTCTTATAAAAGAAAAATGTCATTATACTGAACCCATCAAATGTGAATGTCATAGATATCATTTCCTAAAAAAAGTATTAACAAAAACCTTGGATAAGGAAGTTCTTTTCAAACCTGGTATAATGAGTGTTTTAATATAGACCTATCTGTTCTTCTTAAATTTTTTATATAAAAATACAATTTTTGGATGTAAATATTAAAGGTGGTGTCTGACAGTTTGTGTATATCTAACATATGTAATAATATCTGACCTCTGTTTGAGGTGGTTGTACATAATGTCTGCAGAAAAAAATCATACTTTAAGCTTTGATGATTTTTATCAGTCTCAATTTTAGGGCAGTAAAACTCGTTATTCAACATTTAAATGTTCATTCTTTTCAAATCTATAAATAAGAATGATTGGGATTCCTGCTAAAAAAGACACAGCTGATGACATAGATGAGCTCAATCATTAGTAGTCATTTGGTTTTCTTTGTTTAAACATAGCTAACTGTGCAGTGTGGCTAAGATAGGAATTACTTGTTTGAAATGGCGATTGTGGCATTACGGTTCACTTTTCAGACAGGTGTAGGACATCAATAAACAGCATTTTGCGAGATCTTTTCAGGTAACAATGGTTTATTATAATGTTTCATGAAAATATTTTTGGTCCAAACTGTCAGATACCACCTTTAAAGGTTACAATCTATTTTGCTCTTCAGGATGTTGGGCAATGGCTATGACAATTCTCGTAAATTTCAAACTGTTTGTTTTCTCTATACTATATTTTTGGTTTTGAATGAGAACATAAGAATTCTTTAATGATTGGAAAGCAATGTTCAACCTTTGCTCCACAGGGTGCCTTTTGGATCCATGGGCTCTAAAATAATGGTCTAGAAAAAAGAGAGGTTGTAAGCTCAAAAATTTTAACATTAATATCGCAAAAGAAAATGCTGTTTTTTTTTTTGTCAAGTGCGACTATTTTAGTTTATATCAGTCAGTGAGTGAAAATGAACTGCAGATGACATTTGTGGACAAGAGAAAATCCTCGATAATTTGAGCAAAAGAATTGATCTTATTGCTTGAAATGCAAAATGCAGGTTCATTCATTAACAACAAAACTTCTGCAGACCTGTATGTTGAGGTTGACGAGTGAAATCTAAATATTCTGTTATATGTTTTGTTTTTTTTACTTTATTATTGTAGTGTTGCCACCAAGGGTGATAAAATTAGTATAGGATGTCACTATCGGAAGTGTTTCTATGCCATCACGTACATGTATAATGAACAGTGCTGACTTCAAATGCTTAACCTTATGTTTTTCACAAACTGACAGAACTCGTTTCATTGTATTCATCCCAACCCATTGTTTCAGCATCCTGAATATAAGCCCTTAGCCTGCCAAGTCTTCATTTATCATATTTTGGCAAATAGTGTCGATCCAGATAAGCTTCCACTATTCTTTGCCAAGTCTATAATATTATGCCTGAAGCATGAGTAAGCCAATAACTGCCTGAAGTATTGGCTATTAACAAATGTAGCAGAGGGATTCAATTGAAGTGCTAATGGTTTTATTGTGTCTTGGATGGCTAAGTGCTTGGTTACATCCACAATGGACAACACAATATAATACAACATTTCTATTGTTAATGTTTCATAGCAACTTTAATTTGAACAATGTTATTTAGAGCTGATTGTATTACTGTAGTTACTTATCTTATACTCCAACGATACTAAGGGAACATGTTCTTTGAACACGAAAAGCATGGGTTTCCAACACTTAAATGATAAACACAACTTCAAACATAAAAATCTAAAATTTTAGGGTTAAAAATATTAAACTAGATGTATTGTGTTCTGTTTTTGAGATACATTGAAGCGACCAATTATGATCATTTTAGCTTTCCAGCTGTTTTGATGGAGGAAGACCCTAGACAAATGTCTGGGTAGTACCACCGGCGCACCACAAGTTAGCTGGAAGAGCTGCCCAAATTAAGTCCTTTGCCCCAAATGGGAAACTATTTTGTTTACAATTTGTAAATACAAGGTAGATACATTGAACAGCATGAAAGTTACAGCAAACAACAATGACGCAGTAAGGTGTGCCTAGAGCAAGCCAGCAAACAGGTGACGTCATTATAATGTCAGAGATTCAGCCACACTGTTCTACAATCACCTGAGATTTGAGTGCATTTGATATATTTATGTAATCATTTAATCAAGGTGTCACTGAACCATTCACTGTCGTATGATGAAAAAAAAAAAATTGCATGTGTACCAGGTATAAAGCTCAGTGGATCCTCAAATGACGCATGACACGCCTTGTAGTGTTGTACACTATTACCTGGGAACTCTTAAAATCAAAGTATCTCATCTCTTGACTCGATCATGGATGAAATTTTTTTTAAAGGCATTGGAACTTGAAATGTGACCTTATCTGGCTTCACTCTGTGATCACAGTAGGAGGTTACTAGATTAGGGTAAGGTTGTGTGGGTGGGGTGGATCTACCTGACTGGGCACAGCCGCAGGCTGCTGTGGTATCAGGAAAGGGGTGGAGATTAGAAATTACTGACCAATGGCAGTGCAGTAAGCCTATGTTCATCAAGTGTGACTAATTGTTTTACGACCTCTTCTTTAATGACACCCCTGTGTATAATAAACTAATCAAGTGTCCAGCTGTGATTTCACATTATCATGTCATCTTTGGGTTTGTGTGTTGGGTTTGTGTGTGTTGGGGGACTGATAAGAAGGCTATTTCCAATGCCTTTCACCAAGCAAGTCTGGTGTTCTTAATTGCAGTCTGTATGAAATATTGTATGCTTGAGTTCTTTTATGACTATGCAGAAAGAGAGTTTTTCTCCATATATTCATTAAATCAACAAACTTTAGAATGGCTAACCATAGTTGATATTGCGATTTCTTAAGTAAAGACAGCATCCAGGGCATGTATACTTAAGACATTCTAAACTCTATTTCTAAAATGTCATGCACTGTAAAAGAGGAAGGAATCAAGAGGTAAACTTATCAAAATGCATGGCCTGTCACTCTCACCACATCTTGTATTTGTCTGAAATCAATTATTTCATCATAGCCCTTCTTTTGTACTGTTTATTATTCTTTATAGTGAATTTTCTTTTTGGAATTTTTTCTTCCTAGAAAATACGTTGCGAACACCATAGAGGCAACATATATGGCTCAATCTTTATTAAACTTGGTCAGAATGTTCACATGTATGAAATCTTGGATCACTTGATAACTGGGTATATAGGAGCAAAAAAGTAGGTCTTTATGTTAAATCATTGAGCAATATAAACAAGTGATTCTGCAGAGTTACCTTCACAGAACATTATCAGAATGCTTGCCCACAAGGAAATCTTGATTGGTTAAAACATGTATGTGCAAGTATTTGTTGAGCATATAGGGGAGATAACTCTGGTTGCATTGCTTTGTTTTTTCTTGCAGTTGTGGCTTGATCTTGGGCCTGTAATGCTATGTCTTGTAGTGCTTTTGTTATTATTAAATATAAAAACTATTTTACTGTATGTTTCAGCTTGTGATAACAACAAATAGCCGCAGCTATTCATTTACCAGTCTAGACACTGATACAGATGAAATTAATCACATGATCACCCACATTGGGGTCTCCTTGAAGACCATCTTCCCAGCCTACCCCATAGAGTAAGTGTTACTTAGCCAGTCATAGAAGATTCTGGATTATTTAATATTTATAGGTCTTAGTAACATAAGATTCTGGATCATTTAATATTTATAGGTCTTAGTGACATAAGATTCTGGATTATTTAATATTTATAGGTCTTAGTGACATAAGATTCTGCATTATTTTATATTTATAGGGCTTAGTGACATAAGATTCTGGATTATTTAGTATTTATAGGTCTTAGTGACATAAGATTCTGGATTATTTAATATTTATAGGTCTTAGTGACATAAGATTCTGGATCATTTAATATTTATAGGTCTTAGTAACATAAGATTCTGCATTATTTAATATTTATAGGTCTTAGTGACATAAGATTCTGCATTATTTAATATTTATAGGTCTTAGTGACATAAGATTCTGGATTATTTAATATTTATAGGTCTTAGTGACATAAGATTCTGGATCATTTAATATTTATAGGTCTTAGTAACATAAGATTCTGCATTTTTTAATATTTATAGGTCTTAGTGACATAAGATTCTGCATTATTTAATATTTATAGGTCTTAGTGACATAAGATTCTGCATTATTTAATATTTATAGGTCTTAGTGACATAAGATTCTGCATTATTTAATATTTATAGGTCTTCGTGACATAAGATTCTGGATTATTTAATATTTATAGGTCTTAGTAACATAAGATTCTGCATTATTTAATAGTTATATGTTTTAATGACAGAAGATTGTGCATTATTTAATATTTATATGTCTTAATGACAGAAGATTGTGCATTATTTAATATTTATAGGTCTTAATTACAGAAGATTGTGCATTATTTAATATTTATAGATATTAATGACAGAAGATTGTGCATTATTTAATATTTGTAGGTACCGGTATTAATGACAGAAGATTGTGCATTATTTAATATTTATATGAAGATTGTGCATTATTTAATATTTGTAGATATTAATGACAGAAGATTGTGCATTATTTAATATTTATATGTCTTAGTCACAGAAGATTGTACAGAAGTAAATAAATAGCTAACTGTGCAGCTTGGCTCAGATAGGAAATACATGTTTTGCAAGGAGGAGTGTAGTGTTATGCTTGACTTTCATTTTGCAGGATTTTCTTCTGTGACAATATATGGTTGTTTCATAAAAAGAAGGAGTACTGTCAGATTCTAAAGTCTCTGTATCTTCCTGAGCCAATGAGTACAATTCAAAACTGACATAGGTTAATGCTTTCTTCGTATCAACTAACTCATTGCTTTTATTTTTTTATTTTTTTTTTGTCAGTCGTCTGATCAAGAAAATAGATGTGACGCCCCCAGAACGCCTGCATCTGATGCAGGATATGATGAAAGGTATCGCTCGGAAAGAGACAGGGCCATGCGGAGGATTCACTGTCATGTATGCTTGTATGTGTGACTTTCACTCCCTTGCGTACAGGGATGAAGTAGCCTGGGTAGGTAACTTGAAATTCTTAGTAGTAAAGCTTCCTTTATATCCCCAAATGGTCATATTATGGTATGGCATATTGTTCATTGGTCTGTTTGTTTGACCATCCTGTAGCTTTTTTTTTATAACTCCTCCTTTATAAGTTATCAGAATTTCATAGTTCAAGAGTTATTGCCCTTTGTCATTTTTCTTAAGAAATTCTTCTGCAGATAACTTCTCCTTTATTATGCATTGAAATATTTTATACCTGCCAGAATGATTGATATTGAAATTTATTAATTTAAGATGGTGAGATCTGGTGAGAATGCATTGTTCTTAAATAATTTTCCATGTGCACATAGCTCACCTCCTCGCTGCAGACTTTTGTAATATAATTAATGTGCACTTGTGGCTTGACATTTGGGCATATTAAGCCCTTCCTTGAGGTTCTCTTGTTAAGAGTTTATAAAGAAGTTCATATATCTTGAAAAAATAATTGTTTATATTTATATGTCAAGATAAAGAAGTAAATGTCTTCTGAGTTCAGTCACAGACTCCAGAATTTGAGTTTATGCTCAAAATTGAGCCTGACTCAATCTGGTCATAGATGATCAAATTTTATTTTATTTCATTTTATTTTTATTAAAGCAAAATTTTGCTGAACCTTCAAAAGATTGCATTGTCTTAAGGTTGGGGAGATCAAAAGCATCTTAACAATTCTTATCCATTTTTATAACATTTTTAGCTGAACAAGCTGGTATTTTTATTTACTGTGCAAGAGATACACAATGTGCATCATAAGCAATACAATGACTCCATAATGACACAATAATTGGAATGCATAAATATGCAGAAGAAAGTGTTGTTCTAGGTATTATATTTTCTACCCAAGACTGTGGCTTTAATGCTGTGAACTATCATCCTTGCATCATAACAAACATTTGTGTTTGTTTTATTGGCGTTAGGACCAATGTTTTATTTTTATTTGTACTAAAAATGTTCCATCTTTTATTCTTCATTGTTCTTTATTGTGTTGAATTAAGGTCTGCTTAGTCTAGGTTAATAAGGCTGATGCAAATAGGTAGGTCCAGATGTGCCAGCTGTTACTGGGAGCTGTTGAGACAGGGTGCCCTCTATATGCGGCTTATGTTTTTGTTGATGAAGGCATTTGTCAACCTTTTCATACAAGGATGTAAATGACAAGAACTATTAGAAAGCAATTTTTTTAAGTGTAAAACAATTAATTTTCTATGTTTAACTTTATGTTATTTCAGGATGTGGACACCATTTATTTATCCCAAGATAACAGAGAGCTGTGCCTGAAGGACTTTGACCATCTCAAGGAAAGGTAATAGATGAAGGCTCTTAATATGTTATTTTCAGTAAAAGTGGACTTATTTTGCTATATTTTCTTTCTTAATGAATTACTTGTATGATATTTTTTATAAAACATACTAAAACATTATTATAAATGTTTTTTTAGCTTCTTTATATACCATACTTTCTCACTTATAAGACTATTCACTTATAAGACGACCCCCCTACTTCACCTGTGAAATTTCCGGTTTCTGCTTCGACCCGCTTATAAGATGAGGCGAAAAAAAAAAGGAGCGTTGACCAGTCATGCTGTCTCAACAAAAGGGTAAATTGGTAAACAGTGGTTGTAATTTTCACACGTTGCGGGATGTATCTAGTCTCAGCTGCACTGCTATCCTGTAGCGCATGGCAGCATGACATTAATTGACCCCGCCTATAAGACGAGCCCCACACTTTGAACATGAAATTTAAAGGAAAAATCCCCGTCTTATAAGTGAGAAAATACAGTAAATTTATTTATTCTACTTACTTGCCAGAGATGAACACAACTCTGAGTTGAGTTACTCAAGGAGAAAATATTAACATTGTTTTCTACTAAATTAACTGTAAAACAGTATCACAATGTCTTATTCTTGTTAAGGGCATTGATTTTTCTTTGATGTTTTTTATTTTAGGTTGAAAGATAGATTTTTCAAACTAATATGTAAAAACTTAAGATTTCTTAAGATTATACATTGATATTAATTTGTTTCATTTTTGTATCAACTGGTGTCAGATCTCTCCATAACAATACCGGACTTCCATTTTGATATTTATTAATAATTTATTATATTTCATAAGTTTAAATTCTGTCTCTTTCATTGCCATTTTCAGAGATCTTGTGCCCATTGTATCAGCCCTTGTCCACAACACATGGTTTACATCATTGAATGCAAACAATGTGAGGCTGGTAAGTCAACAAGTTGTTTTTTCTCCGACACAGTGGTCATTATAATGAAGTCCAGCTGTTATTGGTTGAGACAACAAAATTCAGATTGAATAACTTTTCACTTTACGGTTTTATTTTTCAGATCTTGTTTCTGTCTTATGCAATAAGACTGAGGAGTAAAATACAATTGTATAATATACAATACAATATTCACCAAAACTGTAGCCTCATTTTCAAAGAAAGATAAATATTCACAAGGATTTTATTAACAAGGTAACAGAAGGTGTTTTTTTTCCTTGGGACATGTTAAATAAACAATCTTAAACTCATGTTGCACAAAGATCACTGTTCAAGGCAGTATTTAAGCAGTTATGGTGTAAGGAAAAAAATAATTTGTCTCAGTTTTGATACATACATATTCATGACAGTTTCATTAAAATGTTGTTATAGTTGGAAACTTGATCATCAGTGCCCTCATAACCATAGTTCTTATTCTAACCACTTTAAATGCTCCATCCTCATGTTTATTTTATTTGTTCTTTAATCTGTAATAGGTATTGTTTATAATTTCTTATATATATATTATATATGATAACAAACCTCTACAAGGCTAACTTGATATATTGATAGTTTCCATGTGATGACACAAGACAGTTTAAGGCAGCCATCTTTGAAGGTAGAAGCTAATGCAGACCAAAATATGGAAATATGTGCTGTATTAAACTCACCACTGTGTTTTTATTTTTCAGTCTATTTTACTGAATTTAATATAAACTTTAACAGCTTTTATGAAGTATATTAAATACCAATACTATATTTTGATAGTTTTAAAGGTAAAAAAAAATACAACCAAAAAAGATACACTGTTTATTTTGTTTTAGGAGAGCCAATAATTTTATTTCTGTGTATTAGTTCTTTGTGCATTTATCAATTATAAAAATATTGCAATCTAAAATATGAATTTCAAGAGCTTTCCAGTGGTGTATAGCTTTAAATTTTTGGACCACAAATGAAGAAATTACAAGAAAGTAAAGTTTACGCTTCTGTACATTTCACCTGTAAATCCCTTAAAGTTGCCATCAAAGATGGCTGCCAAGACAGGGGATCTTCACTGATGTGGAAACTATCAATTGCTCAAAACCTGTGGATCCAGTCTGGTTCTACAATATCTGACCAGGCAAACAGTTTAGATCCAAATCAGCCAGACATACATGGGTGTTCTCTGTTCAAGATTTGAAATTTCGCTACAAGATTTTAATTGGTCTATCAAGTGGCTTGCCCTACTGTTACCCATTTTTTTATCTTGTGTTTTTTTGTACTGTTGTTGCAAGTTAATTTCAAGAAACCTTTTATTCATACTTTGATGACTATAGAAAGATAGAATGAAACACAGAATATGTAAGATATTTACTTACTTTGTTACTTATTTTAACCATTAGGTTTTCTTCTTATTTTTTATATCTTTATTATATCCATTCTTTTCCAGACCCCAGATGTGTGCACTGAAGTTCTGAGGGTAATGAAGAAGAACTGTGTCATGGAAGCTTTGTTGCTTAGCAACACAGGAATAACCTCGTAAGTAAGATAGAATAGGAAAATATTGTTATTAAGTATGAACTGCTTAGGTAAAATATTATAATTATTTTATTTTAGGTATCCCAATAAATGTTTATTATTTTGTACCCATTTTTTTACCAGTCACGGCAGTTGGTTTGTACCACATGATTATCTGTGCATAGCTGTATTGCACAGTACATCGTCCAAATATATATATTACTCTGTAAGAAAGTTATCTGAACATTTTGGACTCAAACTGTATACAGTAAAAGTCGAATTAGGATAATTCCATGTATGCAAATGCTTTATATTACATATTGTTTATAATAGGAGAGTACGTTTCATGTGTAACAAATTATGGAAGAATTAGTCAGCATTCTGTTGTAAACAAAAACAAGAATCTGTCGAAATGCTGTCAGAGAAAAACATTGACTGTTTAACATAATGTTATATTGTTTATGTAAACCAATTATTACACATGTAACATCTCTGTAATTTATAATTCCAAATAAGTTTTAAAAAGTCTTTGTTGCTTGCAAATCCAAGGTAGTGATAACAGTAGTACAATCAAGTGTACCATATATGTATATAAAAGTCCATAACAGAAAAAAATGGATATATAATGAAAAAGTCATTTTACACTGAAGTGTCCTATACAGAAATAGATTTTGACACACTGCAGGTCTGCTGGTAGAGGCTCGAGTGTGTGTTGTTTTCACAATGTCACTTAAATCTTGAACGATCGTCACAATGCTTTCAGCGGAAAGACCTCACATGAATGATGCCATGATTTCTGTATTATTTCAGAGAATTTGTGAAGAAGTTATCCACCCTGTCAATGGCTGACACCCTGCTGGAAAAGTTAGATCTATCCAATAATCTCATCGATGATATAGGTATGGCAGAACATTTGGGTGTTATGCTGTAAAGCTACTTCTTTGTTTGCATATACACATATGTACATCATGACTGAATCCAAACTGTATATGTGTGTATGTTAAAGCAAGTTTTTTGTTGTTTTGTAATATTTTATATTGATTTTACACATGGCTAACACACAGCTGAAATATCCAACAAAAGACACATTTACAATTTTTAAGTCTGCATCAAGAGTCTTTTGTGTTATGCTTTTGATATATCTTAACAGATATACTTTATTACTGCATTACTGAAAAAACATAAGTTGGAAGAAACATTTGATAGTAAAGTTATGTAGCAATTCTTATTCAAGGAAAGTTGCATGTGTTTGACAATAAAACTTATACTCAATCACCAATTGTATTTCAATCTAGGTGCTGAACACCTGTTTGGTACCCTGTCTAGTAGAGGCAAGCCTGTTTCATTCCTTGACATGTCGGGAACCAAAGTGACAACAAAAGGTCTCAATAAGGTGGCAGAGATCATGGCCAGGAGTTCCCATGTGTTCAGTGGATTACAGACATTGAAATTGGCTGGACTTACTTCAGGCAAGATGGAAGATTTGCAGGTAAAAATAGAGCTACTTGTGTTTAATATTAACAAAAATTTATTAAAAGTTACACACAATGTTGCTCACAGCATGTACATATAATTCTACAAACAGGCCAACATGGTGTCAGGATAATATGACTGGGTGTGGTGTCATGGCAGGTGTTCATGCCATGCTATGCACAGTAACAAGCAGCACTATATCTGCATCAAGTGGTTATTGACTCCAGATAACTGGAATGCTGTTGGTGTGAGGATTAACCCAACATACAAATTCCTCAAAATAACTACATTTAAAGGTGGTATCCGAGAGTTTGCCTACACTTTATATAAGTAACAATATCTGTAAATAAGAACAAATTCCTGCTTAAAATAGACATCGACGTCACAGCTGATGGTGTGGATGAACTAAAACATTGTTGGTCACATGGTTTTCTTAGTTTAAAAATAGCTATTTGTGCAGCGTGGCTCATATAGGAAATACATGTTTTGTAATGACAATTGTGGTGTTATGGTTCACTTTTCCGACAGGTGTAGGACACCAATAAACAGCATTTTACAAGATCTGTTTAGATAACAATGGTCTACTAAGATGTCAAATACCACCTTTAAGAAGAATTGTCTATTAACAACAGGTGATTATTTTTCTCTATTGTTCTGATTTTTTACACCTTACTAGCTACAAAGGAATAGGAGCAAAAACCTGGATTAGCATATTACATGTCTAGATGAATGAAATATAAAATACAAGACCATATTTTTTTTATTTTTCAGAATCTGTACACCTTCCTTGCTACTCCCAATATGATAACCAGACTAGATTTGTCAGGAACAGATGTAGAACTGGACAAGGTTTGTCATTTTTTTAAATGCTGATGTGAATGAAATATCTCTTTCCACCAGTTAAAGAAATTCTTGTTTTTCATTTTCAACACATAGTAAGATTACATTATATTATAATAATACAATGTTTAGCAAGGTTACTTTGAAATGAAAGAAATCATCAGCAGAACACTAAGCATGTTAATGTTAGATTTAAATTATGTTTCTCATTTATATACCTTTGGTAAGAGATTGACATTAATCCTTCCACCATCAAACAACATATTTTAGCGTCATAAACCTTATACATATAGCAAGCAATCTTGTTTCATGCTCTTAAAAATGCTTAATGATCAAGTAATATGGTTTTTGGGGTTACTTTCTTTTATAAATATAAGTGTAAATGTATAAATAGAAATTAACCTATTATGGCAGATTATGCTTTATGCCTAATTAGTCATCTCTACCTGTTATATGAAGATGGGGGCCACTCTAGTCTTATGATTTTCACATTTTTATTCACAATTAAGAAACTTTTTCATGGAATATCATCTGTGGGGTATACTTCATATTTCTTGTTAAATATTAAGCCTTTTAACCCCACCTCCCCAGACAGTGCAAGGACATTCATGTGGTAAAGTTTTCCAGCTAAGCTGTGGTGCACCAGTGGTTCTACCCAGACATATGTCTGGGGTCCTCCTCCGCCAATAATTAGCTGAATTTGGCCAAAATGACCAAATTTTTTCCATGTAATGTAACAATAAAACGAAACTACAATGAGTGTGGTGTAAATGGGAGTTACATTGTCTCTTCAGGTTATTCCAGAATGTTGTTAATCACTGTGAAATAGTGAATAGAGGCTGTATTAATTTGTTTAAGTGATAGCTATAGTTGATTTGACATTCAAATTGTTGAAAACTGTAACTTTTCTATGTGAAATCCTCAAATTAATAATTTGACAAGAAATTAAAGATTTATTTTGTGATTCCACTATCTCTCACCTTTTATTGTTGTTGTACTAGTTGTTGTAAGGAAGATTTAATACCTATATCTTATATATATATTTTTTCTTACTCCAGCTACTTCCCACTCTCCAAAGAGGCTGCGGGCAGAACCTGACACAATTGGTCCTCGCCAAGACGGTTTTAACCTACAAGAAATCTCGGGACACTGTCATTCCTCCATCTTTCAAACAGTTCTTTGCCAGTGTGTGTTCTCTGAAACACCTAGACTTGTCAGGGACCAGATTACCACCAGAAGCACTCAAGTATGTATCAATCTGAGAAAACAAAAGTGTGATGTTTTTTGTAGAAGAGTAAAAAGTGTTACTTAGTGTAACTAATCTGTAACAAAGTATTTTGGACTTTGTTTGAGAGGATTGCCTGTTATCAGAATACATGTCACTATACAGACAACATTATGTCACTTAACTAGACACTGTACTCCTTGTATAAGACTTTTAAGACTTAGTTAACATTAAAACCAAATAAATATATTTAGTTTAAACAACAGATATAAAAATGTAACAACTGGACTGGTAGTACAATCTGTAGTGCATTGGCTCCAGGTACAGAAGGCCCTGTGTTCAATCCAGGGTTACAATATTTCAAAGTCAATTAAAATGGTAGTGGTATAAATCGCTTGCAAATGCTCAAGCAAATATTAGGTAGTTCCAGGGTTATGTGACTGGGTGTGATATCATGCCAGGTGTTCACGGCATGCTATAAACAGTCAAGGCAGCACTGTGTCTTCTTCAAATGGAAACCATTTCCAAATGACTAAAATACTGTTGGAAAGATGATAAATGCAACAAAGAAAACCTGACAAACAATATTGATATACATATATTTGTCTTTTTTGTTACTAGGGACATGTTGCTAGGCATGGTTTGCAGCCGCCACTTAAAGGATGTTCACTTGGACATTAGTGGCCAAGACCTTCAGAGCTCTGGGGCCCAGAATCTCCAGAACTGTCTGTCATCCATCAAGTGTATTTCCAGCCTCAACATCAGCAATATAGGTCAGTAGGTCAGATCTTATCTATGTAGGTCAGTTGCTCCAAACTTGTTTATGTTGGTCATATGGCTGCAATTATACACATTACTTTTATTATCTTATGTTTGGGAACATCAGAGTGTCAACTTGTGACTTGTGATTATGACTGGAGGTCTAATTTTAAATGAAGTTTGGTTGGTTAAATTTCCAAATTTGGTCAAAAGATCAGGTTATAAAGATGGTTATTCAAAATAGGTTGTAAATATTGTAATATATACTAAATAGACAAATGTATGGATATGTCTACTGTTTGTTTTAGCAGGGAGGTTACTCTCACTTATCTAATTGCTTTGAGTTATCTCCCTTGTAAACAAATTATATATTTGACATCCCAAAGCCTATTAAAATAGCCTAGACTGCCCTAGACATATGTTCCTTTTTGTTGAATTGAAAGCATATTATCAATAATATTGAGTTAGCAAATGATGAAATTAGGAAAATAAAACTTTAAAATGTTAATATTTCTAAAATAAAGTTTATAAAATAAATACTAAAGGGGAGATAAATAATGCATGTATCGTAATGAATAGGAGAGTTCGCAAGATAATTGTTAAATAAATTTTCCCAAGAAATGTTACATTTATTGTCTTATTCTGCCTCAGGTTTCCAAGACAACGACCTGTGTGCTGTGCTGAAAAGTATTGGTCAGAACAAGGCAGTGAGACAACTGAACATTGGACGGGTGTTTGGAAATGTTAAGCTAAAGTAGGTTTATTTCATGTTTTTCTAGTTTTCAATGAATCTTAACCTTTTTCGTCTCTTTTGTAAAGGGGTGTGATTTTACTTTAAGTAACCAATTAGCTAGTATCTGTCTTTACCATGCTCATCTTGGAAGGATAGGGTCAAGGCCTGGTTAGCCAGGTGTAGGAATAACAAAACATTGGTGTAGTCTCAGTGTAACATCTTTCTGTAACTTCTGTTTTACTCTAAGTGATTGCAGATCTCAGTTTCTTTCAAGAGAACACAGACACTGATAAATTTGACCTAGTGCCTGTTGGTTGGATTATAAACCCAAGTGAACAATACATATTTCTGGGGTTTTTTATGATGTTTTCCAGTTTCAAGTTGGATGAAAAATGCATTCATGACCAAAATTGATAGTGCTATATGTTTTTGTTTAAATGAGGATTTCCTTGATTCCTCTTAAAAAGAATATATATAGATGAGGAACAAACAAATAATGTTACGAGTTGTCGTTTCTGTATATCATTGGATGGCATGGGCTAAGCAACCTTGAATAATTGTATCATTTCTTTGTTTTTCAGGAATCTGAAGTCTGTTCTAGAAGAGCTGGTATCGATTATACAGGATGATGACTCCGTACGTAATTTTGTCCTCAATTTTATTTTATTGAAATATGTATTTTTTAGGTGAGACAGTTAGATGCACAGTAACATTGACTTTGTTTTAGTCTTAAATAGAACTCAGTGATATAATTATGGTTACTATGTGATATCTACATATTATTGGTGGAGGAAAGCTCAGATACATGAGTGGATAGACCCACCAGTACACTGCAGGTCAGATGGCTAACCTCCACATTTTAAGATTTTGCCCAGACTGGAACTCGAACCCAAGCTGCCCTTATCGGAACTCAAACCTAAGCTGCGCTTATCGGAACTCAAATCCCAGCTGCCCTTATAGGAACTCGAACCAACGCTGCCCTTATCGGAACTTGATCCAACGCTGCCCTTATCGGAACTCGAACCCAAGTTTCCCTTATCGGAACTCAAACCCAAGCTGCCCTTATCGGAACTCGAACTCAAGCTGCCCTTATCGGAACTCAAATCCCAGCTGCCCTTATAGGAACTTGAACCAAAGCTGCCCTTATCGGAACTTGATCCAATGCTGCCCTTATCAGAACTCAAACCTAAGCTGCCCTTATTGGAACTCAAACCCCAGCTGCCCTTATTGGAACTCAAACCCCAGCTGCCCTTTTCGGAACTCAAACCTAAGCTGCCCTTATAGGAACTTGAACCAAAGCTGCCCTTATCGGAACTCAAACCTAAGCTGCCCTTATAGGAACACAAACCTAAGCTGCCCTTATTGGAACTCAAACCCAAGCTGCCCTTATCGGAACTCAAACCCCAGCTGCCCTTATCGGAACTCAAACCCAAGCTGCCCTTATCGGAACTCAAACCCAAGCTGCCCTTATCGGAACTCAAACCCCAGCTGCCCTTATTGGAACTCAAACCCAAGCCGGCCTTATCGGAACTCAAACCTAAGCTGCCCTTATCAGAACTCAAACCCCAGCTGCCCTTATCGGAACTCAAACCCCAGCTGCCCTTATCGGAACTCAAACCCAAGCTGCCCTTATCGGAACTCAAACCCAAGCTGCCCTTATCGGAACTCAAACCCAAGCTGCCCTTATCGGAACTCAAACCCCAGCTGCCCTTATTGGAACTCAAACCCAAGCTGGCCTTATCGGAACTCAAACCTAAGCTGCCCTTATCAGAACTCAAACCCCAGCTGCCCTTATCGGAACTCAAACCCAAGCTGCCCTTATCAGAGCTCGAACCCAAGCTGCCCATTATCGGAACTCAAACCCAAGCTGCCCTTATCGGACTTCAAACCCCAGCTGCCCTTATCGGAACTCAAACCTAAGCTGCCCTTATAGGAACACAAACCTAAGCTGCCCTTATTGGAACTCATACCCAAGCTGCCCTTATCAGAACTTGATTCAACCCTGCCCCTATAGAAACTCAAACCCAAGCTTCCCTTATTGGAACTCGATCCCAAGCTGCCCGTATCGGAACTCGATCCCAAGCTGCCCGTATCGGAACTCAATCCAACGCTGCCCTTATTGGAACTCGATCCAATGCTGCCCGTATCGGAACTCAATCCAATGCAGCCCTTATTGGTACTCGATCCAACGCTGCCCGTATCGGAACTCGATCCAACGCTTCCCCTTATTGGAAATCAATCCCAAGCTGCCCGTATCGGAACTCGATCCAACGCTGCCCTTATTGGAACTCAAACCCAAGCTGCGCTTATCGGAACTCAAACCCAAGCTGCCCGTATCTGAACTCGAACCAACACTGCACTTATCGGAACTCGAATCAACACTGCCCTTATCCGAACTCGAACCAACACTGCCCTTATCCAAACTCGATCCACGCTGCCCTTATCGGAACTCGAACCTAAGCTGCCCTTAATGGAACTTGAACCAACGCTGCCCTTATCGGAACTCGAACCAACGCTGCCCTTATTCGAACTCAAACCCATGCTGCCCTTATCAGAACTCGATCGCACATGGTGATGGGCTCAGAAGGCACCTTTTTTTTATCTTTGGAACAGACTTTTATTTACTTAAAATGATTTTAATGCTTTGTATTAGAGGGGATATACCTAATTAAAAAAAACAACTATATAAATGTTAAGCTTATTGTAAATGTGCCTTTTAGTTATTTATCAATCTGCATTCATGCGATAAATCTAATGTTAAAAAGTATTTATTGTTAAATTAAAGTCTCTAGAAACTTTAACTTCTATAAATATTTTTGTGACGATTGTGAGAATCAGACAATATTTTGATGATTATGAGGAGGAGGAGGAGGATCATGATGACAATAATAATAACAATAATGTCAACAGCGATGATGATGATACTGATAATGACAATGAAAACATAAATGAAAAACCGGCCGCAATAGCTCAGTTGGTAGAGCGTTGGCTTCAGATCGAGAGGTCGCAGATTCAAACCCAGGCCGGGTCAAACCAAAGACTTTAAAGTTGGTAGTAGTGGCTTCCCTCCTTACGCTCGGGGCTAAGGGGACAGCATTACGCTTGTCTCGTCGGTTCCAGTATAATGGACGGGCCGGGTTCTGTGACTGGGCACCTCATAATTGCCCCTGTGCTATAATGATCGAAATGTCGCTGCACTGTTTCGGCAAAAATGCTGGCAAATCCCATCCCATCCAATAAATGAAAACGGCAGCAATGATCATAATGATGATGGAATTCTGCCCCTGCTATTATTGTCATGATAATGAACAGATTCAACAAGCAGTTGACTAAGATAACTCAACCCTTTCATATTTTATTAACCAAACAACATAAACCTTGTCTAATTTTAGGTGATAGAGTCCCTTTCGCTGGCAGATTCGAAGCTCAAAGACAGCATGAACATGATCATCAACGCCCTTGGCAGTAATACTTCCTTGACTGAGATTGACATCAGGTAGCTGTGGCATAATTAATAGATCTCATACATGCAGGATTTCTAGGCTCTTCAACTGCCATTTCATTACTCAATGTTGCCACAGGCTCAGACTACTTTAGTTTAAAAAAAATGATGTTTAATTAAATACCAATTAATTTATTTGTATATCAATCACATAGCAGTGCATTAATTAAGCTCATCTATTATTAAAATGATACTTAAAAAAACAAAAACAAGGTCTAATATGAAAAAAAGACAGTATTTTATTTGTTTGTTGCTGGAAGTCATGTTTATGTGTCTAACCTGAAAGTCATACTGGTTTCTTGAATACAATCTCATATTAACACTTTACTTGCTGGAAACACCATTAGAGTGGAGTGTTTCCTATGTTAATTTGACAAATGGTGTTTTAAGCAAGTAAACAGTTAACAAAAGTAGTAGGTTGAGATGCACCCACTGAACTTTTGTTTTTCTGTTTGACCCATTACTTGCTGGAAACGCCATCAGAATGATGTGTGTAAATGGGGTGAATTGTGCTATTAAATGGTTTACCTGTGCATGACTATTTTTAGTGCTATGTTCTATACTCCAGCTGGAGGTCCTTCCTTGCAATCAATCCCAAATCCAACCTTTGTAAAATAATAAACTACAAGTTTTGTAGTATATACGATTTGAGGAGAATCATAAGATCAGACTTACTGAAATAACCTTTTTTTCTCATCAGTGGTAACTTAATGGGTGACTTGGGAGCAAGGATGTTATCCAAGGCCCTGCAGATCAACAACAAACTGAAGACCATTGTCTGGGACAAGAACAACACAACATGGCAGGGCTTCGAGGACATCGCTTCTGCTCTTGAAAAGTATTTTATTACTTCAGAGAATATATGTATTCTTATTTCATGTTGAGTAGCACCAGTGGTCACATAGTGAAAAAAGTTCTTCAAGTAGTAGTAGTAAATTCTCACTTCCTAAATTTATTTGTTAATCTTAACTTTTTTGTTTGTCATTGTTTTTGCATTTCATTACATTTTCATTTCTCTTTTATTTGTACTGAACATAGAAACAGAAAAAGAATACCTACCCAATATATAAATAATATATTTATTATCAAATATGTCAAAAAAAGGGCTTGAAAATGCATTAAAATAACTTTGTTTCCTTTTTAATTGTATCATTTTGAAAGTGAATTAGATTATGGGTAAAATCTTTTCAAATTGTGTCAATAAATTTGCATTACTTTTTGCAATTAACTTTGCATTCTTTATTGCTGAAGGAGCTTATTAAAAAAATGAATGTCAATTATAATAAAAATATAGCAGTAAATTATGACAAAAAATAGCTGTCAATCATTCTTAGTCATTGGATTTAATTTTGTTTAATATTGCTATAGGAACTACACAGTGAAGAAGATGCCTATGCCAATCAATGATGCAAGTGTGGCTTTGAAGACTCAGCCAGAGAAAACAGAACATGCTTTACAAACTGTAAGTGAAACTTCTGGTATAATTATGTAAAGACAGTTTAAAAGATATGAACAAGCTTTACAAACTGTAAGTGAAATTTCTGGTATAATTATGTAAGGACAGTTTTATAGATATAAACAAGATTTACAAACTAAGTGAAACTTCTGGTATAATTATGTATGGGCAGTTTAATAGTTATGAACAAGCTTTATAAACTGTAAGTGAAACTTCTAGTATAATTATGTAAGGACAGTTTTATAGATATAAACAAGATTTACAAACTAAGTGAAACTTCTGGTATAATTATGTATGGGCAGTTTAATAGTTATGAACAAGCTTTATAAACTGTAAGTAAAACTTCTATTATAATTATGTAAAGACAGTTTTATAGATATAAACAAGATTTACAAACTAAGTGAAACTTCTGGTATAATTATGTACGGGCAGTTTAATAGATATGAACAAGATTTACAAACTGTAAGTGAAACTTCTGGTATAATTATGTAAAGACAGTTTAATAGATATAAACAAGATTTACAAACTGTAAGTGAAACTTCTGGTATAATTATATAAAGACAGTTTAAAAGATATGAACTTTACAAACTGTAAGTGAAACTTCTGGTATAATAATATTATACCATATAACTCAGGTTGCTCAGTTCAGTCTGGAGTTAGTGTCTGTTTTGTACAGATAAATCTTCCTTTATTTCTCAGCAGAAATTCTGCACAAATAAGTTATAAATGTGAACTTGTGACTTGACCTTTAAGCATATTATTGCCCTGTTCTGCTGTGCTCATAATAATTATTGACATATATTGTATCTTTATCTATATTATTAATCACAGATAAATCTTATTAATCACCACTCTTGACAATGTGGTATATACTGCCCTACCTTGTGTGCATTTGTTATCATCTTTTTTCTTCCTTCCCAGTGTAAAAGGGTCTTTGCTTTGACAGTTTCTGGACATGTTTCAGTCCTCTCTGTTATTGTATTTGTTACAGATTGAGCGACTGTTACAGAGGAATCACAGTCCCCAGAAATACTCATCTGACCAGGCCTACAGGCTTCAGCAAGGCTTTCTCATTAGCTCCACACAACAGGTAAATCACAATACACTTAATGACAACAGGTAAATGTGTATGTAATACACTTATTCTAACAGGTATTAATGATAGTAGTACACTTATAACAACAGGTTAATGTAAATCATAATTCATTTAATGACATCAGGTAAATATAAATCATAATACACTTAATGACAACAGTAAATGTAAATCATAATACATTTAATGACATCAGGTAAATATAAATAATAATATAAATAATAATACACTTAATGACAACAGGTAAATGTAAATCATAATACATTTAATGACATCAGGTAAAAATAAATCATAATACATTTAATGACTTTAGGTAAATATAAATCATAATACACTTAATGACAACAGGTAAATGTAAATCATAATACATTTAATGACATCAGGTAAATATAAATCATAATACATTTAATGACTTTAGGTAAATATAAATCATAGTACACTTAATGACAACAGGTAAATGTAAATTATAATACATTTAATGACATGAGGTAAATATAAATCATAATACACTTAATGACAACAGGTAAAATGTTTATGTAATACACTTGTAACAGGTAGTGTTAATAGTAGTACACTTATAACAACAGGTAAATGTAAATCATAAAAAACTTATAACAACAGGTAAATGTAAATCATAATACACTTCATGACAATAGGTAACTGTTCATGATAATAGACATGTTACAAAGGTGATTGTTAATAATGATCCATTTGTAGCAACTTGTAAAGGGAAGGGTTTTCAACTGACTTGTATTTTGCTGGTCATTCCCTGAAGACATTTGTCTGCGGTTTTCCGACAGAACAGCTGGTCTTCCCAGTAATGACCCATTATTGTCTCGTTGTGTTTTGTTTCTTAAACAAATAACATCAAACACTTATAACAAGTGACTACTTAGTTACATGGAACCTTTTGTGGTAAAACTGCAGCCCAACATGTTAGGTCATGGATAACAAAATAAACCAAAGTGTGGTTTGGCAGATGATATGCCAAGGTGTGGTATCCAATTGAGCATTTATTACATGCAGTGACATTGAAGGAATTTTCCACCATCACTAAAACCAATACATTGTCATTATGATGAAAAGTATAAAACGTCATCCAACAATGATGATAAAATTATTATTAATATTATTCCTTTAGTTTCTTCTAAATAAGCACTGTTATTGACTAAATATGATTGATTACTGTAGGTGATTTCTCAGTAAAATATTGACTATGTATTATGTAGAAACATAATTTGTTCACAGATGGTTGATTGTTATAAGAAATCATAATTCTTTCACAGATGGTTGATTGTAATAAGAAATCTTAATTCTTTCACAGATGGTTGATTGTTATAAGAAATCATTATTCTTTCACTGATGGTTGATTTTTATAAGAAATCATGATTTTTCTACAGATGGTTGATCGATTGGTGGTCCAGACCCAAGACACAATCAACGCCCTGACGATAGACACAGCCGATGCCTTCACGGAGGATATCAACATGGCCAATGCTGTCATTAAGGCAGCAGATAACTCTAAAACAGTCAGTGGCAAAAATTTCATATTTATATTTTCAGACTTATTACCTATAAATTTTGATCCAGTTGCATTTCAAACAAAATGAAATACACAGAAAAATCTGTTCTAAAATGCTCTTTTCTTTGATCGTAATCCTGTTTCACTGTGAAAATGGCATACATGAATATATTAGGCCCTTGTAGTAGATTGTGTCTCATGCTGTTTGTTTTGTATGAACATCCTTTTTAGGAAAAATTGACTTGAATGTTTTATTTCAAATTCTTATTATGTTTCAGCTGTTGCCTTGTCTTCATGACATTGCCATACAGTCACAGAAAGGAGGAAATGTTCAACAGAAACTCAAAGAAATTTCAGCACAACTCAAAACTGTACTTGAATCTCAAATGAAGGTAAGAGAAATATCAACTGTTTTTGTATTTAAATTATATTTTATATTCATCACAATAAAACCCAGACACAATAAAACCCAGACCATAAAAGGGGAGGTAATTTTTCTTGTCTACTGTCTTTATTAGATATGAGTTGTCTTCTATGCCCATTATGTTGATACACTTGTTCTACTAAGGTGAGGATGTTGGTGATGAAGATATGTGGTGATGAAAACAATCAAAATGATTATGATAATAAAGATTATGATGATAAAGATGATGAAAAATATGATGAAGATGATGCTTACTATGATAAAAATAAGGATGATGATAAATCTAAGGATGATTATAATGATTGTAATGGTTGATTGATTGATGTTTTTATTCTTACAGACCACAGTAGATGAAATGCTGGCAGCAACAAGGAAGCAGTGTGAGGCACTGATGGAAGACCAGGTTTGTCATTTTCACCATGGATACAATATTTAATGCTCTTCTGTTTTAAAAAAAACACTAATTTTTGGTTCAACATTTTTTAAATGTTGAAAATGTATGGGCTTTTTACATAAGCACCAAACCATATAAAAATTGTTCATGGTGATGTTCTAATTGGTTGTAAAAAGCCACACTGAAGAAAACCTGACCTGGTAACACAATCGATAGTGCATCAGCTCCAAGTAAGGGAGGCCCTGGGTTCTGATTTACTTAAACAATGTAGTCCCTACTTTTTAATGGTTTATTGTAGTAAAGATGTAAAAGAACTATTTAGTCATTAAATAAAAAAGTACATGTTTTTATAATTAACTTTTGTTTACAGCTGTTTCTTTGCAACTGATCCAAAAGTCCTACTGCAGCTACTTATATATGGTACCTTCTATCTGGTTGGATATAACCAATCAGAATATAAAGTAATAATTTTTTAACAATCATTCATGTACACCTCTTTATCAACATATATTCCCCCTCTCTCTCTTCCAGAGATGTAGCATTTAGATTCAGCCATAAAAGGTCAAGTGTTCTCCCCAAACATCCCTAACAGCAAAGCAATAACTACTTTATAGGTCACAAAATCAGACATGAAATTTACCTGTTTATTTCTCTGTTTCTAATAGGACTTTGTGACAGGTCTCCAGTCTGGCTGTTCAGAGAAGAGTGCCCTCCCCAAAGATTTCACCAGCAACATCCTAGATGGAGTAGATACAGACATCTTTAATACTCTCAGGTAACCACTTTGGATAGAAGATACACTAAGAATTTTATTATGATAAGACAAACTCCACCAGTTTTAATATCCAGACACCACCAGTTCCAATATCCAGATAAATCCACTGACATACCACACTCTGCTGACATCCTCAATACACACATTTAACATCTTACAAGAAGACACTTCAGGAAATATGGCTGTTGTAGCTTAATGGGGCCTTAATTGGTATAGCAAAACCCCTGTGTCAATTTTTTGGGTAGAAGCAATAACATACCACAGGTCAGATGGAAGACACCTGATATCTTCACTCCAGCTGGGTACCAAACCTTTCCATTCCAAATGACTCCTCGGACCAGAGCCCTTCACCAAGCAAGGTACAAGTCCTGGTCAGAGACGCTAAGGTTTATGTCGGGGCCTTCCACCTGACCTGCAGTGTGCTGGGGGTTCTACTTAGACATGTGTCTGTGGTTTCTCTCCATCAGAAAAGCTGGAATTCACTATAATGACCATAATAGTGTTGTTGCAAAATCAAATAAAACAAATACCGGACCTGGTAGCGCAATCGTTAGAGTTTCTGCTCCATGTATGGGAGGCCAGTGTTTGATCCGGGGCCGAGACATACCAAATGGTGGTGACTGGGTGTGATATCATGCCAGGTGTTCTCAGCATGCTATACAAAGTGAAGGTAGCACTATATCTGCTTCAAGTAGACACCATCTCCAGATAACTGAAATACTGTTAGTGGGACAATAAAGCCAACAAACGAACGAATCAAATAAAACAAAATGTTTCAGTTACTAATCAAGGCTCCAATTTTGCTGAATCTGAATTTCGTGTGAGATTTAACTGAACATTTGTTTTATTTGTTCTTTAATTTATAGTAATAATGACATAAAAAAAGTCATACCTTTATTCATATTTCTTTTACTAACTGGTTTACTAAGGATCTGAGTAAATGGGAAAGAAGTTAAGCGTAATGTTATCTGATATAACTAACATGTTTGCTATGAGTATGATAGCTCTCCTTGTTTCTTTTTCATGTTCCTTATAATCACCTTGTTGATTTTCTTTTCTCTGCAGTGGCCTGAACCTTGCTGTAGCTGCCCATGTGTCTGACAGAGTGATAGATGAGGTGATGGAACGTCTGTCCGTCAGTCACAAAACACTTGTATGTAGCAGTTTTGTTAACCTACTCTTTGTATTACTGTAACAGTCTTATGAGCAGCCTTTGCAGCTTAAAGATAGGACTTTTTCAGCCTGTCAAGACAGATTGCTTCTCTGGCTGCACTGTTAGGCAGATATCTCCACTGGCTGCACTGTTAGGCAGATTGCACCACTGACTGTAGTGTTAGAGTGTTAGACAGATTTTTTCCTTTGGCTGCATTGTAAGTCAGGTTGCTCCACTAACTGCACTGTTAGATTGCTCTGCAGACTGCCCAGCTAGGCTGATTGCTCCTCTGACTCTGTTGTGAGGCAGATGGCTCCTCTGACTGTGTCGTTAGGCAGATTGCTCTACTAATTGTACCGTTAGGCAGATTGTGCCACTAACTGTGCTAACTAAACTTCTTATCTGTCCTCTGACAATTTTCTGTATCTGTCATTGTTACGACGGGTGTCGACGAAACGACGAAATGGAGTAACAGCAAGAACAAGCCAGCAGCAAACTAGTACAATAATGTTTTATTTTAATGAACAATTAAATCTATGGCTTTATAAAACAATAATAAATAAATCAGACAAAATTTCAGAAAGCAAAATAAATGTTAGCTTACAGTTTGTCCCTTTAGGAAGTGTCCCTTTAACAGTCCAATTAATAATCCAACGTCGAATAATCCTGAAGAGTTTTTGCCTGTCCTCGTAGATATGCACTGTTAAAATAATCCAAACATAGAACAATTTACGAATGTAAATAATATAATTCTAAATCCAACACTTTAATATTTATATCACTGTAGAATATATTAAGTCCACGTAAGTTCCAACACAGACGATCTTATATAGAAGCTGCAAGTATTTCCAAACTATATGTCCAAACTTTATGTCCAAACTTTTATCCAAACTTCCTTTAAATTGGCTTACATGCCCTTATAATATAGACACAAAGAATTTCTAGAACATTCTCGAAACCCAATTAAAAATAAACAAATGAATTTTCTAGCATGATCCTTTTCTTTCTAGCAGTTATGTAAATGCTACGTCATCAAAACTACAACGGTAAACAACCCTTGACCTGACTAGTGTAACCTTAAATGCTTGTGTACTACTGTACATAACAGTCATCTGGCGACATTGAGATATGATAAAGCAGCACTTTATTCTGTTTAAAGGGAACACACTTCAAAAATGATAAAAAGGATTGCTTTTGGTATGTTAAGACTTAAATAATAAAAAAGGTAGATATTGAATACTTTGATGAAGAACTCATTTATCGACTGAAGCAAATTTTAGTCCTTTTTCATCAGTTTTAAGGTGGTTATCTGACAGTTTGGACCAAAGATTTTTTTTCTCAAATAACCAAATCAGTCATTGTTACCTGAAAAGGTCCTGTTCATTGATACCCTAGATCTTTGTGAACAGTGAAGTAAAGTCTAGACTCGTCATTGCAAACAGGTATTTTATAACTGAGACATTTTGCAGAGATAGCTATTTTTAAATTAGAAACCTTACTTTCGGGAACAAGTTATATTGTCATCCGTGTAGTCCCTCTGACGTCGATATATATTTTTTTGCAGAGATCACTATGGAGCTTATTTATAGACATTGAAAGAATGAATATTTAGAGTTCTTTTTGACTCAATATATAGAAGCTTACAATATAGATAGTGTTCAAAATCTAATTAATTTACGAGTTTATGCAGAAATTATGCCTAACTTTCCCAAAACAGTGGAAACAATATTGTTACATGCATTTGATGTATGCAAACTGTCAGATACATCCTTGAAGAGTTATTTTGTATCCACATGTTTTATTCCTTCTTCAGACCAACTTCCTGAATGAGAAAAAGAAAGGTGTGATACGTCGCAGCCACGTGTCAACACAGAAAACCCTTGATGATGAAGCTAACCAAAAACTCAAGGGAACAGAATCTCCCAGCGTGAGTTGAAGTACAGTTGATATTTTTTAGACTGGCCCTGATAGAGAATCAGCACCAGTATCAAAGGCCAAGGGTTCAAACCATATTCAGAGTTGTAACAAAATTGTGGTAGCCTAATGCCCCTGCTTACACTCGGGCAATTCTAAAGTTAGTTTCTTAACTGGTCGCCCTGGTGTTAAGATAAAGTATGGTAGCATCTCAGAAGATCTAGGCATGTTTTAACAGTGAAGACTGCTCTCTTTGTGATCAAAGTATCCACTTTCTCCACATAACTGAAACATTTATGGAAGGTTTTAAACCCAATAAGCAAAAAAATTATATATATCTGATCTTATTTTTACTAAAGTTGAGTAAGAAAATGTAAACTTAAAACAAACAAATAATATGTCTGGCCTTATTTTCACAAAGTTGAGTAAGAAAAGGCAACTTAAAACAAACAAATAATATATTTGACATGATTTTCAACAGAAGTTGAGTAAGAAATTGCAAACTTAAAACATTAACTTCTTACATTGTTCAAGTAGAGCTTTACATTTATTAATGTTAATTCTGAAATGATGCCCTTTAATTAATGATTCATGTATATATGTTAGGTTGACATACTATTTACAAATTTTATTTGAAAAACATGTAACCTGCCAATTCAAGTGGAAGAAAGAAGGCCCCAGGATTTGTCTGGTCTGGGGTTCAATTTAAGTCTAAGAAATTCCACATCTTTAAAGCTGTTATTTTAGTTTTTCTTCTGGCCAATACCATGCCATAGAAAACTCTGGGACTGTAATTCAAAAGTTTTATAACCTCATGGCTTGATAGTTTCCCTTCATTATGCAGCTTGTGCATGTGTCGTTTGTCTGTTTATCTATTAGCAGTTTTTTATTACTTGCCGAAAAATCTTCGTATTTGTGTGAATGATAGATGTTGATGTATGGTTGTACATGAAGGTGAGATAACTCGGGTATCTTATTAATTATTTATTTTTATCCCACCATCTCTGTAAATATCGGTTGATATAACCCGTGTGATAAAGATGAGCTTTATCAACCGATATTCGCGCACCTGCTCTAAACCGGACTACTTTTTTTTGACGAAACGACCAGTCCTAATGTTTACGTGAACGCAACTCATCTATCGCGTAACTATGCTTGTGATCAACCCAAAAATGTCCATAATATAAAGATTGGTTAAATAGAGCAAACGAGGTCATAAAAAAAATAGGAATGCGCGCGTTTCGATCTCTGTTCTGCAGGATTGAAAATTAAAGTAGGGGCGCCTTAACCGACTGAGCTAACCGGACAGTTTGTCATCAACTTCCGAAGTTGTATTTAACCATAATATAGAAAATTTGTAAAAAAAAATAAAATAAAAAATGTAGCTTTGTTAATCAAAATGTACACATTTACAATACAGGCACGTGATTACAACTGTTTAGGAATAGTAATAAAATCAATAAAAATACGAACTTGCAGTCTGCCAAAAAAAAAACATCTGTCGACATGTCAGATTATGTGAGTCCGTGTTGTTTTGAAATGATTTGGTTTGAATTAAAAGAATGTGAAGAAGAATCGTGTGAAAACCCAAGCAGTGTTGCAGAGATGAGCTACGAGGATTTCGAGGCAAAATTTGGCCTTAATCCGAACATTTTTAAAAGGAAATTGATCTTGAATTTGTAACTGTCTCGGGTTCAATAATCTGCATAATCTCAGGACAGACCCTGATGATCAAATGTCGTTACATGATGAACATTAAATGGTTTAGATAGAACTCGATCTTAAGTCAAACCAAATACAGCTGACTGCACAGATCTGGACAAATGTGCTAATAAATCACAATTTCTAGACTTAAACATGAACAACAAGTTAACGGGTATGACTATTTACCGGATATGAATTCATATCCGCGGATATGAATCCTGGGTACGGATATGAATGTAAAAATCATTATTTACACCCATTTATGTTATATTTATGTCTTTTTTTAGTAACAATAATGTATTTTCTATAAATAAAATTAATTAACATTAGGTAATCTCGTATTTATTGTAATTGTGATTGATGTAATAAAAACCGACATATGGGAATTCATATCCGTGGACATACAGGGTACGGATAGGAACATTAAAATTGCCATCTGCAGCATTGTTTGTTTTATTTCTGTTAATTTTGACGAAATGTAATTAATTTAATTACTTTACCCCCTTTTAAAGAAGTATAACTTTTGTACACATTTGCTGTTAATTAATATTTCGATTGCCGCACGGAAGTTCATATCCGTGGACACAATGGGTACGGATATGAACGTAAAAAGCAACATTTTCACCTATAGTTGGTGTATTTTTGTACTTTTATGGTAATAATATTTTTTAATTAATTTAACCAATTTTATGAAATTCTATGGATCTTTACAGAATTTTTGGCAATACATAAACCCATACTCGTGCCGGAGTTCATATCCGTAGACATACGGGGTACGGCTATGAACGTAAAAAGCATTCGTAAAAAGCAATATCTTTACCTATAATTGATGTATTATTTTTTTTGCATTTTTATGGTAATAATATTATTTTTTAATTAATTTAACCAATTTTATTAAATTCTACGGATCTTTACAGAATTGTTGGCAATACATAAACCCATAATCGTGCCTGAGTTCATATCCGTAGACATACAGGGTACGGATATGAATGTAAAAAAACATTATATACACCCATGTATGTGACATTTATGTGTATTAAAGAAAAAAATCTATAACTAAAATAATGTAACTTTTTGTCGTGTAACATACAATCGAGGTTGATTAAACGAACATTTTTATCTGGTAATTCATAACCGTGTACAAACAGGGTACGGATATGAACAATAAGATTGCAATCTACAGCACTTTTTTATAATTCTGTTAACTGCAAAGAAATATAACTAGTTTTAATGTTTTACATCCTTTGATAGAAATACTTTTACACACTTACTAATAATAAATATACTGACAGTCGCACATGCCCTCATATCTGTGGAAATAGAGGGTACGGATATGAAAACTAAACTTACTATCTTCAACTCTAAATGCTGCTGTGTTTGTTTTTTTCTGTAATTTTTTTTTTTGGTTATTTAATTATTTTTAATCAAGTCACTTAACCATTTTGATGAAATTCTACGAGTCTTTACATAATTGTTGTTATTAAATAATACCATAGTCGCGCCAGAGTTCATATCCGTAGACATAGAAGCTATGGATATGAACGCAAAATTCATTATTTACACCCATTTATAATATATATATGTGTTTGTTGGACATTTATTGCATTCTCTTTCAATACAGTAATTTTACTTGGGTATTATTATATAACATGCAACTGTGATTTAATGAAAAAAGCTTTCAGGTAAGCCGTATCCGTTATGTGTTTAGCCAAACCAAAGTTCATACCATTGCACATATGGCATGGACACTAAACACTGAAAATCGTTATCAACAGCATTGTTTCTGTTTGCATTGCTACATTTAATTCTTCAGACCATTGTTTAAAGGTCTAAACGACTCTTCCGTACAATATAATAATCGGTATGTATCAGTTTAGGTACATGGCAAATTACAGACCCATTGAATGAGGATAATAAACGTTAAAAAGACTGTCTACAGTATTGTAACTTATATTTGTGCTCTTTTTATTCAGGGTGATAAATTCTTTAATGAACCAAAAGGTTGTATAATAAAAGCTATATAACCGTCTTTACCCAAATTCTTCCTTGTTTAGAAATATGCAAACATAGGTACACAAAAATCAGCGGCTACTAATAAGGGTGCGAATATGTACACGGACCAAAGTATGTGATATTTCTGTAATTATTATGTATGCAAACCGAGTTGAGCAATACAGTTCTGGTAAACTGCCAGTCGCCTTGACTTAACTGGTTTAAACTGCATCCTAGCCCATGTAAAAATAAAAGCATTGCATCAAAGTAAACAAGAATATTACAACATTCATATCTGCAGGCCTACTCCTCTATGACAACGGTTATGAACTCTGGAGCGGCTATATTTATCTGAAATAATTATGTAAAGGCATACTTTCATGAACATGAGTTTTATTAATTATAAATAATAATATTACATCAAAGTAAACAAGAATCTAACAAATTAAATTGTAGATAATGATTGTATCGTTCATATCCGTACGCCACATGACCACGGATATGAACTCTGGTGCGGCTATATTTATATGAAATGATTATGTAAAGGCGTCTACACCTTCATGAACAGGAATTTTATTAATTAAAAATAATAATATTGCATCAAAGTAAACAATAATATTACAAATTAAGTTGTAGATATGATTTTAACGTTTATATCCGTACCCCACATGACCACGAATATGAACTCTGGGGTGGCTCTATTTATATACAATTATCATGTAAAGGTGTGTTTACTTTCATGAAATGAAGTTTCATTAATTAAAATAATAATAATTGTTCAAAGTAAACAAGAATATGACAAATTTAATTGTAGATAATGATTTTAACGTTCATATCCATACCCCACATGACCACAGATATGAACTCTGGTGCGGTTTATTTATATACATGTACAATAATTATGTAAAGGCGTCTACACCTTCATAAAAGGGAGTTTTATTAATTAACAATAATAAAATCGCATCAAAGTAAACAATAATATTACAAATTAAGTTGTAGATAATGATTTTAACATTCATATCCGTACCCCAAATGACTACGGATATGAACTCCGGTGCGGCTTTATTTATATACAATAATTATGTAAAGGCGTGTATACTTTCATGAAATGACGTTTCATTAGTTAAAAATAATAATATTTCATCAAAGTAAACAAGAATATTTTACAACTTTAATTGTAGATAATGATTTTTTAATTTTCACATCCGTACCTCCCCAGCCCTGCTAACGATCCATATGAACTGTGGTGCGGCTATGTTTATATGCAATAATTAAGTAAATATGAGCATACTGTCATCAAAGTTGTTAAATAAATTGAAAACATGATCATATTACATAAGACTTTACATATATAAAACAAACAATGCTCTAGTTTGCAGTTTCAGTGTTCATATCCGTACCCTTATTGCCCACGGATATGAAATCACATATAGATATTTACATAAATATCTGTATTTTGGACTGTATATATTTAATTATTAGGATACTTGATCTATTTTTTTCATATACCACCAAATACATTTAAAGGCATCTAAACACAGAAAAATCTAAAGAAAGGCTCGTAAATATTGATTTTTACATTTATATCCGTACCCCAGATTCATATCCGCGGATATGAATTCATATCCGGTAAATAGTTATACCGAAGTTAACAACACACCACCTCCAATCCCAACATTTTTCCAAATTTCGCAAGTCATCCTGTCAAAAACACAACTATCTTCGAAATTTAAAAGCGCTATATTCAATGTTCATAATTTCAATGTCATCGACAATTAAAATCCATGAGCTACTGGTTGTTACATCCACAAACACACACAAACCTCGAATGTTATTCGCGTTTCTTAATGCCAAGTGCATAGCAACTTTAATGTTACACGGCCTTGACATTACACACTACATGTATAACTTTTACACGAGGGTGTGATTTTTCTTGTTCTTTTTTTTTAACCATTATTTTTAGTTATCATAATCAATAAAATTACAACCTTATGTAAAGCGCAAATAAAATAAAAGAAATAACATGTTTATTGTCTTATTTTTTTATTGTAAAATAGAACTATTTCTTATAGCCGAATTACTCTATTGCTCACGCATGAATTTCGTGTATTGCATTGGAATGTCAGATTATGTAACGGAGGATCAGAAGCGGTAAATTTAAATGTTTCCCTTTGAAAAGCTTTTGATGGTGGGATAAAAAGAATACTAGGTTAGTGTTGATATAGATAAATGTTATCATGCTCAGCAAGCCTCGTCCTTTCTGATTTTCTTAGCCTCGCATGATAAGATTTATCTATATCAACACTAACTTGGTATTCTCTATATCTATAGTTTTGCGTTCTTTGTGTTCACCTTATTCCTCATCACTGTGACATCACTTATTCTAGTTTTAACAGAACTTTAACAGTGAACCATGTTTTTTTTACTCCAAATTTGGAACATGGATACCACATTAGGTGTAAAAATATTGTGCACCTTTCTGAAGCATGTTATTTCACATCTCATTTATCTGGTTTGTCAAGCCTATTTATGATTTTCATTTTTGGTGACAGACATGTCTATAATCTGAAGGGTATGTGATCTCTTGCATGAAGATTTATCTTGTTCAAGGAATCTTATTCTTGAATTATCCTCCTTTGTTAGTTTTGCCAATATAAAAAATCAGCCTTTCTTTGACAACCTAAGAAAAACAGGTGACACAAATGATGCATGGAACACTGATGTCGTTGCATGATTTAATTTTGAACAATTAGATTAGAAAACATTGGAAACAGGCAGAGAGCTGCAGCAGTCATACTTATTTCATCTTCTTCAGTCGACTCCTCACATCCACACCAAGAGGAAGAGTATGCATACCAGGAAGATTCGCCCTGAGTCTGTGATTGGTGAGTGTCTTTGCTCCTTAATGACTTGTTCCAGCATCTCCTCTAATGCTAAAAAAGTTGCCTTTTTCTCTCAAGTAATATCATGGTTGAAAACTTTATGAACATCTGGTACAAGTTGTTAGTATTGTTAACCTCTCCTTGAGATCTGTTACCCTGCAGTGAGAGAACAGTTAGTAAGCTGCTGCAGCCCACACTAGTTAACCCATAAGCTCATGCTTATGCCGTTTTACACTTTGTAAAGCGTTCACAATTATTTCTTTTCTCTTTTAAGCTGCATCAACACATCTAAGGGTTTATTTGTAGACTAAGTTAATCTAGATTGTATAATTATATGCCAAAAATGCATGTGTTTAAAATGTTTTAAACTGTTTCAACAGAATCAAATGAATTTTTAAAATCCTATTCATTTATTATGAATGAAAGAGTTAAAGTAAGCAATTAGTATTCATGGTCAATATAGAGGAAGCACTTCATTTTCAAAATGTTGTACCTAAACTGCTTGTTTGTGCTTTTATGACAAATGCAACTTACAAGCATTTATTTGTATAACACTAGGCCTTTATAAAAAAAATAATTTACAACTGATTGTAAGGAGGCATGTAAACACAATAATAAACAGTTTAAATACATTACCTATATTTTTTCTACATTTTTCTAACAAAAATCAGCATTAGTAAAACAGAATCTTTGGGGAACCCTTTAGAAAACAAAGCATTATTTGTAAACATCATAGCTTTGTTAAACAACAGGTGTTTATTGTTATTTAAATTGTTTACAGTTTAAATTGAATTTCCTGTAGCATGCATCTTGTTTAAATCATTTCTGTTTGTATTTCCCACTAAAACACTGTTACTTGAGCCTTTAGTTTACTCCTGCATTTTAGTCCCATCTTGATATTTTAGCATAGTTTTATTTTATGATAATCTCTTTTGACCTATTATAACTAAGTTTGGTTTTCTGTTCTTTTCTTTTCTATTTGAACTTCTTGAAAATATACTTTATATACTTTTTAATATTAAAATATGTGTCATTTTATAGACATTTCCTTATGTAATAAAAATGATAACAGACTTTTGTTCACCATTCTCTAATGCACACGAAAAAGTGCATTACTTATATTATTAGAACTACAATTTATAGTTGTATATTCTGTTAACGTTCTGAAGAATAATTACATTTTTAGTTGTTTATAACAGTATAAGTCTTGATTATATTGTAAACAATATACATATATCTGTTAAAATAATATTCCAATGAAACTAACTTAATAAATAGTTATTTGTCTGTTAAGTATATAGAACTATGTACTGTTTTTTAGTATTAAACTTTGCTGTAGACACTTTTTTGTTATTTGTTTTTAGATAGGTTATGTATTGTCCTTTCCTTTCTTTAACCAAAGTTATGTAGATGTAGGTTAAACTTAACTCTAGACACGTTACGTTATTTGTCAGTGCAGGTAGGGTTATCCATTGACCCCCCCCCCCCTTTTAAACTACAGTTTTGTATGTTAAACATAGCTGTAGACACTTTATATTATTTGTTAATGCAGATTGGTAATGTATTGTTATATTATTTGTTAATGCAGATTGGTAATGTATTGTCCCATTTCTTTTAACCAGAGTTATACACTGAGATGTCTTAGAAAGAAATTTACAGGTTTGTAAGCATGCTAGAAGTTACTTTGCTTTGAAGTTGTCAGTGTCGTTCACTGTTTTTGTCTGTACATCATCAGGCAATAGAGAGCTGAAATCAGACCCATTATCTTTGTCACGCTTATCAACATTATCATCATTATCATCATCACTAACATCATCATAATTATCGCTGTCATCATCATTATCAGTTATATCATCATCATAGTCATATCATTATCATCATCATCATAGTCATATCATCAACATCATCATCACCATCAGCATAATTATCATCATTATCATTATCATCATCACTTATATCATCACTTACATCATTATCATAATTATCATTGTTATCATCATCATCATAGTCATATCATCATCATCATCATCACCATCAACTATTTTCTTACCTTCATATTCATCACTCTTCTCCTTATTCTCTCCCTCATCATCATAATTGTCATCATCATCATCATCATCATCATCATGTTTTTAACTTTAAGTAATGTAAATTGTACCATGTGTAAATCTAGACCTGTTATGTCAAAGCTTACTGATTTACAATCTTTCCCTGGATTGCTGTTTACTCTGCACCTTGTTAAACTATCCATCACTCATTGCAGCTTGCCCTGCACATATGTGTTGGGTCCCAGTTGGTAAGATATTTCATATGCAGAGGTCTTCCAGCCTTCCTGCGCTGTGCCATTGCCCCGCACATATGTGTTGGGTCCCAGTTGGTGAGATATTTCATATGCAAAGGTCTTCCAGCTTCTCTGCTCTGTGCCATTGCCCCTCTCATATGTGTTGGGTCCCAGTTGGTGAGATTTTCATATGCAGAGGTCTTCCAGCTTCTCTACACTGTGCTACTGGTTATACACAGACATTTTTCTGGGGTTGCCCTCCACCAATAATACCTGGCTGTTATTAATATGGCCTTAATTGTTTTGTGTAGTGTTTTAAAAAAGAAACTATAAAGGTATTTATTTCACTATCATATACCTCAAAGTAAAATTCTAAAAATGATGATGCTTTTCAAAAAGGAAAATTAGTAAATTACAATTACACTTCAGAAGAGCAGAAAAAATATCTCATTGTACAAAAGAGAGGTTAATTATTATAATTCACTATATATACTGTGTGTGGTGTCATTGATTGACTGTTGACTGCTATGCACCTGAGTCAACTATTCGCTGGAATCCGACCAATCAGAACCCAGATTCTTTTGCTTAAGGCCACTTTATAACATTTGACAGCTAGGACAATTGTAGGACTAATTTTTCATTTTTTCTTGTCTTTTCATTGTGTTTTAAGGTACCGGTATGTTTGCTTGAAAATTGTGTTGATAACTGTTACTGAATCATTTGACAAAAAATAAAGCGTGCCAATCCCAACCTACATAATTCTGTGAATCAAATAATGTTTCAGACACCTCAGTAAAAAGTCCATAGACACAAGCATTATGGAGTTTGATTTGTGATATTTAAGCAAACTGTATGTCCCTTTTTGAATCTGTTGAACTCATATTCTAATAATACAAGTTGCATCACCAACAATGTGAAGGGGTGCCTGTGGCAGAGTGGTAGAGTGGCCAATTTGTAACTCCTCTGAATGGTTGGCATCTTACTGTGTGGGTTCAAGTCCCGGTAAGGATAATAACTCAATGCTGGAGGGTCTTCCAGCTGACTTGCGATGTGCTGGTGATTCTACCAAGATATTTGTTTGGGGTCTTTCTCCACCAAATAGCTGAAAGTCGCTATAATGATCATAATTGGTCGCAGTGATGTATCTAAAACAACAACATCAATGTGTGCAGTTATGGTTATTATAAAACCCCATACTTTTGACAGTTCAGTGTTTGTTGTAGTTGACTTATGACCTGTAGGGGATTGGTTTAACTGGCTTTATATATCATGTGTCTAAAGCATGCTATTAGTGTAAAGATAGCACTTTATCTTGTTCAAGTGAATTCTATTTTCTATCTACTGAGTTATTTTTTGCTAATTTATTAAGCATTAAAAAAAATTCAAAAAGAATGGGGAACGATTCCTAAGATACATTGTCATGTTAAGTGTGTAAACACGGAAGTTTATAAATGGCCATATTCCTGTTCAGCTATTGCCAATCTGACTAGTAGCCCTCATATTGGTTAATACAGGATAATTCATAGTAAGTCCTTAGCTATTGGCTAACAACAATATGTAAACATAACAAATTTGTATCCTAAGAGGTTACTCAGCCTCAAACAATACAAATCCTGATCAGATTGCTCCTAGCAGAACATGGATTATCTGGATCTACACTTTTGGTCTTAGCTTGGTCAGTTTACACTAAGAAGGCTAAGGGCTTGAATTGTGTAGGTGAAAAGCAAGGCAAATGGTCCATTTAAGAGTAGCAGGTTAGATTCTATGTTGGAGCATAGTCAGTCTTTTGGAACCAATAATATTGACTTTGGAAGTGATACAATGGATTCGAGGAGATGGTCCTTCCTAAGATATATGCTGACAGTCTTCATCAACAGATTATATTTTTGTTATTATATCTAATTAAGTCTCTAAAAGACTAATATATATGTATGGATTTAACATTCTACCAACAACTTTTAAAAAAAAAATAATTATAGTCTTTTCACTGTTGACAGTGCCACCCTTCTAACAAAAAACACCCATTCATATTATTAAATATCTGGACTTTATATAACCACAGTACAATTCCTTGTGGCTCATTCTTTGATATTTGCACACACTTTAATGCATTGTTGGTAAGAAGATAGACTGATAAAAGCCCCACAGCAAATAGTGTAGGTCCTGACCAGTCATCTCCCATTGTGATCTACAATCATATAGAAAAACAACACTCATTTTTGGGGATGTTTTTCTCTTTTAGAGAATGTAATATGGTTGAAATATTCTTTAATTTTTAAATGCATTAAAGTAATAAAGTTATAGGTTATATAGACTTTTTCGAATGCTGTATAGATTATGGCTCTAAATTGAGTTTGTCCTAATTAGGATTTTTTCTCAAAGATGTACATTTGACAATGGTAACATGACCCAATAATGGCTGTAGTAATTACAAAGTTTAGAATTTAGATAAGAACTCTCAAATGTTATCTGTTCCCAATTTGGAAGTTTGTAACCATTTAGACAAAAGGATACCTTTTCCTATTTGTAATATGCCAATAAAAAATTAATTGAAAAATCACCCTGATCTAAGTCTGATCAATTTATACTTGACTTAATTTTAAAACTATGATAGCATATCCTCAAGGTGAGCTTGAGTTATTATTTGAAAATTTCCTTGTCAGAAACTACAAGAGCTAAAACCTTGATATGTGGTAAAGTATAACTGTACTGTAGTATTTATGCATCAGGTTGCCCCCAATAAGGCTGTTTAAAAAATTGATAGTTCAAGACCCTGGAACCAACTGCATGGTCATTCTCCATGTAGGACTGATTGGTAAAACTTCTTAAGATCAAAGGTCCTATGGAAACTTAATGTTCAAATATTTTTTTTTAAGAATTTCCCTATTAGCAATGTAACAGTTATTTTGGTCTGGTTAAATTCTGTTACTCTGCATCTATGGCACTCAGGTGAGTGATATAGGGCTAACATGGCCATCTTGTTTCTGATACATTTCAATATTTAGAGGAATGTTCACTATGTTATCCACACAAGAACTAATATTTTGTTCTAATTACAATTCTAAAACTCAGGCTATTAATGTCAAGATAGTAATTAATTTGTTAGTTAATATTCATGAGGTAAAGACTGAATAGCACATAGCTTCCTCAATGGCTGTAAATTATGTATAAAATATCACTTAGCTGTCTACGTCTGCTGTACTTACACTCATTGTATACTTGCTCAGGTCTGTGCATTAAATTTTGATGTGTAAAGATTACCGTCTCTTGCTAGCATTGTTCATAACCCATGGAGCACCTGTGGTATAATGGTAGAGTTGCAAATTTGAAACTCCTCTGACTCCTTAGCCTCCCACTTCATGGGTTGGAGTCCCTTTTGGAGGAAGGACTTAATGTGGGAAGATCTTCCAGCTGACCTGCAGTGCAACTTTGGTTCTACTCAGACATTTGTCTGGGGTCTTTCTTCCCTAAAATACCTGGACTTCTTTATAATGATCAAAATTGGTCGCTGAGATGTATAACAAAAACAAAAAACAAACAAAACAATTTAAAAAACTTGCAGCATTTTAATCGATTCATCATAATAACTTCGATTAAATGATCTATTCAATTTTATGTGTTAAACTTTTTATATGTATAACACTTTTGACATTATATTTGAACCGTCTCCAGAAAACTGAAATACTGTTGGTGGGACAATAAACCCAATAAACAAACAAACATTATATTAGAAGTATTCTGGGTTTAAAAGTTGGAGCGTGACCAAAATCTCAACTGAGATCTGTTTCTGTGAGGACGTATGTAAAGTTTATGTGCAGTAGATAGCACCTGTAAATCTAAAGGGTCATTCACTCTGTATGTAATGTATGTTTGTCTCGTGTTTATAGTTTATGGCACACGTGTGTATTCACAGGGAGACCGATAATTATCTGAACATTGTACATTTGCCTTACATTGTGTGTCTTTATCTGTACCTGGCAGGTTAAACTATGTGTTGAAAAAAAATGCATTTTGTGCATAAAGTTTAGAGAAATACACATTTGATCGAGACTTTGGATATATGATGTTTGTGGTTTGTGGAATTAAACACCCTTTGTGATATTTTAATATACTGCTTTTGTTGTGAACTTTTCAGTAGCGTATTTAGTTATGGTCGTCTGGGATTAATGTTTGTAGAGTGCTGTATTAGTATATTTCTGGGATAGAAATGATGGAGAAGGTGGAATTGTTCCATTCGATAGAGAAGCTTTGTGTTGTGTCATGTACATGGACATGTTGATACTTTGATTACAGTGATAGTGCTTGTAATAGTGAGCAGGTGAACATTGCTACCATCATGTGGGAGATGGGAAATGATATGTGCAAGAAATTAGTGAAATAATCTATTGAACTTAACATACTGTTTGGTTTCATCTAGTTTTCTGTTCTTGTCATGAAGAAAACAAATTATTAATATGTACTTATCCTTGTCAGTTATAGTCAATAACTTATAACTTTCTTCAGGCTGTTCCAATGGTCTTGTGTGCGGAATTGTTATGCTCATGTCTCCATGGCCCTCTCACTGAGTGGGTTTGAGGCCTCGTTGCGGCAAAAAATTGGAAAGTTCTTTTAGTTGTTCTGTTTTTTTGCCAAACATATTTCAAAATTAATGTTTGCAAATGGTGTCTTACATTTTGCAAAGTTTTGCAGAACCCGTTGTGGGAATTAACTGATCTGTTGTTGTTGTTGTTGTTGTTATTGTTGTTTTATTACAGTGCTGATCATGATAACAAAAATATATGTAATAATGCTACCAGTGTAACTTGCAGATGATTTTAATCATGTTTCCCACTAAGAAACTTATATTCTTTATTAAGAGTCCACTTGTTTTAAGAAACCATTATAGTCCTGTCCCATGGTTGGTCTTTTAAAACAGGTTGGAAAGTATTTATGCTTAGGGGGTTGTGTTGACAACAGTTTATACATTCTTTGACAAGTAGTAAAGATCCTACATTTGGTGTTTTGTGGAGCCAAACACCAACAGTTCTATAAAATGTACATACAAGTGAAAAAGCAAGCATTTTCGAGGTTGGTTTTGTAATATCTAAGCATACAATATGTCACAGTAGTACACTGTTTCATCAACAAAACTGTGCATAATTGTTTTTATAATCAATTTCTTAATGAATTACTTCCTGACCTGTTAGACATAGATTAACTGGCCCCAACCTTCAGACTATTGCCTTACAAAGGCTGATTGGAACTTTTGAAAAATAATTTATGCATTTATGCCAAGGTATGTTATGTTGTCCAACTTTAACATTGATTCTTTATCATGACTTGAACTGATGGATCGTATATCATAACACCAACACATCACTTCATGGTTTGATACATGCAGTTGTCCTGGGAGATTACTTGTTACAACCAAATATATATAGGATTGATCTGCCAAAACAGAAAAACTCCCAGGCATGTGTGTTTGATAAAATACATCAGATATTTTTTGCTTTGTTAAGATTTTAAATAACACCTTGTGTAAGGCTGTTGATTTAAAAGTTCACTATGTGGAGATATATTAATGATTTGTAAACCCTTCACAGCAAAATAATTTATTCTATTATGGACAATCAGCATAATTATGTGGACTTAAATTCACTGGTGAAGAAAACAAACTCTTTAGTAAATATATGTATATATTAAGGCAGACTAATAATACATCCTAAGTTTATGTTAAATAACTGTTTTGTGGTACAACTGTGGTTCTTGTGTTTTTCAGAAGTTCACAAAATCGTTAGATGAGTACCTTTAATACAGTAAACACAAAATCATTAGATGAGTACCTTTAATATGGTAAGCACGAAATTGTTAGATGAGTACCTTTAATATGGTAAACACAAAATCATATGATGAGTACCTTTAACATGGTAAACACAAAATAGTTAGATGAGTACCTTTAATATGGTAAACACAAAATCATTAGATGAGTACCTTTAATATGGTAAACACAAAATCATTAGATGAGTATGTTTAATATGGTAAACACAAAATCATTAAATGAGTACCTTTAATATGGTAAACACAAAATATGTTGATGTATACCTTTAAAAAGGTGAACACAGAATCATAGATGACAACTTTTAATATGGTAAACACAAAATCTGTAGATGTCTACCTTTAATGAGATAAACTAACTAGATGACCCACAATGAATGCACTTTGTAATTTGATCACTTTTTTATGGAGCCTTGAGGCCTGTGGTTTTATTTCATTGACAGAGATTATAAACAGGAAGTAGAAAAGCTTTCTTGTGCAAATACTGATCTAACATGTGGGTTCTACAAAAACTGCTTTGCAGAATTAAAACAAAATGAGGCATACATTAATATTGAATCCAGATAAGGCACTGTGGTTTATTCCCAACTCATCACGATGGACATTTTGTGCATTAAGTGGATTTAATTGATTATATCACTCATAAATTATGTTTTATCTGTCGACAATCAAAATCAGTTGTGTTTGCATTAGAAGAGGGTTGAGGTAGTTGGGGATACATTGCTAGAGATGTATATTTTAGAAGATTAACTTTTGGTGTGATAAAATTAAATTTATTGTTGCACTTTTATTCTCGCAGTGATTTATGTTTTCAATAATCAATAGTCTTTATGGTTTTATGTTAAATAAAGTGATTGGGGGTAATAAATGTATTGTGCTTGGTGATCAAAATTAATTTTATGTGATTTAAATGGTGCAATAAATATGTTTATATAATACTGTCTACTATGGATCTTTGTCATGGTCGCTAGCAAGCAAATGGCAAAAGAAATTATCTAGTGGACAATTTACAAAATAATGGTATAACAGCAAAAATAGACCGCACCAAAATACAACCTGCAACTATGTTGGGCCAGGTTTACATAAATTTGGCTTGCAGTTCTTTATAGTCAAATAACTACAATAAAAATGACATCATTTTGCTTTAAATTGCCCAAGATTCTGAAGATTTGCATAACTAATTTGGAAGCGCAAAAAAAAAACACATAGTAAAAAGATGGGTATTTTTCACAGTATTGAAATACACTGGTCATCTTCTTCCAGATATCCAGTTAACTGATCAGAACAGTGAACCACATTTCATAACCTTTGCCTGCCATTGTTAAATTGCACTTTCATGTGTCTATTTTTGTTTTGCATCTTTTGTTAGCGCTTGTTAATTTGAAAGACGTGTTTTATTTTTGTCTCTGGTCAATATTAAAGGGTGCTGTAAGCTCGACTTCGGTGTTAATATTTATGACACATTACAACCATTGCCTATTGTAAAAGGACTTGAACATACACCCTTGACCTGCTTTCTGTCCAACCCCAGACTGATTTGTATTTGTTTACTAACAACGGCAAACATAACGTCACAGGGTCAATTAATAGTTTTTACAATGAGTTCAGATGCCAATCACATGTCATGCTCCCATTGAGACCAATCTGATCAAACTATGTTGTTTGCACCTTTCAGAGAATGTTTAAACAGTGATGCGTCAAAGGACACATATTAAATGTACAAATCAGATTTTAAGCATTCAAGCTGAACTGGGTTGGGTTGTCAAGTTTTAGGGAGCAGTCATATATTGATGTAAAATGACACAGTCCTGATGTGAATCCAGATGGATTTTATAAATTTATAAATAAAACTAAACCAGGTGTAGATAATATTATTATGTGTGTATTAAGTGGGTTTTTTTTATTAAAAATAAGTGTATTATAAGATTGTGTTTACCAAGTTTATGTATTCAAAGCCTGTGTATTAGGAGTTTGTGTTCATGTTGGGATGTTCATAATATAAGTATTCAAAGTTGTGTTTTGCTAGGTTCTGTTTTCAAAGTGTATGTTTTAAATTTTCAAAGTTTGTGTGAATTTTATTTGTTTAAAGTCTGTGTACATGTGTTAAAAGACTGTGTTTTTGTATTTAGCGATTGTGAGTTTGGAGTTTGTGTATTCAAAATTTGTATATATTTAAAGTTTGTGTTCAGTAGTTTGTGCTTAAGTGTTTTGATTGATGTTATATTCTAAAGCTCCTTGACAGTGGACCAATCAAAGAACAAGGCTATAAGATGTAGATAATTGCAATAGATTGGATATAATGTTTCAACAGTCAAGTAACAGTGTATGGTTAATGATAGGGTATGTTGATGAAAGTGTTTTGTTTACAAGTAAATTTTAACATAGCAAAAAATAACCAGATTTATCAGTGCCGAATAAATGGTAAATTTAGAGTTATATAGACTCTTTCCTGTCAAAAAATAATTATAATTAAGGATCTTGATCATAATGCAATTTTACCCCTAGCTTGCCATGTCACATAGACTAAGATAGGAGCTATCTGATCAGGATCCGCACAATTTGCTGCTACGGTTCTAGCAATAAGGCTTTTAAGCCTGTCATGAAGTTTTTGGCCAGTAACTAAGATTCAAAATGAGATCTTAAAGTATGTAACAGCTTAAAGTTACAGGTGCTTTTAAGCAAAGGATGTGCAGATTGGCTAAATTCTTGTATTTGATTGCTTAAGGTGTTGAACCATGGTAGGGTCCAAGATGGTGTCAATTGAAGGAACTTTCCGATAAACTTTTAAGGAATCTATTTAAAGTAAATACAATCTGGATATAAGTGCTACCCAGAATGACAGTGCTGACTTTGTACGTGGTTGTACGGAGTTGTGACGTTTATGATTTGCTGGACATGAAATAACCAATGTCCGGGAATCCAATTGCCAAGCAGCTAGAGTCTTGTAACTCCTTAGGCCCTCGGCTCATGCTTTTGAGTCCTCAGTCAGAGAAAGAACTTTCATGTTAGGAGGTCTTCCATCTGATCTGCTATGTGCCGGTCATTCTACCCAAGTTTGAGGATATCCACCACCAGTAATTAATTTGATATTGCCAATATGACAATAATTGTGTGTGTGTGATGTAACATAACCAACAAACAATATTATCTTTGTTTAAGTGTCAAAGAAGTTGGATCTTAAAGGAACATTGTACTAGTACAAAGCTAATGAAATAATGTAAAATGGTTGCACAGGTAGGTGGAATTTATCACTGTGCCATATTTGACATTATTGTTTAAAGGTAAAAGGGTAGCCTAGGTTGTGCCTTATCAATGTGCCATATTTGACATTGAAGTTTAAAGGGAAAAATGATAGTCTAGGCTGTGCCATAACAATTTGCCATTTTGGACATTGAAGTTTAAATTAAAATGGAAGCTTAGGCTGTGCCATAACAACGTGCTATATTGGACATAGACATTTAAAGTAAAATGGCTTAGTGCCAATCAATGTGCCATACTTGAGAGGAAGGATTGACCTGCAATGGTTGTGAAGTGATACCATGTCAGTTTGCCTTTGGTGGAAAGTTCGTTCCATCAAGAAGAAACAGAAGTCAGGTATGTGCTTATAAATATGATTGTCTTCATTTCTTCTGTATAGTTCTTTATCAGCTACTTTTGGTAATAGACTTTACTCCAACTTTTTTTTATTTTTAGTTCCAATTTTCAAAGAAGAAAAAAATGAAGCTTATTTCATGGCAGTCTTGTTAATATTGGTTTACCTTTTTTGTTAAATTCCATTTCTTGGAAGCCATCAAAGAAATTTTCTAAAAATTTGGAATACTTGTTCATTGTAAAAAAGCGACACACATTTCAAAGAGCAGGTCACCCTTAAATTAATTTTAGCAGAGTTATGCCCCTTTTTACAGAGCATTTTCCTTATACTCTCCATAGCTAATAAAAGTTTAGTGTGTTCGCTACAGTAGATCATTAGCTGCAGGCATGAGAAGACAAGGGCTCAAAACTGTGCTATACTGCCCATATACTGAACTTTGGTATCAGGTCCATGTACTGAACTTTGGTATCAGGTCCATGTACTGAACTTTGATATCAGGTCCATGTACTGAACTTTGGTATCAGGTCCATGTACTGAACTTTGGTATCAGGTCCATGTACTGTACTTTGGTATCAATGTCCATATACTGAACTTTGGTATCAGGTCCCTGTACTGAACTTTGGTATCAGGTCCATGTACTGAACTTTGATATCAGGTGCATGTACTGAACTTTGGTATCAGGTCCATGTACTGAACTTTGGTATCAGGTCCATGTACTGTACTTTGGTATCAGGTACCTGTACTGAACTTTGGTATCAGGTCCATGTACTGAACTTTGGTATCAGGTCCATGTACTGAACTTTGGTATCAGGTCCATGTACTGTACTTTGGTATCATGTCCATATACTGTACTTTTGTATGAGAGCCATATCAGACCGAAATACTGAACGTTGGTATGTCTTTGTTTAGTATGGTCTCAGATTACATCTATTATAAAGGGTGTTCAGACATTTGTTCAACAAAATTCAACAATCAAGTATTGTGAACTTAAACATTCTGATGTGTGTTCAACACAGTTGAACAATCATATATTGTGAACTTAAATCAGTATTATGTGAACTCTCTCTTTTCTAAAACTGTGTGAACTATTTTGAATTATTCTTATAAGGGGTTTGAACTTTTATCATTGGAAATAAAAACTTTCATGCTTTAGTAAATCTAGTTTAGTCTTTCTTGCCCATCAGCTATGTTCATTTTGTCATCATAATCAGGAAGATCTTCCTTCTCCTCCTTCTCATCATCATTGTCAATGTTATCAGCTGAGAGATGGCCCTATAGTAAAATGTAACATTATTAGGCTGGGAGGTTGTAAGTTTGAATCTCAAGTAGAATATCAATTTTATGTTAAAGCAACAGTCTGCATGTTTTTCATGTGACATATGACCTTTCGACAAGAAAAAGTTCAGCAATGTAACCATTTTGTCATGATATATTTATGGGTATTATAAGTCACATGTTTCAGTAACTGTAACAGTGGTTGATTGTTTATTTTTAATCAAATTCACAGTTAATTATAAATTAATTTATTCAGCTTTCATCTCTTGACAATTATAAGCAATTCTCTGCATGAATGTATATTGGTATTTCATCTCTACTTCCTCTCAGTGTACCGGGGGCCTACTTGCCCAACCATGTGTGAACTTTGAGGTGTGTTTAAGCTATTTTTAACAGCATTGAATTAAGATTTATACTCTTCAGTCCTTGATATCAAACATGAATAGGTTTTCTTTCTGCCTTAAAGTAAGCTTGTGAACCTTTAACCTGCTGTATCTTGTCATATGCATACTAACATTTGTGTTGGGTGCCTGTGGCATAGTGGTAGAGTTGTCGATATCTCTGACTGCTCAGCCTCTTGGGTTCGAGTCAGGTTTGGGATGAAGAACTTAATGTAGGATGGTCTTCAAGCTGACCTGCCATGCGTCAGTCTTTTACCCAGATATTTGTCTAGGGACTTTCTCCACAAAAATAGCTGGACATCGCTATAAGGTAGTAATTGGTCACTGCAATGTGTCTCAAAAAACAAAACAAAACCTACATTTGTATTCTTAGTTCCTTCTTGCTGCACAAGGAATAAGACAGTTTGACAAATTCCACATCTGATAGTGCAGAAAACTCAGTGTACAAGGCCAGTTCACACTTTGCAATAAAAGAACAGGGCCAGTTTATGTATAGTTGCAGCTTTGTTTATCTGTCATAGTTTTGTTTACAGCTTATCTCCCAAACCATTTGATGTATTTATCTACAAACATGGAAGTTGCATAGATTTGGATAAGTCAGTTTTCTTAGCACAAGAAGCATAACTCTACATGTTAATACTTTAGTTTTCTCCCTTGGTTCAATTTTCAACCTGTCCACTTCCTATCCAACTTGCTTGTCCAAAGAATCACTATAAATACTGCATAGATTATCTTCAGATGTGATATAATGGTACCTGATGATGTGTTTCACAAGAAAAGTAAACTCTGTTAATTTTTTTCTGACAATCTTAGTTGAAAACTATTAAATGGATTTACCTCTAACTAAGTATGCTTGAATAAGATGATGAGAAGATGTGCACTGAACAGAAAATGTACCTCTATGTTTATTTTTAGTTATATCCCCTGTGTTTAATTCCATTTCTCTGTAGATCCAATTTGCTTTGCTGGAGAAATTTATAATAACTATTGCATGGGTTCTCTTCAGACTTGAAATAAAGGTAACAGGTGATGAGTAGATGTGCATTGCACAAGAACATTATCCATATAGACACATTAATTGTTTATTTATTTCCCTTTTTGTCTGGACAAGAAATTAGAGCTACTAGACTGGTCCTGGTAGCTCATTCGGTAGAGCATCGGCTCCAGGTACGGAAGGCCCCCGGTTCAATCCCGGGCCATGACATACAAAGTCGTTAAAAATGGTAGTGGTATAGCTCCCTTGCTAATGTGCAAGCAAATATAAGGGTAGTTCCTTGACTGGTTTGCCCTGTGTCAGGATAATGTGACAGGGTGTGGTGTCATGCCAGGTGTTCACTGCATGCTATACACAGTGAAGGCAGCACTATATCTGCTTGAAGTGGACACCATCTCCAGATAACTGAAATACTGTTGGTGGAACAATAAACCCAATAAACAATTAAAGCTACTGGATCGCTTCCCTGCAAACTTGGTAGTATTTTACATTGTGGTGAGTAGAATTGCAACGTACAATGATCACAATCTTACATGCCTTATATTTTTCACCCGTCCAACTGTCCACAAGATTTGCTTGTCCAGAATATAAATTTGTTTCTGCAGTCCAAAAGAACCCTACCTGAAGAAGTTAAGTATTTATTCCATTAGTATAATAAAATGCAAGATACAGCATCTAAATTATACCAAAAGTATTTAATTAATTGAAATTTTAGGAGACATATGTGTGTGTTTTTGCACTTAATGTGATTGAATAGAATTTTGTTGAGGTAAGAGTTTTAAAAATAAAGTGATTATGTTTAGAAACATGACAGTTAATAATGATAAAATATCTGTATTTAAGATAAAGTAAGTGTATTTAAGATATAGTTATTGTATTTAAAATAGAATTATTGTGTTTAAGATATAGTTATTTTATTTAAAATAGAATTATTGTGTTTAAGATATAGTTATTGTATTTAAAATAGAATTATTGTATTAAGATGGAGTTGCTGTATTTTCAGTTGAAAATAGGATGGAGTAATATATAGTGTATTTGAAGATGTAAAAATATAATTAATAAAGAGTTACTGTATTTGGTATGTTTACTGTAGCCTTGAATCAAAATACTGATGACTAGGTAGAGTTTATGTATTAGGTACTGTTGGTTAGGGGACACCCATGGCATAGTGGTTTGAGTCACTGACTTGTGACTCCTCAGCCCCTCAGCCCATGGGTTGGAATGCTGGTCTTGGTGAGGACTTCCATTTGGGGAGGTGTTCCAGCAAACTTGCAGTGTGCCCGTGGTTCTACACAGGCAAAAGTCTGTGGTATTCCTCCACCCAATTAGCTGGATGTCACCATTATGACTATAATTGTGTTGGTTCAATGTAAAAAAAACAACAACAACAAACATTTGGTTATATTTTATTCACTAATGATGATATACAGAACTTTTTTTTATTAAAAACGTGCCTAATGTGCTACTTTGCTTTTGGGAATTTTCTTCAATTTAACTTTTAACTATCACAAATAATATGTATAGTTCCATTTAACTTCATCATATTATCCCATAAAAAGTCAATGTACCTGTATGTAATGTTGAATATTTGTTTATGATGAATGCATGCATAACATCATCCTGGTCAATGACATGGATATAGAATATACAAGAAGGCTGTATGGCAAATGTTAAAATGATACATGTAAGCTTGTATAGCTTGGCCTTTATACCTTATACTCTCAGGTTTTACTTCCAAATCTGTCATAACATTCTATTTTTTAACTTATCTTAATGGATTTGCTAACCTGCAGTGCGCCATTGGTTCTTCCCAGACATATGTCTGGGGTCTGGGGTCTTTCTCCGCCAATAATTAGCTAGACATTTCTAATATTGTCATAATTTACCTGATGGTACAAAGAAAAGACAAGATAATGGATGAACCTCTCTAAAAAAATATCATTTGGTACCTCAATATTTTGTTTTTCACGTTGCCCGATCAATTAAATTGAAACAGAAAAAACATAAACAATTCTTTTTTCATAATATTCTATGATATATATAATTCTATAATAAAACCATGAATCTTCTTACACCTATATCTACTTTCCACAATCATTTTTATTGTCCTTGAACTAATAATTATTAATTTCCGTGTAAAACTATATATTATTCTTGTCTCATGACAATAGTCTTAGCTAATAAACAGGAAGGTCCTTACTCAATTATATTTTACCATTCTTTCAGCATTTTTGTGTTTGATCATGCTTCAGTAATTGTTTACAGCATTACTATTTTGACAAATATGATAAACATTTTTTTTTATCCTTTGAACAAACTAAGATCATTGATTTTAGCCTTTTCTTTTAAAGGAAATTGAAAAAATAAACTTCAATTCTTCTGCTTGAGGTCATTTTTTATCATGTTAAGCATGCTCTCTTTCTTGCTGTTTACCTTTATCAACAATTAACAAAAATCTCATGTCAGGTCTAGGATTTGACACAGAAAAATAATTTAAGAGAAAAATAGAAAATAGAATGTCGTTTACCAAATTAGGACCTGTATTTCATCATGGTCAGAAAGTCCTCTAAACAGACTTTCCCCATGTGCAAATATCAGAATGAGCATTCCATATATAGGAGTCACACTCCAGCACGTGGCCAGTAATAGTTTATTTTTTTTTGCATCTTGAACATATTCAACCAATTTTTATTTCCTCTTCCCCCATTATTGTTAACATTATACACTTTTATTTTAATTTCCTCCTGTTAAGTTGTCACAATAACCTTATTTCATACCAACACACTGTTCTTTATTGAACTCTCTTATAACCTTTTTATAGCCAGTCAGATTTAATAGTTAGTATTTCAATACAAGTTTCAGTCACAGATTGTCTATGTTCCATTATTGTAAACTTTTCCATCCTCATCTTATTGAATCAGTTTTATGTTAAATCTTCATATTGTTCTTTATTTCAGATATTTTAACTTTTTTAGTTAGTTTTCATTTTATAGTTTTTATTTATAGTCAATCATTTTTAGTGTTGCAGCGTACGTCATTTGGAAAAATTAGATTACATGTTTCTTTACCATCATTTTTTTCATTCTCTGTGCATCATCCACATGTCTCACTTGTCCTTGTCTCTTTCACTTCATATGTCTCCAGACAGGAATCATGTTCAGCAGGCCCTCTCCTTAGAAGCTACCAAAGCAAGCAGTCCAAAAACTGGGTCAAGGTCACCAGGTCAAAAGTCTAGGTCAAAGCAGCCAAAACCACCTTGTTCTCCAATATCTGAGTCCCCACCCACCCCATGCTCTTTTATTGCATCACCAAGTACATCAGGTCCAAAAGTCAAATTTGACCAATCAAAGTCCTCTCCTTCATCCTCCCTAGCAACCACTCCTGTTCCACAGCCTCGAAATCTATCTCCAAGGACACATTCACCTTTGCCAACCATAAAGGTCACTGAACCTGTTGACCTTGAGCACTTGACCCCAGAGGATGACCATGACAGTGACCTTGACCCAGAGTCTCTGTATGATAATGCAGTGCCAAGACTCGGAAAAAGCCCCATGCAAAACAATGCCACAAAACGACATGGTTGGTACCCCTTTAAGCATGCTACTTTAAGCATGAAGGTTCTTACTAGATCTATTGGGTGGAAAATGCAACACTTACTTTATAACTTGAATTGTGCTTGAAATAAAAAGGTTTGTGATTTTCAGAGGTGTCAGTTTTGCGAAACTTTGATAATCTATGATAGTGAAATATATTGCATGCCTTAATTGGGAAGCAGAATTGTTGTTTTTTAAAGTTTTACAATTTTGGGATCTTTTTTTTTCATTTGGGTCTGTTTATAAAAATGACTAAATTAAAATGTTTATAATTTCTTATGTTCAGACAATGGAATGTTTAAAAAGACATATGCTTTAATGTTTTTTCTTAACTAAATTTATTGAATAAGTGTTGATTAAAATGCAGTTGAATTAAAAAAATAAATATAATATTTAAATAAATAGGATATATAAAATAGTCAGTTATATCAGTCATTATTAAACAAAATTTTTCAAGTATCAGTCACAAACAAATATTGGTGATATTACGTTGCATGTTTTAAAGTAACCTAATCTTTCTTAATTGAATGTTTCTATTCTGCATTAGCATGTTTCCGATATGGTGTTTTTGATGGCGATTTGTAGGGGCCTGGGGCAGAAATACATGCTGCTAAGAATGAACTAGATTATTCTAAATATGATTTGGGATTATGTTTACTATTGGTGCTGTTTTTTATTTTCGTTTCTTTTTTGGTCTTGGCAATTTTTGCATGTACAATATTGTTTACATACTGTAGTTAGTAAGGTAATTTTGCATGAATGTGATGCTCAAAGCTGTTCTCCATTGCGATATATAGAAAGAAATGCTCTCTTGCCTATAGTTTTAATAGGGGGTATAACATGTACTTTTGGGACAGAAAGTATTATAATCTATTAAAACCTTGTTAGTCAGAGCCTATGTCCTTTTCTCCTATACATTGAGAGAGCTTATTTAGTTCTGCTAGACAAATGACCTATTACATTGAGATGGGGGGAGAGTGACAGCTGCTAGACAAATGACCTATAACATTGAGATGGAGGGAGAGTGACAGCTGCTAGACAAATGACCTATAACATTGAGATGGGGGGTGAGTGTCAGCTGCTAGACAAATGACCTATAACATTGAGATGGGGGGTGAGTGTCAGCTGCTAGACAAATGACCTATAACATTGAGATGGGGGGTGAGTGTCAGCTGCTAGACAAATGACCTATAACATTGAGATGGAGGGAGAGTGACAGCTGCTAGACAAATGACCTATAACATTGAGATCGAGGGAGACTGACAGCTGCTAGACAAATGACCTATAACATTGAGATCGTGGGAGAGTGGCAGCTGCTAGACAAATGACCTATAACATTGAGATCGTGGGAGAGTGGCAGCTGCTAGACAAATGACCTATAACATTGAGATGGAGAAAGAGTGTCAGCACCAGGCTTTGAAGGTTTAATGTTTAATGAAAAGTGGAACATTTGATGCTAGAAAAGACAAAGTGGTTTATAATATGTCTGACTTGACTTAAGCCCTTTCATCTTTGGCAGGACATAGGTCGTCTATGAAGGATTTTCACTTTCTTCGGTCCTGAGCCATCTTCTCAATCTGACCCCAGGTCATGCCTTGTTGTTTTTCCTCCTGTTCATAAGATCTTCTCAAGGAGTTTTTAGTTTGTCCTTTTCCAAAACCGGCCGCAACAGTTCAAGTGGTAGAGCGTCAGCTTGCAGATCTGGAGGTCACAGGTTCAAACCCTTGCGGGGTCAAACCAATGACTTTAAAGTTGGTAGTAGTGGCTTACCTCCTAATGCTCCTAAGTTGGTAGTAGTGGCTTACCTCCTAATGCTCAGGGCTAAGGGGACAGCATAACGCCTGACTTGTCGGTGTCAGCATAATGGACCGGCCTGGTTCATTCCTTGGGCACCTCATATGTGCCCCTGTGCTATAATGATAGAGATTTTGCTGCACAGTATTGGCAAAAATTCCAGCAAATCCCCTCCCCTCCCTACCTGCTTTTCCAAAATTCTTCATTTGTTACTTTATCCTGTTATTTGATTTTAAGTATATAATTTACATATATGAATATATGTGTTATGCTAAGTTGGCGCTCTATTGTTTATAAATATTTACCTGGCATTCATAGAATATTTGTTTCAAACATTGGCCACATAACAATCAGTGATACTATTTATGGCATTCAGTTAACAGGTGAGATAAGACTTTTAGTGTAGCTCTCAGCTATTTACAAACCTGGTATATGAATCACATTGCTAAGAAGTCTAATTATCAGAGGGTTGGATTTGTAATGAAGATAATCCAGCTGCTGGTTCTAGTCTTGAATAGGAAAGAATCATACATTTTTACCAAACCAAACAAGAAAGGCACTATTTGTAATCTGTGTTTTGTTTTTATACTTTAGATGTGCGATTGATTTTGTGTCTTCATCATGTTAATTTGAACATGGATGCACTGAGTTGCGATAAAGAATTTTTACCCTAAATACATTGACATTTTGCAATATTGAATCAAGAAGGGTTATAAAATACAATTTGAAAAGATAAAATGCACTTTTTTAGCATTAAGAAAAATAATGTTAACATCTTTTTAAAGCCAATACATTAGTTTGATACAAAGTCGTTGGCTAACAAAAATGTCCAACCAGCAATATTTGGTTTTCAAGAAATATGTTTGACCAATATATGACCTGAGCTGATCATTCAGTGCTATTTATAGTAATTGCTTATTAATGACACAATTTATCAGCCATAGACAGAAATAGAATAATGTGATATTTTCCAAAGATGTTAACATACACTTACAAAGGATAATCAGTGCCAGATAAGTATTTATAACTAATATGACCAGTGACAAGTTAGAGTAGAAAAAGTGCTATATAGGCTTCAAGTTAAGACCCTTTCTTTGGTAGGGTGGATTGGAAGTAGTGTTGGGTAAACACAGGACCATATAGGCTTCAGGTGAACCCAGTCTCTGATAGAGTGGATTGGACAGTAGTGTTGGGTAAACACAGGACCATATAGGCTTCATGTGAACCCTGTCTCTGGTAGGGTAGATTGGACAGTAGTGTAAACACAGGACCATATAGGTTATAGGTGAGCCCAGTCTCTGGTAGGGTGGATTGGACAGTAGTATTGGGTAAACACAGGACCATATAGGCTTCAGATGAACCCTGTCTCTGGTAGGGTGGATTAGACAGTAGTGTAAACACAGGACCATATAGGTTTCAGGTGAGTCCAGTCTCTGGTAGGGTAGATTGGACAGTAGTGTTGGGTAAAAACATGACCATATAGGCTTCAGGTGAACCCTGTCTCTGGTTGGGTGGATTGGACAGTAGTGTAGGGTAAACACAGGGTCATATAGGCTTCAGGTGAACCCAGTCTCTGGTAGGGTGGATGAGACAGTAATATAGGGTAAACACAGGACCATATAGGCTTCAGGTGAACCCTATCTCTTGTAGGGTGGATTGGACAGTAGTGTAGGGTAAACACAGGACCGTATAGGCTTCAGGTGAATCCTGTCTCTGGTTGGGTGGATTGGACAGTAGTGTTGGGTAAACACAGGATCATATAGGTTTCAGATGAACCTGTCTCTGGTAGGGTGGATTGACAGTAGTGTTGGGTAAACACAGGATCATATAGGCTTAAGTTGAACCCTATCTCTGGTTAGGTGGATTGGACAGTAGTATATGGTAAACACAGGACCATATAGGCTTGAAGTGAACCCTATCTCTGGTAGGGTGGATTGGACAGTAGTGTAGGGTAAACACAGGGTCATATAGGCTTCAGGTGAACCCAGTCTCTGGTAGAGTGGATGAGACAGTAGTGTAGGGTAAACACAGGGTCATATAGGCTTCAGGTGAACCCAGTCTCTGGTAGAGTGGATGAGACAGTAGTATAGGGTAAACACAGGACCATATAGGCTTCAGGTGAATCCTGTCTCTGGTTGGGTGGATTGGACAGTAGTGTTGGGTAAACACAGGATCATATAGGTGTCAGATGAACCTGTCTCTGGTAGGTTGGATTGACAATAGTGTTGGGTAAACACAGGACCATATTGGGCAGTCCGATAACTAAGTTGTCTGCCCTTGAGTACTCTCCGAATGCGCATGCGCATTAAAACTTCCGGGGTATAAGTAGAAATTTTATCAGCGTGTATAACACACACATCGAGTGACATGGAAAGTTAATAAAAGAAAGAAACAAAACCAAAATGGAAATCGCCGAAATATTGCTGAATATTTAAAGGTGTTTATAGCGGGAAGGTGGTCGAAAACAGAACTGTTTCATGGCATTGATTTCCTCAAAACAAGCGACTGCGACGCATTTCGATGGTATTATAACACTTCGCCCTCCCTCAACTGGTAACAGCTCGCCCTAGATAGGTAACAGTTCGCCCTTACTTTATAACATGTCGCCTTCGGATATAAGTGTATACATCAAGAAAAAAAAGTAAATTGGTTAATTTATTTATAACCATTCACATTGTATTTGTTTTCTTCGTCTTAATATACATTATGCGCTCTTCTGATATAAGTGTATACGCCAATCTTCGCCCTGAAAAATTTTTAAGAAATTAAGTAAAAAGAATGTAAACTTATTATTTTTTTATTATTTTGACACCATTCATTAAATGTATGCTTCTTTTGTCTCCTTATTCTTTATTATTATTAACAATGTGTTATTAGCATCCTAAATTATTATATTTTTATTTTTCATTTTTTAAAATTGTTTTAACCAAAGAAAAAATTCTGATCCTCCCAGTACAATATGTGAACTGTCACTGTTCCTTGATTTAAATGCAATGTTGCGACCTAAAATAAGATCATTATACTGTGTACATGGTTTATTTATTTCATAATTTATATTTAAAGGTTGCAAGGATTTTAATGTTACTTAGTTGCATACATATTTTGTTGCAAATACTTTAATAAGGTTGTCATACTCAAGATGACTTGAGTACGCAGTTATCTTATAATTGCACATAAAAGCGTGAACGTTAATTGGTGTTTGCCTACAGACATTATTATGATGATACCATTAGCACTAATCTTGATAGATAATTAGTCCGTGTGATCTTGATTAATGTTTACCGACATAGACGTATATAAAAATTAAAATTAATAAATTGGTCAGTGTGTGATTGTTAATTGATTTTTGCCTAGTCATTATTATGATGATAGCGTCAGCACTAATCTTGATTGATAATTAGTCACCATGATCTTAACTGATGCTTGCCGTCATAGACGTATATAAGTGCTTGCAATTAATAGACTAGTCAGTGATTCAATCTCGCAACGTATGCAATACAGTATGAAGAAGTCGACTAAGACGGCAACCAACTAATTGTATTTGTATGCATATCTTATAAAATATTATATATATTATACACTATATAACGAATTAAATCAATTATAAACTTTACTTGACATCATTTTCCCCCTTCATTTAACGCGTGGAAATGGTACACTTATATACGAAGTACTCATAATGCATATGAAGTCGATGAAAACAAATACAAATTGATGTGAATTGTGTCGAAATAATTATAAATAAGTTAACAAGTATACACTTTTGCTTGACGTATACACTTATATACGACGGCGACATGTTACTGATCAAGGGCGAACTGTTACCGATCAAGGGCGACCTGTTACCAGTTAAGGGAGGGTGAAATGTTACTAATTCTTCTCGAGTTGGTCTTTCCTTTTCAATTCATAATTGCCAGTAGTATCTAGCTTGTAAACGCCGATAATTCGCTCGATTAGCTGATATTCCCTTCAGGATCCAGCCAAACGACGATTCGCCAGGTCCTTCTTTAAATCCGTTAGCTTGAAATGGTCTAATTCTTAGTTGTTTACACAAGCTTCGTTGATTACTTTGTCCGTGTCCGCCATCTTTTTTTCTTTACTTAGTCCCCAGAGGCTCGGCGACGAGTAGCCTCCCTTTGAATTCAAGGGAAGTAACCGAGTTATCGGACTGCCCAATAGGCTTGAAGTGAACCTTGTCTCTGATAGGGTGAATTCAACAGTAGTGTAAACACAGGACCATATAGGCTTCAGATGAACCCTGTCTCTGGTAGGGTGGATAGGACCGTAGTGTAAACACAGGACCATATAGGCTTCAGGTGAACCCTGTCTCTGGCAGGGTGGATTGGACTGTAGTATTGGGTAAACACAGGACCATATAGGCTTCAGGTGAACCCTGTCTCTGGTAGGGTGGATTCGACAGTAGTGTAAACACAGGACCATATAGGCTTCAGGTGAACCCAGTCTCTGGTAGGAAGGATTGGAGTGGGACATTTTATCAAGTAGTTTTCAATTTATGGATATTTGCAAGCATTAGTTTATGTCTGTGACTCTGAGACTTTTTCAGCATTGCTTATATTGAATTGCATGTTGATCTTTTTGAATTGCAAATTGGCTTATTTATTTTTTATATATTGTCTTTTTGCACTTTTTTACTGCTCGCATGAGTTTTGATATGAGCTTACTTTTATTACTGTTTGCATTTGTAACCATTTTGTAAAAAAAAATCTGTTTTTCTTTTATATTTGGTTGTAAGAAAATCAATGTCCTTCTTTTAATAAATTCAAAGGTTTGGAAGCAACATTTGTTTTTTATGTTGCCATGTTGTGTTTACAAATGTAAACATTCAACATTTGCATATCTCCATTCTGCTTTTTATATTAAGATAATATTCTAAAAGTTATTCCATTTCTAAGGCATCAAACAAGTTGTCAGTTAAAGGTAAAAATGATAGTGGCAGTAATGATGGCTGTGGTGATGGTTTTAATGAAGATGATAATGATTAAGTATTATTGTATTATAAGAATATGTTTTACTTATGGCATTATTATAACACAGAATTTCAAAAAATATGTTGTCAAATATTTGGTTAACTATGAGTATGTGAAACATAACCCTTATAGCAAATTAAACATGAACAATAAAACGATTATCTTAACCCTTTACTTATTGGAAACATCATTCAATCCATAACCTTTAAACATACCACAAACAAAAACATAAAAAAAATACAACCCTCACTAATGACATGTTTTAAATCAGTTTTTAATTGCATTATGGATAATAAGTTTATTAGGCAACATTTGGTTTATTTTTCAATTATACTTTAATGTTGTTGTTTTTTAATTTCTGGTATTATTCCTGAACATAACAAAAGGCAAGTACAGATTGCAGTATACTCAAACACGTATGTATCAAAATTGATCGATAAGGAATATTATTTCTCAAAAGCTATTTTATTGCAGCAGTACATTCATACTTTTAAAATTAACTCAAGATATATAATTTTCACCATTTTCTTTTTTGATTTCTACAAACTTAACCATTAACTCCTGTTAGTCATGTTGGGCCTATTCTATTCTAACTGTAGGATCAATCTGGAGGAAGGTCATATTTACAGGTATTTACCCTCTGACCTTTAAACTTTATCACATGACCTTTATCTTGACATTGAACTCTGACCTTTATGACCTTCACAATTACTTATTCACCTTGATGAGAACTTTAAGGCTGAACATAAAGGCTTGTGCAACAATTGGCAGCATTTTCTTTGTTCTTTTTTTCATTTGTCAAAATACTCTGCATCATTCTTTTGCCTCAAGGGCTTTAGTCTGACTGCTAGGCCACAGTTCTATAATTCCAGGAATAATGTGGGGATGACATTGCCAAGTTATTGTGCAGGTAACTTCAAAGTTACCAAAAGTTACCATAGTTGTGTTTGGATGAGTTATGTTTTAAAACATGGGGAAAAAAATCAGCGAGTATGACCTTGACTTTTATGTGACTGCTTGAGTACAATCTCATGACCTTGACCCTTGCCTTGTTGCCGCATGTTGCAGTAACTTAGGCCGAATCTTCAGTGAGGCTCCTGTTAATGATAGTCTGCTTACCTCCAAACAGATTAAATGTCAAGGTTTTAACATGCAGGTAAGCTTTCACATCAAATATGTTAAATTCATGTTACAGCTTTGCTTTGCATTTCTCATTAGCACATTGCAATCTTCTGCAATGAGAATGATAATTGTTAATATATGTTTAATTAAAAATTCTTCGACTATTAGATTTTGGTCCACTATGATTTAATCTCTCTTCATTTGAGGGTTAATGAATGGGTTGTCCCTTAGAAAATTAAAAAAAACCCAACTAATTCTAACATTTCAACATTCTGTCAAGTTGTCATTTTTTTATTTTTTTATTAAGTTAGTTTTACTATTTTGTTCTTATTTTGGTATTATCAGTTGTTGTTTCCAAAACAAACTGTTATGAATAAAAACATGTGTTTGTTTCCAAATGCAGGTGCATTTTATGCTCTGTAAGGTAAATGTTCATCATGGGTTACTTTTCACATACAATTTGTATGAATGTAGCTGTCTAACTGACTTTAGAACAGTAGAAGAACTTCAGCTCCATGTACTTGGACCCTGGGTTTGCTTCCAGGCCACAACAACAAACCAGTCCAGAAGTTGGCAGTAGTAAAGCTCCCTTTCTTACACTCAAGCTAGTATAAAGTCAATGAGATAGTTTAGTGGATAGTTTCCTAGAAGGCAAGTAGGTTGTTTTGATAACTTAGTATTTATACATTGAGGTACTTGTTGATTTTTATGTTTGCATCAGGATACACAGATCAACCATCATTAACAAACCAGACAATTTTCTTGTTTAAGTAACATATCGCGCTAAGCATTTTACAGCAGTAGGAGCTCGTGTTCATACAAAAGTAAAAAATGTTACTGTAGTAATAGCACTATATCCAAAAGAACAGGTGATAAAGACCCAAGAATTCAACTTCAGTCAAACTTGTGCTAGTGGTCACATGTTAAGAGCAGTCACCATGCTGTAAGTGGTGAATTTAGCTCCTCCCAAGCAATTTGTTCTTTCATTGTCGTCAAATCAGCAGTCTCTTTTCTTCTGTGGCTGGCGGTCAGCTTGATTGGACAAATCCTTCTTTAATTAACTCCTAATTAGAAGTCAGTCAGCTTGTTGTCAGTTGTGATCACACAATGAATGTGTCACCATTAATCCCCTGCTAACCACCCACTAGTCAACATTATCACATTTAACTGTCCCAATCTCACAATCAAGATATATTACTAGATATCATTTATCTGGTAATCGGAGCAAAAAAAGTGTCTCAGCCAATATCTATTCAGCAGATATTGTAGTGAAACGGGAAGCAGAGGCGTGAATTATTGAGATTAAGCAAGTTAATTTATGCATAGATTAACACTACCAAATTTACTTGACTATATGTGCATAAAATTGTTGCATATTTCGTAATATTTTATACAAAACGTGTTTAAATGATATTAAAATAATTTACTTGCCTAATGTGTCTAATAACACATTGTTTGAAGTTTTAGTTATGGCTATCTGAAGATATATATACACCTTTCTGCGATTTGTGACACTGCAAGTTGACAAAGATTTTGGTACACTCAGTATACATTTGATGTGAAACATTTAATATGGCATGTTTTGTACTGTATGGGACCAAACTACTAATAGTGGAGCTATCTTTTCTTTGATTTAGTGAGGCACTTCAGATATTCTGAGTCATTAGTTGACATTACCAAAGCAGTTACGTTGTAGTATTAAATATATATTCAAAAGTACTTTGCAGTAGATTTACTATTTAAGTAATACTTTTTATAAAGATTCATGCTCATATTAATAGGTAAACAATCAGTAATATCATATTTTGTGTTAAGCAACCAACTTGTCTTAAGCGGCCAATTTTAGGCTGTCCCTTGGGTGGCTGCTTAATACAAGTTTGACTGTAAATGGACATTTTTACTCTTTGGAACACCTCAGATATTATTAACAAGGGAGACACTTTTCTTATCTTCATTGTTACCCAATCTATGACTGGCTAGCAAAGTTTGTGGATAAAATGTGGCTATACTTTGTGTCATGTCAGGCATTAACAGCAGGCTTTCACAGTAAAGGCAGCACTGTATATGGTTCAGATGAACACAATCTCTTAATTATTGAAAGATTGTTGGTACGATCAGCCCAACAAAACAGAAGAACGAAAGGTAAGATAACATTCTCAACAAGGACAGAAATGCTCGTGTATCCAAGCCAGGGTATAGGGATATCTTCAAAGTTCATGTTTTATGGAGTGTTAAAAACAAATTTATCTGGGCTCAACTTCCTTGATGTTGAGCTGAGGTTGTAGTTACCTGTTTTAGGGATGAGGTGAGATGAAGTTAGTGTTTTTTTACATAGGGATGCCTGTAACCAAGCTGCTTTGAGCCTCCGACTTGTAAGTCCTCAGCCCCTCACAACATGAATTTGAGTTCCAGTAGAGACAAGACATTTCATGAGGGGAGGTCTTGCAGCTGATCTGCAATGCACTGGTTGTTCTACCCAGATATAAAACTGTGGTCTTCTTCCTCCATTAGTTAACTGGACAATATTTTCAGGTCATCTCGAGCAATATGTCTTGTTACCTTTACATGTGGTATGATAGCAAGTATCTAAAAATGTATATTGCTTACTGATAAAAGTAGAAAGTTATGGGCTAACTCTATACAAACACATACTTATCTCAATGTGTATCACAAAAAAAATGAGAAGGGAACATAGGGGAAGGGTTGTGACTTGTTAGTCCCCTTACTGCTTAGCTTCCCACCATGTAGGTTCGAGTCTCGTTCGGGGTAAATGTCTTAATGTGGGAAGATCATCCAGCTGACCGGCTGAGTGCTAGTGGTTCTGCCCAGACATTCGTCTGGGGTCTTATTCCTCCATACTAGCTGAACTTTGCTATCATGATCATAATTGTTCACTGCAATGTATTTTCAACAAAACAAGAAAAAACCATGATAACTACAGACAGGAAATGTCGGAAACAGGATATTTAAGAGAAGGCAGCACTATGTTCTATTTTAAGTTAAAACCAATATGTGATGAAAGATTATAAATGGCATTATAACTCTCTGTTTATTCTAGATTTGCCCTGTTCTGTAGATTATGGTCAGCATTTGCACTGTTTGTTGCTAAGTTCCTGGCAACTAAGATTTAATGTGTTTTAACAAAAGACTAGGAATTTTCTATATTGTAAAAGTAAACTATAGTGTACAGTGTAGATTAGTGTGTATCAGGAAATGACTGGTTGTACAGGAAGTGGTTTCTGAAGATGTTACTTTGTTTGTTCGAAGTCACTCAATGTTTATTTTTGTTTCGTCCATCATCTATGTGCATTTAGCTGAGCAGTTGTACAATGTGCATCCTGGATTTTATGTCAAAGCATTGAAACACTTATGCACTGAAACTGAATAGGGAAGAAATTGTTTTTGGTGAAATCAGATTTCTTGAGGAAAAAGATGTTTTATTTCAAGTTGATGGCTACATTGTAGTAGTGGTTGTCTCTGTCATACATGGACATGATAAGGAGATTCACAAACTGGATTTTGAGTTTTGTTCGAGGGAATAGAGGTAACTTACTAATGTACTATATGGGGAATAGAGGTAACATAATAATGGTTCTATATGGGGAATAGAGGTAATGTACTAATGGTACTTTATGGGGAATAGAGGTAACATACTAATGGTACTATATGGGGAATAGAGGAAATGTACTTATGGCACTATATGGGGAAAAGAGTTAACATACTTATGGCACTATATGGGGAATAGAGGTAATGTACTAATGGTACTATATGGGGAATAGAGGTAATGTACTTATGGCACTATATGGGGAATAGAGTTAACATACTTATGGCACTATATGGGGAATAGAGTTAACATACTTATGGCACTATATGGAGAATAGAGTTAACATACTTATGGCACTATATGGGGAATAGAGTTAACATACTTATGGCACTATATGGAGAATAGAGGTAACATACTTATGGCACTCTATGGGGAATAGAGGTAACATACTTATGGCACTATATGGGGAATAGAGGTAACATACTAATAGTACTATATGGGGAATGGAGGTAACATACTAATGGCACTATATGGAGAATAGAGGTAACATACTAAAGTACTATATGGGGCATAGAGGTAACATACCAATGGTACTATATGGGGAATAGAGGAAATGTATTAATGGTACGTTATGGCGAATAGAGGTAACATACTAATTGTACTACATGCTGTTAGATTCATTATGTGGCATTTTAATTAAATGTTATTCAGAGGTTTACCCATATTTCATGTTTCCTTCATATGCTAGAACATGTAGGGACATTGATGAGTTAAGCTAAACTGTTTTGTAATGTCCACTTTATGTTCCCTTAGCTCTAACTGAGTTGGTTTTTCAGCCCAGCTCAACTACAAACCTATGGTCTTCCTTCCATTACCTGTGTAAATAACATAAAAAGAAAACATTTTGTCTATAAATTTAAAATTATTGTTTACTAATTAGTCTACCACTGTGAGAGTCCGGCCCTATTGGACTGAATGTTCTGGCAAGAAATCTTTCATGGTTGCAGTGTGTGGGTGGTTCTGCCTAGGTATATGCTAGTGGCATGGAGGTTTATGCTCCACCCCTAACATAGTACTTGGTTTTACTGAGGCATAATGCTAGTGTCCTGCAGGTTAATGCTCCACCCCTAATACAGTGGGTGGTTGTACCTAGGCGCATGCTTGTGGACTGAAGGGTAATGTTCCACCTTTAACATAGTGGGTGGTTATACTGAGGCACATGCTAGTGGCCTGAAGGTTAATGCTCCACCCCTAATACAGTGGGTGGTTGTACCTAGGCACATGCTAGTGGCCTGAAGGTTAATGCTCCACCCCTAACATAGTGGGTGGTTATACTGAGGCACATGCTAGTGTCCTGCAGGTTAATGCTCCACCCCTAATACAGTGGGTGTTTGTACCTAGGCACATGCTTGTGGCCTGAAGGGTAATGTTCCACCTTTAACACAGTGGATGGTTGAACTTTGGCACATGCTGGTGGCCCAAAGGTTCATGCTCCAGCCCTAACATAGTGGGTGGTTCTACTGAGGCACATGTTAGTGGCCTGAAGGTAAATGCTCCATCCCTAATACAGTGGGTGGTTGTACTGAGGCATATTGAAGTGGCATGGAGGTTAATGCTCAACCCCTATCACAGTGGGTGGTTGTACCTAGGCACATGCTAGTGGCCTGAAGGTTAATGCTCCACACCTAATACAGTGGGTGGTTGTACCTAGGCACATGCTGGTGGCCTGAAGGTTAATGCTCCACCCCTAACATAGTGGGGGGTTGTATTAAGGCACATGCTAGTGGCATGGAGATTAATGCTCCACCCCTATCACAGTGGGTGGTTGTACCAAGGCACATGCTGGTGGCCTGAAGGTTAATGCTCCACCCCTAACATAGTGGGTGGTTCTACTGAGATACATGCTAGTGGCCTGAAGGTTTATGCTCTACCCCTAATACAGAGGGTGGTTGTACTGAGGCACATGCTAGTGGCCTGAAGGTTAATGCTCTACCCCTAACATAGTGGGTGGTTGTACTGAGGCACATGCTAGTGGCCTGAAGGTTAATGCTCTACCCCTAACATAGTGGGTGGTTCTACCATTGCACATGTTAGTGGCCTGAAGGTTAATGCTCCACCCTTTACATAATGGGTGGTTCTACCTTTGCACATGCTAGTGGCCTGAAAGTTTATGCTCCACCCCTAACATAGTGGGCAGTTCTACTGAGGCACATGCTAGTGGCCTGAAGGTTAATGCTCCACCCTTAACACAATGTGTGGTTCTACCTTTGCACATGCTAGTGGCCTGAAGGTTAATGCTCCACCTCTAACATAGTGGGTGGTTCTACTGAGGCACATGCTAGTGACCTGAAGGTTAATGCTCCACTCCTAACATAGTGGGTGGTTGTACCAAGGCACATGTTAGTGGCCTGAAGGTTAATGCTCCACCCTTAGCATAATGGGTGGTTCTACCTTTGCACATGCTAGTGGCCTGAAGGTTAATGCTCCACCCCTAACATAGTGGGTGGTTGTACCAAGGCACATGTTAGTGGCCTGAAGGTTAATGCTCAACCCTTAGCATAATGGGTGGTTCTACCTTTGCACATGCTAGTGGCCTGAAGGTTAATGCTCCACCCCTTACATAGTGGGTGGTTGTACCAAGGCACATGTTAGTGGCCTGAAGGTTAATGCTCAACCCTTAGCATAATGGGTGGTTCTACCTTTGCACATGCTAGTGGCCTGAAGGTTAATGCTCAACCCCTAACATAGTTGGTGGTTCTACTGAGGCACATGCTAGTGGCCTGAAGGATAATTCTCCACCCCTAGCATAATGGGTGGCTCTACCTTTGCACATGCTAGTGGCCTGAAGGTTAATGCTTCGCCCCTAACATAGTGGGTGGTTCTACTGAGGCACATGCTAGTGGTCTGAAGGTTAATGCTCCACCCTTAGCATAATGGGTGGATCTACCTTTGCACATGCTAGTGGCCTGAAAGTTAATGCTCCACCCCTAACATAGTGGGTGGTTCTACTGAGGCACATGCTAGTGGCCTGAAGGTTAATGCTCCACCCTTAGCATAATGGGTGGTTCTACTGAGGTACATGCTAGTGGCCTGAAGGTTATTGCTCCACTCCTAATACAGTGGGTGGTTCTAGTAAGGCACATGCTAGTGGCCTGAAGGTTAATGCTCCACCCCTAACATAGTGGGTGGTTCTATCTTTGCACATGTTAGTGGCCTTAAGGTTAATGCTCCACCCTTAGCATAATGGATGGTTCTACCTTTGCACATGCTAGTGGCCTGAAGGTTTATGCTCCACCCCTAACATAGTGGGTGGTTCTACTGAGGCACATGCTAGTGGCCTGAAAGTTAATGCTCCACCCTTAGCATAATGGGGTGGTTCTACCTTTGCACATGTTAGTGGTCTGAAGGTTAATGCTCCACCCCTAACATAGTTGGTGGTTCTACTGAGGCACATGCTTATGGCCTGGAGGTTAATGTTCCACTCCAGCACAGTGGGTTGTTGTACTGATATGTATGTTATTGACAAGGTTTTTACCCCACAAAGATGTGAACAATGAGAATGATAATTATACTTGACCAAACTTGCTTTCTGATAACAATAAACAAAGTATATGGAATAAGTGACTTTAAGATTTTTAGTAGGTTGTTCAAGCTAACAAACCATATACAAATAATCTAGCCATGTATGTTTTTCTATGTTGTCATCTAGGACTAGATTGATATACAAAAAATTAATGATTGTTGGTTTGTGGTGGGTTTTTATCCCATAGATATAAGCATCTACTTACAGGGTCCTTGAATTTGACTCCATAAGGGTACTTAATCCCAATTTGATTGGTTGTACAGAACACTGCATGTACTTCCATGCTACATGTTTGTGGTTTTTTCCCCTTATAGGTACACATGCCCTTCCACTGCAGTTACAAACATTATCAAACATAGCAACACTGAAGACAGTTATTGTTGGGACGCTCTTGGCCGCGTGGTTTGAGTTCCCAACTCATAACTTCGCAGCCGCTAAACTGCATGTCATGATCTGGGTGGCAAACCAATTTGGGGAGGTCATTGAGCTGACCTGCTGTTTACACCTGGTTCTAAGTACTGTGTTGTTCGTCTAACGTGACAGAAACTTACAATATCTTACAGTGCCCTCTACTATACCTTCAGTGGATGTCAACATCATCATTTCAGCAATGCTGCAATCAAGTTTGAAGTAATAAACCCTCATCGTGTAATTATTTTCTTGTTGTTGCAGATAATATTCCAGATCATAGGATAAAGTCATTTTGTTTTCTTTGAAGTCATACACATTATCATTCCATTATTTGTTAATATTATGTTGATGTTAGGTAATGACTTGTTTTATCTTACACACACAAAAATTCTCCATTTTTTTATTTATTTATACTCTATTAGGTTCTTAACATTTACATACATTTCAATTAATTAAAAATATAAAATATTTGTACCATACTTTTTATTTCATTAAAAGTATAAAATATTTGTACCTTATTTTTCAGTTCATTAAAAGTATAAAATATCTGTACCTTACTTTTCAGTTCATTAAAAATATAAAATATTTGCACCACACTTTTCATTTCATTAAAAGTATAAAATATTTGTACCTTACTTTTCATTTCAGGTATAAAATATTTGTACGACACTTTTCATTTCATTAAAAGTATAAATATTTGTACCCCCCTTTCTTATTCATTAATAGTATGAAATATTTGTACAACACTTTTCATTTCATTAAAAATATAATTATATATTTGTACCTTACTTTTCATTTCATTAAAAGCATAAAATATGTGTACCTTACTTTTCATTTCATATAAACATAAAATATTTGTACCACACTTTTCATTTCATTAAAAGTATAAAATATCTGTACCTTACTTTTCAGTTCATTAAAAATATAAAATATTTGCACCACACTTTTCATTTCATTAAAAGTATAAAATATTTGTACCTTACTTTTCATTTCAGGTATAAAATATTTGTACGACACTTTTCATTTCATTAAAAGTATAAATATTTGTACCCCCCTTTCTTATTCATTAATAGTATGAAATATTTGTACAACACTTTTCATTTCATTAAAAATATAATTATATATTTGTACCTTACTTTTCATTTCATTAAAAGCATAAAATATGTGTACCTTACTTTTCATTTCATATAAACATAAAATATTTGTACCACACTTTTCATTTCATTAAAAGTATAAAATATTTGTACCTTTTCTTTTCATTAGAAGTACTAAATATTTGTATCACATTTTTTGTGTTCTTAAAAGTATAATATATCTGTACCTTACTTTTCATTTCATTAAAAGTATAAAATATTTGTACCACACTTTTCATTTCATTAAAAGTATAAAATATTTGTACCTTACTTTTCATTTCATTAAAAGTATAAAAATATTTGTAAGACACTTTTTATTTCATTAAAGGTATAAAATATTTGTACCACACTCTTCATTTCATTAAACATACCAGTTATTTGTACCGAGATTAATCAAATCATTTTATTCATTGTAGATCCTAGATTTTGACATCATTTTTAGCATCCGGTGGTACATAGGTCCTTCTGCACCCAGACTATTGTAGCTAGTGTATATTGTATAATAATTAAATCTATATCCACCAGTAACAACTGGATGATGCTACAATTACAATAATTTGTGGCCCAGTTACAAAATTCCATTTATACTTTTTAACATTTTCTTTTGTAATTTTCAGATGGCCTGGATGATAATGGCACCGGACCAAATCTTCCCTTGAAATCTCCAAGTAAGTCCACACCTTGATGGTGACTATGCAGAACTGCAACAAGGGGAGCCGATTTGATTCAGTATATCATTGTCCCATAGTTTTTATCCATGCACAGCTGCAACCAGGGGAGTTTATTTGATTCAGTATATCATTGTCCCATAGTTTTTGTCCATGCAGAGCTGCAACCAGGGGGGTTGATTTGATTTGGTATATCATTGTCCCATAGTTTTTATCCATGCAGAGCTGCAACCTGGGGGGTTGATTTGATTTAGTATATCATTGTCCCATAGTATTTATCCATGCAGAGCTGCAACTAGGGGAGTTGATTTGATTTAGTATATCATTGTCCCATAGTATTTATCCACGCACAGCTGCAACAAGGGGAGTTGATTTGATTCAGTATATCATTGTCCCATAGTTTTATCCATGCAGAGCTGCAACCAGGGGAGTTGATTTGATTTAGTATATCATTGTCCCATAGTATTTATCCATGCAGAGCTGCAACTAGGGGAGTTGATTTGATTTAGTATATCATTGTCCAATAGTTTTTATCCATGCAGAGCTGCAACAAGGGGAGTCGATTTGATTTAGTATATCATTGTCCCATAGTTTTTATCCATGCAGAGCTGCAACTAGGGGAGTTGATTTGATTCAGTATATCATTGTCCCATAGTTTTTGTCCATGCAGAGCTGCAACCAGGGGGAAGTTGATTTGCTTCATTGAAGCATTGTCCCATAGTTGTTATCCACGCACAGCTGCAACAAGGGTGGTTGATTTGATTTAGTATATCATTGTCCCATAGTTTCTATCCATGCAGGTTGCAACTGGTGTGGAGATGTTTGGATTAAGTGAAGCATTTTCCCATAGGTATTAAACCAGCAGGAAGTGAAGCATTTTCTTATAGGTATTAAACCCACAGGAAGTGAGGTGAATGTGATTAAATGTAGTGAATCATTTTTCATAGCTATTAACCAAACCCTGTTTTGTAGGTATTTGTATCAACTTATAAGTAACAGCAACATAGAGTTTGATTGAAAACTCTAAAGGGAAATGTTGGACAATACACCCCTGCGCATCTAAAATGTTTTCATCCCTAAGCCACCCACAAGTGTTAATTACATGATCATGATTTTACTAATTTTTTGTATAATTGGTGAGCATGCAAAGGTTACTTATTCCTAGTGACTCTGCCATGATTTTAATCCGATTACCCACAGTAGGCCCAGTCTATCTGGAGCTCCACATTTTGCCTAGGCCCACAGTCTATCTGGAGCCCCACTTTTTGCCTAGGCCCACAGTCTATCTGGAGCTCCACTTTTTGCCTAGGCCCACAGTCTATCTGGAGCTCCACTTTTTGCCTAGGCCCAGTCTATCTGGAGCTCCACATTTTGCCTAGGCCCAGTCTATCTGGAGCTCCACAGTTTGCCTAGGCCCACAGTCTATCTGGAGCTCCACATTTTGCCTAGGCCCTGTCTATCTGTAGCTCCACATTTTGCCTAGGCCCTCAGTCTATCTGGAGCTCCACTTTTTGCATAGGCCCACAGTCTATCTGCAGCTCCACTTTTTGCATAGGCCCACAGTCTATCTGGAGCTCCACTTTTTGCCTAGGCCCACAGTCTATCTGGAGCTCAACTTTTTGCCTAAGCCCAGTCTATCTGGAGCTCCACTTTTTGCCTAGGCCCACAGTCTATCTGGAGCTCCCTCTTTTTGCCTAGGCCCAGTCTATCTGGAGCTCCACTTTTTGCCTAGGCCCACAGTCTATCTGGAGCTCCACTTTTTGCCTAGGCCCAGTCTATCTGGAGCTCCACATTTTGCCTAGGCCCAGTCTATCTGGAGCTCCACAGTTTGCCTAGGCCCACAGTCTATCTGGAGCTCCACATTTTGCCTAGGCCCTGTCTATCTGTAGCTCCACATTTTGCCTAGGCCCTCAGTCTATCTGGAGCTCCACTTTTTGCATAGGCCCACAGTCTATCTGCAGCTCCACTTTTTGCATAGGCCCACAGTCTATCTGGAGCTCCACTTTTTGCCTAGGCCCACAGTCTATCTGGAGCTCAACTTTTTGCCTAGGCCCAGTCTATCTGGAGCTCCACTTTTTGCCTAGGCCCACAGTCTATCTGGAGCTCCCTCTTTTTGCCTAGGCCCAGTCTATCTGGAGCTCCACATTTTGCCTAGGCCCACAGTCTATCTGGAGCTCCACTTTTTGCCTAGGCCCACAGTCTATCTGGAGCTCCACTTTTTGCCTAGTCCCACAGTCTATCCAGAGCTCCACTTTTGCCTAGACCCACAGTCTATCCAGAGCTCCACATTTTGCCTAGGCCCACAGTCTATCTGGAGCTCCACTTTTTGCCTAGGCCCACAGTCTATCTTGAGCTCCACCTTTTGCCTAGGCCCACAGTCTATCTGGAGCTCCACATTTTGTCTAGGCCCACAGTCTATCTGGAGCTCCACTTTTTGCATAGGCCTACAGTCTATCTGGAGCTCCACATTTTGCCTAGTCCCACAGTCTATCTGTAGCTCCACTTTTTGCCTAGGCCCACAGTCTATCTGGAGCTCCACTTTTTGCCTAGTCCCACAGTCTGTCTGGAGCTCCACTTTTGTCTAGTCCCACAGTCTATCTGGAGCTCCACCTTTTGCCTAGGCCCACAGTCTATCTGGAGCTCCACTTTTTATATAGGCCCACAATCTATCTGGAGCTCCACTTTTTGCCTCGGCCCACAGACTATCTGGAGCTCCACTTTTTGCCTAGGCCCACAGTCTATCTGGAGCTAGACTTTTTGCCTAGGCCCACAGTCTATCTGGATCTCCACTATTTGCCTAGGCCCACAGTCTATCTGGAGCTCCACTTTTTGCCTAGGCCCTCAGTCTATCTGGAGCTCCACTTTTTGCCTAGGCCCACAGTCTATCTGGAGCTCCACTATTTGCCTAGGCCCACAGTCTATCTGGAGCTCCACTTTTTGCCTAGGTCCACAGTCTATCTGGAGCTCCACTATTTGCCTAGGCCCACAGTCTATCTGGAGCTCCACTATTTGCCTAGGCCCACAGTCTATCTGGAGCTCCACTATTTGCCTATGTCCACAGTCTATCTGGAGCTCCACATTTTGTCTAGGCCCACAGCCTATCTGGAGCTCCACTATTTGCCTAGGCCCACAGTCTATCTGGAGCTCCACTTTTTGCCTAGGCCCACAGTATATCTGGAGCTCCACTATTTGCCTAGGCCCACAGTATCTCTGGACCTCCACTATTTGCCTGGGCCCACAGGTTATCTGGAGCTCCACTTTTTGCCTGGGCCCACAGTCTATCTGGAGCTACACTTTTTGCCTAAGCCCACAGTCTATCTGGAGCTCCACTATTTGCCTAGGCCCACAGTCTATCTGGAGCTCCACCATTTGCCTAGGCCCACAGTCTATCTGGAGCTCCACTATTTGCCTAGACCCACAGTCTATCCAGAGCTCCACATTTTGCCTAGGCCCACAGTCTATCTGGAGCTCTACTTTTTGTCTAGGCCCACAGTCTATCCAGAGCTCTACATTTTGCCTAGGCCCACAGTCTATCTGGAGCTCCACTTTTTGCCTAGGCCCTCAGTCTATCTGGAGCTCCACTATTTGCCTAGGCCCACAGTCTATCTGGAGCTCCACATTTTGCCTAGGCCCACAGTTTATCTGGAGCTCCATTTTTGCCTAGGCCCACAGTCTATCCAGAGCTCCACTTTTTGCCTAGGCCCACAGTATATCTGGAGCTCCACTATTTGCCTAGGCCCACAGTCTATCTGGAGCTCCACTTTTTGCCTAGGCCCACAGTATATCTGGAGCTCCACTATTTGCCTGGGCCCACGGTCTATCTGAAGCTAAACTTTTTGCCTAGGCCCACAGTATATCTGGAGCTCCACTTTTTGCCTAGGCCCACAGTATATCTGGAGCTCCACTATTTGCCTGGGCCCACAGTTTATCTGGAGCTCCACTTTTTGCCTAGATATTATGATTTAATGTTTAACAGCTTATGAATTTAATTTTCACTTACAAAACAAAAACCTTGATTAAGAATCTTAGACACTTTAACATGTTAATGATCTTCATGGACAGAATCTCTCCTAACCCCTTACATGCTGGCAACCCTGTTATCATGAAACATTCCCAGACCCCTAAAGGTGTTTCCAGCAAGTACAGGGTCAGTGATACATTTCAATTGAATTTTTAAGTCATACCAATATTGATATCAGTTGTTTATCAAACAAAAATTATGAAAATTCAGTAAATCACCAACATAGACATAAGTTATTCATTGTATATACATCTATTAATGTTAATAAAAACAAGGAAACATGTTTTAATGATGGGTTATGATTGATTAGAAAAGTTAATTGATCATATCCACATCAGTGGCAATAGAAAGTGAAAATTGCACTTTCTTTATTGTGATAACTTAAAGCAGAAAGTGCATGTTTGAAAGAAAAAATGCCTCAAAACTTGAGTTACAATCAATAAGACAGATCTTACATCTTCAGATCTACCGTTAGTGTAATCATATACAACGTCTTCAGATCTACCATTAGTGTAATCATATACAACGTCTCCAGATCTACCATTAGTGTAATCATATACAACGTCTTCAAGGCCTACTTATGTACCCCCCCACCCCCCAAACACACATACACATCCTGCATCCAATCTAACAAGAAAATCAACAAGGAAAAGAAATCAGACGGGATTTGCCACAATTGAAAGATTTTCTAAACACAGTTTTTTGGATATCTCTTTCATTTATCCTTGGGTACTTTTTATAAAATACAGGAAAGAAACTGATGTTTTTGTTGAAACATGTAGAAGTAGCATAATGGAGATAAGGAGAAAACTGTTAATAATGTTTGGTTGTGATAATGTTTTTTTATGTTCACTTTCAACAAAATGTTATCTTTATACAGTTAAAACTGTTATTCAGAGTAGCTGCAGATAAATACTGGACTGTTTGTTGTCTGAGATTAAAACTAAAACACTTCAAATTCTTGAATATATCTGTAAAACATTGCAAAATTTTATGTCTGCGTAAAAATCTTAGTCAAGTAAATGCTGGTTAGGTCAGTTAGTTTATTAACAATTTCTTATTTTATTAAATTATATGTTGAGAAATTGCTGATGATGGGCAACAGTACATTCTTGTATAATGTAGACAAGGGCTAAATGTTCATAGAAGTGGTATTATAGGCCATCAGGTAATTAAATGTCTTAAACAATTATCTTTCACTGGACCTGGTAGTGCAATCAGCAATCAGTAGAGCAAATGCTCCAGGTACGGGAGGCCCTGAGTTTGATCTGGGGCTGCAACATACCAAAGTTGTTAAGGCTGAACTATATCTGCTTCAGTTGAACACTGTCTCCAGATAACTGAAATACTGTTGGCAGGACGATAAACCCAAAAAACAAACACACAATAAGCTTCCAACAGTCTTTTCTTTGTATAACCATCACAGTTGGAAAATTAATTGTATGTTGATTTGTCTAAGAGTTACGGCAGTTATTTTATGTTAATTTGTCTAAGACTTGATCAATCATTGTATGTGTACTTACCTAAGAGTAGATCAATCATTGAATGTGTACTTGTCTAACAATTGGGGTAATCATTGTATGTGGACTTGTCTAAGAGTTGAGGCAATCATTGTATGTGGACTTGTCTAAAAGTTGGGGCATACATTGTTTGTGGACATGTCTAACATTTTGGGCAATCATTATATGTGGATTTGTCTAACAGTTGGGACAATCATTGTATGTGGACTTACTTGTCTAAGAGTTGGGGCAATAATTGTATGTGGACTTGTCTAAAGGTTGGGGCAATCATTGTTTGTGGACTTGTCTTACAGTTGGGGCAATCATTGTATGTGAATTTGTCTAACAGTTGGGACAATCATTGTATGTGGACTTGTCTAACAGTTATGGCAATCATAGTAAGTGGACTTGTCTAAAAATTGGGGCAATCATTGTTTGTGGACTTGTCTAAGAGTTGGGGTAATCATTATAAGAGGAGTTGTCTAACTGTTGGTGCAGTAATTGTATATGGAGTTAAAATAATTGTATGTGAAGATGACTTAAGAGTTTGGGTAATGACTTAATTTAACATTGCCTTAGAGTTGGATCCAGTAATTTTATGAGGAATTGTCTAAGAGTTTTGGCATTGTGTGGTGAGTTTTCTAAGTTTTCAGCCAATACTTGTAAACAGAGTTGTCTAAAAGAGTTTGTGCAGTCATTGTATGAGTGATTATCAAGTAGACATGCTTTGCATTGATTTGTTTTTTCCTAGACAATTTTCTGGGTTCTCCTTTTAACCAATTAAAACTGAATGCTACTCGACAAGCTTTATAAGGGGCACAGTTGGCTAAGCGGTTAGAGTTGATGAATTGTAACTTTTTAGCCCCTTAGCGCATAGGATTAAGTCCCAGTTGGGAGAGAACTTTTATGTGGAGAGGACGTGTAGTGGACCTGTGGTTTGCCAGTGGTCCTACCCAGATATATGTCTAGGAGTCCTTCTCCACCAATAATGAACAGACCATTCTTAATATAATTTTAATTGTGTTGGTGCAATGTAACAAAAAAACAGAACTACTGGCCTTATGTAGGTTGCCAGCACTGTACATATATTATGCACAGTAAATTTTATCCCTTTGTTTAGAATAAGGATATTGTTTTACAATGGGAAACTAAACTATAAACAGAAAAACAATAGTCAATGTGAAGGCTGATTTCCTGTTGATATTTAATGACTAATATTGTGAACAATAGGCCTTTGATGGTAGTTCCCATTAAAACAGGTGACAGAGTGAAAATATACATGTGGTGTTTTGTGTGTGTGTTTTATTTCTTGCCATTATAAATATGGCATGGAAGTGATAAAACTTACATACATTTGTATACATAAGATTAGAATGATTTTTTTTTTAAATCTTTTGAATAAATTAAGTTAAATAAAATATATTTGGCATCCATACACAAGTGACAATGCATATTAATGCTGTAAACATATTTATTTAAAGTGCACTTTGTTCAGTGAAACAGTCAGTACGTCCATATGTGACGCAGTCTGTGATTTTGGGTCCAAATGAGGTACCTGGACGAAATTGAGTTTTAATATTTTTAAAATCTACAATTATTCCTGATTTCAAAACTGGCTATATTTTCAAAATATTCGAAAAAATGCAATAGTTACACCAATTTTCATAAGGGCTGTATTTAGGCAAAAGTAAGGCATTTGAACAGTGCAAGTGTACATTTACACAGATCGTATCACATATGCATTGTATTTTACTGCATAAATAAGCTCCTTGCTACATAAACATTGATTCTAGCCTTTATAAATATAAAGGCTATATAATTGAATGAAATACCATGTATATTTATGTGCAAGCTTTTTAATTCAATAAAATAGCATGTGTATTGCACATTAATATACATAGTATTTCATTCAATTATATAGCCTCTACATCCATATACTTTGTATTTTTATGAATAAAATAGATTTACATCCATAAATTTATTGCCTATTCTTATGCCAAAGATGAATTACAAATTTTACCTTCAATATGTATAATGTAAAGATAAACACCTTTGTGCCGGTGACATCAACATAACACAGAATATAAATCTTACTGTTTTCTCTGTGAAAGTGCATTAATAGTTCATTGTCCAAGTTGCTGTTAATGCCCTGTTCTATGCTTAAACTGGAAAGTGGTATCATGTCTTGGACTTAGACAGCTTAAATTGGATGGTGGCATGATGACTTAGATCTGCAGCTTAAACTGGTGGTATCATGCCTTAAATCAACAGCTTAAACTGGTGGTATCATGACTTAAATCAACAGCTTAAACTGGTGGTATCATGACTTAAATCAACAGCTTAAACTGGTGGTATCATGCCTTAAATCAACAGCTTAAACTGGTGGTATCATGCCTTAAATCAACAGCTTAAACTGGGTAATGGTATCATGTCTTAGATCTGCAGCTTCAACTGGATAGTGGTGTCATGTCTTGGACTTGCAATGCCCATCCACTGTATAGGCAGCACTTAAACTGCATTAAAAGAAGGCTGGCTTCAAGAAAAAACTACTTAAACAAAACATATTTTACCACATAATCACACTTACCAAGAATCTTATATCATAAGGGCCATATAATTGCTATTTAGATCTTTAGACTGTGTTTATATAGGAAGGAAAAACTTCTCTTGGTTTCATTTAAACCACAGTGAATGCCACTGATCATAGATTGTGATCTTGAGATATTTAAATTCAATGAGACCACAATGAATGAATGTAGTGAAAACAACTGTTCTCTGGTTTAAGTGTTTCGACCACTTGCTTTAACAATTGAGTGAGGAAATGAATGTTTATACTAGAAATGATTGTGTTCTTTCGTCATGTTGAGTGTCAACATGATAGCATGAAAATTCCTCATGTTATCTCCGTGTGGTTAGGTACATGTATGTTCATAATAAGAAATATTAAATATTGGCAATAACCAATACTTTGGCAATAACCAAGTCAAATGTTATTCTAGCCATTTGTTCCTGTTTTAAAATAATCTGTGTCAGATTTACCCTTTAGCCTGTCTCTTAAACCCTCTCTCTTTGTCTTTTTTTTTTTTAACATTTACAAATTAATTACCTTTAAGATCGCTATTGGTGACAATATATCTAAACACACACACAAAACATAACAGTCAACTTACAGGAGTTCAGTTACTGAGTATGAAACAAAAATATTTTCTGAAGTCCCATACAGATGTTGCCCCAAAGGATATGACTAAGTCCCTTATTCATGAATTGTGCCATTTCCACAGGTGATCCACTGGTAGACAACTTTGATGTGGTTCCAGAGCTGAAAGAGGGAGTTAAACCCCTGACCAATGTGACCAAGTCTCGACCTCAGCGCAAAAAGAATGTCCGACCAACCACACGGCAGTCTGAACTCCCTGGAACTACCGGGGATAAGGTGAGAGGAGGTGTAGTTATCTTATATCTATTCATATCATCATTATTATCATTGGCAGCCATTTAATTTGATTTTTTCATTTTTCTGGATAACAATTCACGTTTCTGCTGTCCTGTGCTGGTCTTTTTTCAGACCAAGGGGCAGGATTTTGACATTGTTTATTGAGGTCTTTATTTGAGGTTTGCCCGTTTACTTGCTAGAAACCCGATTCAACCCATTTACATAAAACATACCCCATCCTTGTGGTGTTTCTGGCAAGAGGTTTATATACCAATACCCCTGCTCTGCATATTACTGAAATATTGACTGAATGGTTATATGTAAATGTTATATACTGGACCTGTAGCTTAATGGTAGAGTCCCAGACTCCTCTGAATTCTTAGCGTCTCACTGCGTGAGTTCAGCCCCGTTTGGGCCGAAGTACATAATGTTGGAAGGTCTTACAACTGACATTCATTGTGCCAGTGGTTCTTACCAGATATTAGAGAAAATAGCTGGAAGTATGCTATAATTTGAGGAGCAGAATAGTCCAGTGGTAGGATGCACAACTCCGGATCATGGTGGCCGTGGTTTGAGCTCCGGTCAGGTTGCCGCTAATTTCCATGTGCAAGAAATTTACCTCAAATTGTTTCACATCACCCAGGTTTATAAATGGGTACCTGGGAGGGTTATTTGGGTCAATAATATGACTTTCTGCTGCCATGTGTTGGCTGCCATAGTGTGGGATTGACAAATATACCCATTGACCAGGGGGCAAACTGTAAAGTTGTCTGAACAAGCAGTAGCTTGAAAGTAGACTATCACTTGGTATTACCTATTGCTTTAATGACCATATTTGTGTTGCTGCAATGTATTTCTAAAAACAAAAGCAGAAAAATGTGATTGTTAAATTCATGAAAAATGACAATATGTTAGATAAATTTCGTAAGTAAAATAGTGGCAATAAATTGGAAACTTTTTTAATGGTCAATGGAGATTTGTCACATATGTTAAAACGTGAACTACCACTAAACAATGGCATACACAAGTTAATGTAATAGTAAACAGTAAGATAAGACATTACATGCATAGGGCAAAACCAACATTTACCACCTTGGATTAGTCAGCCAGACAGTCAAAGGAACAAATATGTAAACAAAACTTAAATAAAACTTACAGTTGTAGAATTTTAATTTTTCAATTTATTTTTTTTTTTTGCATTTTTATCTGAATATTTGTTGTTGTTTAGCAATGTGGTTACTTTCACCTTGCTAAGCTGTAAAACATCATTTTATGCTGTTTTTTTAATATCACCCTAGGTTGCATTGTATGCTGTTTTTTAATATCACCCTAGGTTAAATTATTTGCTGTTTTTGTAATATCACCCTAGGTTACATTATTTGCTGTTTTTAATATTACCCTAGGTTAAATTATTTGCTGTTTTTGTAATATCACCCTAGGTTACATTATTTGCTGTTTTTAATATTACCCTAGGTTGATGAGAATATTGCCGGTTTCTTCACGACTGCCAGGACGATACCCATAGTCAACGGGAGCCAGGGCCCTGAAACATCCTCCAAACCAAACAGGTACTGACCATTGCAGTATAATCGTGGTTTTGTTGCTCATCAAAGCTTCTTACAAGGAGAGAAATTTTGACCTGATATCGCACAGTACACATCCTCGTTGATGTAGAAATTCACGCAATATTTCAAACTGTTATGGCTTTACATCGTTTGAATTACCCATAACATAGCTTTGCTGAGTTCAGAAAAACACAACAGACTCAGACAAAGGCATTCTGCATATTTTATGTCTAGTGCTTTTCAGTAGCACACAATGGTAGACACTAGAAACCTATGACAGCGATCATTAAACTATTGCGACATGTGATACATAGGATTATGAGGAGGTAGCATGAAATGCTTCCTTATATGGAGCTTTGATAAATGTGAGTGGAAAAATAATTAAAATTGAGAGAAAAACTGAGAGGTGAAGCCAGTGTTTTGTCAATAAGTACCAGAGTTTGTATAAAAAAGGTAGTTTGACTGAGGATTGCCAACATTTTTCAGGTTCACGTTCATCTTGACAATTATTAGTGTGTGGTTGTTTTTGGGGGGTTTTTGTGCGGTATAATAAAAAAATGTTAGTGGGAAAATTAAATCGGCTATTTTTGCCACAATTTCTATGCCACTAACAATATATATGATGATCATTGGTTAGTCTTAAGAGAACTTTTAATAATAGAAACATATTTTTGAAATATGTGTATTATTTCATTCAACTTCATCACTTTAAGTATGCAGTAAATAGCAAAGAATATGGAAAGGATACTGACTTCTTAAGTGCATATCTTCCAGTTTATATGTATATAAAATTGACCTACAAAGGAAATTGTATTGAAATGTTTGTTCAAATAGCCTTTAAGCTGTGGGGCTGACCTCTCCATTTTTCTCTCCACTCCTGTTTGAAGTGTTAAAACTAATAATTATATGAAAGGAAAGGGTGATTTGCTGTATTTTCATCTGTAAATCATCTAGACATCATTCTTAACCACTTTAAATACTTGACCTATATATATGTATTACATATTTATTGGACAGCTTAGTGCTTTAGAAACTGTTTATCATATTACAATTTTTTTATCTAACAATCGATAATATTTTGGTATGATAAAAGTCAGTAAAAATATGTATTTAGTTTAGTAATTAAACAAGAATGACAAGAAATTACAATAAGGGATTATAACTTAATGTAATAATTTATATAATAATAATTTTGAACTGCGAGATTCACTTTCTATTCTTAATACTTGACCTATAACCAGGACCCTTTGCAGTACTCAGATACTTAATCTTTCTTTATCTGCAGAATAGGTTCTGATATTACTGGCAATTTTAGCCGCTCTTTGCCTTTTTATTGTCTCCTGTACACTTCTCATACAATAGGTAGTTTTACAGTAACTTATTAAATGCTATAATAATTAATGTTATATTAAATATACACTAATAAGTCATTAATTAAATTAAACATAAGCCTTTGTGTAACATTTGTATTTATTCATCCCTTTTGTTAGTATGATTAATTAAACCCATCCCAGGATAAATTGCTGTGAAGTTCTAGTCTTAAAGTTAATTTAATAAATGGAGTTAAGCATACAAGTTCTGTGCCTTACAAATTGACTGACAATTGTAGCCAATTAGATACCAGCCAAAATGGTAGACAAAATGAATGGTTGTAAGGGAATCAATGGATATTTTGTTACACATAATGATTGAAAACAAATTAACACTTTAGCCACCCATGTTTTAATGTAAATGAACTAATTTGGGATTATTAAATATATTGGAAGCAGATTTTTTTTTATTTGATGCACACTAGATGTTTTGATACTGTAGCTTTTCATGTAAAAGAAATGCACAGATAGAGATATTTCCTGATATTGTTGTCTATTTTCTCTCAGATAGTTTCCACATCATTGAAGATACCTTATCTTAGCAGCCATCTTTGATGGCAGCTTTACAGGATTTTCAGACGAATTGTACAGAAGCATTAATTTTATTTTCTTGTAATTTCTTCATTTGTGATCCAAAAATTAAAAGCTATACACAATTGGAAATTCATTTTTTTAGAATACAATTTTTTAAAAATTGATAAATGCACAAAGAATTAATACACAGAAATAAATAAAATTATTGGCTTATCCCTAAACAAAATGAACAGTGTAGATTTTTTTGGTTGTATTTTTTTTACCTTTTAAACTAAAAATAGTTTTGAAATTTATAATACTCAATAAAAGCTTTGAATTTGATATTAAGTTCAGTAAAAGAGACTGAAAAATAAAAACACAGTGGTGTGTTTGATACAGTTCATATTTCCCGATTTCGCCCTGCATTAGCTTCTTCCTTCTAAGATGGCTGCCTTAAACTGTCTTGTCAGTGCCTATGACTTCACATAGACACTATCCACAAATACAATTCTTAAAATTTTTCATAGCTTTTAGATATTAGCATAACATGTATTCATACTGTCATATTTTCTGACAATTTTATGTGTAATTTTTTTTTAAAATTACGATCTATAGAGGTGAAACAGGGGAATTATATTGTAAAAATGTTCATTTCTTGTATTGGATGTGTTTTCATCCTTTATACTCGTGGCTTATTGTTGAACATTGACATCCATTATAAATGTGTTATTTTTTTTCTAAACATTTTTGATATCTAACGTTATCAATTTGGTAAAGATAGATCTACCGGACCTGGTAGCGCAATCGGTAGAGCGTTGGCTCCAGGTATGGGAGGCCCCGGGTTTGAACCCAGGCCACGACAAAGCAAAGTCCTTAAAAGATGATAGTGGTGTAGCTCCCTTGCTGGTGCTCAAGCAAATATCAGGGAAGACTGGTTGGCCCGGCGTCAGGATAATGTGACTGGGTGTGGTATCCTACCAGGTGTTCATGGCATGCTATGAACAGTGAAGGCAGCACTATATCTGCTTAAAGTGGACACTGTCTCCAGATAATTGAAATACTGTTGGTGGGACGATAATCCCAACAAACAAACAAAGATAGGTCAAGCATATTTTTTCAATACAATGCCATACAAGCAGTATAACACTTGTCTTACCACCTGAAACAAGCAGTATAACAGTCGTCTTGCTACCTGACACAAGCAGTATAAAAGCTGTCTTACCACCTGACAAATCTGTATAACAGTTGTCTTACCACCTGACACAAGCAGTATAACAGTCATTTTACCACCTGATACAAGCAGTATAACAGTCATATTACCACCTGACACAAGCAGTATAACAGTAGTCTTACCACCTGATACAAGCAGTATAACAGTCATATTACCACCTGACACAAGCAGTATAACAGTAGGCTTACCACCTGAAACAATCAGTATAACAGTTGTCTTACCACCTGACACAAGCAGTATAACAGTCATTTTACCACCTGACACAAGCAGTATAACAGTCATTTTACCACCTGATACAAGCAGTATAACAGTCATTTTACCACCTGACACAAGCAGTATAACAGTCATCTTACCACCTGACACAAGCAGTATAACACTTGTCTTACCACCTGAAACAATCAGTATAACAGTTGTCTTACCACCTGACACAAGCAGTATAACAGTCATTTTACCACCTGACACAAGCAGTATAACAGTCATTTTACCACCTGATACAAGCAGTATAACAGTCATCTTACCACCTGACACAAGCAGTGTAACAGACATTTTACCACCTGACACAAGCAGTATAACACTTGTCTTACCACCTGACACAAGCAGTATAACACTTATCTTACCACCTGACACAAGCAGTATAACAGTTGTCTTACCACCTGACACAAGCAGTATAACAGTCATTTTACCACCAGATACAAGCAGTATAACAGTTGTCTTACCACCTGACACAAGGAGTATAACAGTTGTCTTACCACCTGACACAAGCAGTATTTAACAGTTGTCTTACCACCTGACACAAGCAGTATAACAGTTGTCTTACCACCTGACACAAGCAGTATAACAATCATCTTACCACCTGATACAAGCAGTATAACAGTCATTTTACCACCTGACACAAGCAGTATAACAGTTGTCTTACCACCTGACACAAGCAGTATAACAGTCATTTTACCACCTGATACAAGCAGTATAACAGTCATTTTACCACCTGACACAAGCAGTATAACAGTCATTTTACCACCTGACACAAGCAGTATAACAGTCATCTTACCACCTGACACAAGCAGTATAACTGTCATCTTAACACCTGACACAAGCAGTATAACAGTCATCTTACCACCTGATACAAGCAGTATAACAGTCATCTTACCACCTGACACAAGCAGTATAATAGTCATCTTACCACCAAACACAAGCAGTATAACAGTCATTTTATCACCTGACACAAGCAGTATAACAGTCATTTTACCACCTGACACAAGCAGTATAACAGTCATTTTACCACCTGACACAAGCAGTATAACAGTCATCTTACCACCTGACACAAGCAGTATAACTGTCATCTTACCACCTGACACAAGCAGTATAACAGTCATCTGACCACCTGACACAAGCAGTATAACAGTCATCTTACCACCTGACACAAGCAGTATAACAGTCATCTTACCACCTGGCACAAGAAGTATAACAGTCATCTTACCACCTGACACAAGCAGTATAACAGTCATCTTACCACCTGACATAAGCAGTATAACAGAAGTCTTACCACCTGACACAAGCAGTATAACAGAAGCATAGGTGGCAGTTTTATGATCCTGTCACAGTCCATTCAACTCTTCTAACATTACTGATGTTGCTATTTGGTTCCATTGGCGTCATCAATAAACATATCAGCACTTAAAGAAAATGTCCAACTTTGTGTAGGAAGCTTAACCCTTTCACTGCTAAGCCATTTTCCATGTTGAGGAATTTTCTATAAATTTTCTAAATGTCACTAAATTGCTTATAATTTTCGTTGTACGTATAAGAGCATTGCTAGAGGTTAGAAATAGACATACGATGTACGACGGGCAGCAGTGAAAGGTAGTTATGAAGTTGAAATTCTCACAAAATTTACTTTTAGACCACCATACTATACTTGCTTAAGTCCTGGTGGATTTCCCCAAAGCCATAGAAAAAGACTGTAGTTTTCTTTACTTTCTTTATATGTTTTTGTCAACTCTCACTTGGAAGGCATTTTTTTTTCTGAAAACATTTATTATCTTTTGAGAATTTGACCTTTAACTTTTGAGACAAAGGTTAATCTTTAGACTTATCTTTAAACTCATTTATTCTCTCTGTAATAACCACATTCATTTCTTTGTTAAATCATTTTTCAGCCATTAAGCCAAGAGGCACCGTTACTCTTTTAACTTTTGCTGTATTAACCTGATTCTCCCCTATTTTCTCCACTTTCAGTCAGCAGTGTGTGCTTTTCTTTCATAAAAGTGTTGCTGGGTTTGTTTATCTTTTGAGCACTTTCAGCTTTGAGTCTGCAAGGGGCAAGTGACTCTGCATTGACTTAAAACTTTCAGCTTTGGTCAGTTGGCTCTTCATTGGCTGTGTACAAACACTGAGCAGGTACATGTAGCGTATGCATATGACTTACCTTTCAGCACAAAGACAACACCCGATGTTAAGCGGAAGAAATCTGCAGGTGGTTTATTTGGTTTTGGAAAGCAGAAGAATGAAGAGAAAGTGCCAAAGAAGTATGTTTATGTTTGATACTTTTGTTTTAGGTAGAACCACTGAGAAATTATGTTGTGTTTGTGTTTTTGTGTTAATATTTATTGATATTTACTGTCTTTTTCTTCATAAGTAGTCACTTTAATCTCTGTGTATTGTGTATATTCCCAATATAAATAATATTTACTGAGGTTTAAATTATTAAATATACTAAATTGCATAAAACTGCAAATTATTGGCAATATGATAAAACAAAACCTTTTGCTTGCTGTAAAGAAAGAGTAACAGGTTGAACCTGTTAAGACAATACCAGTCATTAATTAACTCCTCCTAGTTTTTATCTACGAAGATAATTCAAATTAAAGGAAAGAACTTATCTAAAAGTTTTTATCTACGAAGATAATTTAAATCAAAGGAAACAACTTATCATTGAACAATTTTAACCCATCAGCATGAAATAGATCATAAGATAGACCACTTTTTCTGCCACGGTCAGGAATGCATATCTGCAAATTCGTAACCAGTCTTGATATATTAATACTGAATATTTGATTGGATGGAAACATATTAAATAGCTTTTGGTTGCAGCATTATGCTTCAATACATCAGCACTTGAAATACTTGTACAATTATTCCTTTCATGTTCACTTTTTCCATCATATATTGCATTCATTCAGGCATATTCAAGAAAGTTCTGACATATTGCTGTGAAATATATATCATATATTCTAATGCTTACAAGTATTGCTTGCTGAATTAATTCAACAGTTGTATTTATAAAAATATAACATGTTCATAAAAATATTCTAAATATTGGTAGAGTTTCAAAGATAAGACTTTTCAAGTTCTTCAAAGTGTTTGATCCACTTTGATAGAACCATGCATTATGTTAAGTCATATTTCTCTAGTGTTTGAAACTCTTTTTACTTTTTCATTGCAACTGTTCTTGAAATGAAAAAAAGTTCACATTTATGCCATTAACAATATCCCTTTTAAATCTTTTTTCAACAAAAAGAAAATGTACAGTCAGCATTCTTGCTTTGTGGATGTGGAAAAACATCAGCATTGCATCTTTAGTAAGTTATATAAAAAAAAAACAATTACTTGTAATGTTTATAAGGTACAGTTCTTTTTTTGTGTGTATTTGATACTTATGTATTGCATTATTTTTTCTCCAGGAAAGGGCTCTTCAAGTCACCTGGGTCCAGTAAAAATAAAAATCCGCAAGTTCAGGTGTGTTTGGTTTTCTTCTGAATTATCTTCTTTTTTCACTACAATTGACTGAATGACAGTACGAGTTTATCATTTTCTTTTTCTTATTGTTGTCTTACTTGTCCTCAGTTTCTTTAGACAATTTGAAACATGTTTCAATAACTTTGGGGCTCCTGTGACACAGTGGTAGACTCATTGATTTGTTACTCCTCTGTCTCCTGTGACACAGTGGTAGACTCATTGATTTGTAACTCCTCTGTCTCCTGTGACACAGTGGTAGACCCATTGATTTGTTACTCCTCTGTCTCCTGTGACACAGTGGTAGACCCATTGATTTGTTACTCCTCTGTCTCCTGTGGCACAGTGGTAGACTCATTGATTTGTAACTCCTCTGTCTCCTGTGGCACAGTGGTAGAATCATTGATTTGTTACTCCTCTGTCTCCTGTGACACAGTGGTAGACTCATTGATTTGTAACTCCTCTGTCTCCTGTGGCACAGTGGTAGACTCATTGATTTGTTACTCCTCTGTCTCCTGTGACACAGTGGTAGACTCATTGATTTGTAACTCCTCTGTCTCCTGTGGCACAGTGGTAGACTCATTGATTTGTAACTCCTCTGTCTCCTGTGGCACAGTGGTAGACTCATTGATTTGTAACTGCTCTGTCTTCTGTGGCACAGTGGTAGACTCATTGATTTGTAACTCCTCTGTCTCCTGTGGCACAGTAGTAGACTCATTGATTTGTAACTGCTCTGTCTCCTATGGCACAGTGGTAGACTCATTGATTTGTAACTCCTCTGTCTCCTGTGACACAGTGGTAGACTCATTGATTTGTAACTCCTCTGTCTCCTGTGGCACAGTGGTAGACTCATTGATTTGTAACTCCTCTGTCTCCTGTGGCACAGTAGTAGACTCATTGATTTGTAACTGCTCTGTCTCCTATGGCACAGTGGTAGACTCATTGATTTGTAACTCCTCTGTCTCCTGTGGCACAGTAGTAGACTCATTGATTTGTAACTGCTCTGTCTCCTATGGCACAGTGGTAGACTCATTGATTTGTAACTCCTCTGTCTCCTGTGACACAGTGGTAGACTCATTGATTTGTAACTCCTCTGTCTCCTGTGGCACAGTAGTAGACTCATTGATTTGTAACTCCTCTGTCTCCTGTGACACAGTGGTAGACTCATTGATTTGTAACTCCTCTGTCTCCTGTGGCACAGTGGTAGACTCATTGATTTGTAACTGCTCTGTCTTCTGTGGCACAGTGGTAGACTCATTGATTTGTAACTCCTCTGTCTCCTGTGGCACAGTAGTAGACTCATTGATTTGTAACTGCTCTGTCTCCTATGGCACAGTGGTAGACTCATTGATTTGTAACTCCTCTGTCTCCTGTGGCACAGTGGTAGAATCATTGATTTGTTACTCCTGTGTCTCCTATGGCACAGTGGTAGACTCATTGATTTGTAACTCCTCTGTCTCCTGTGACACAGTGGTAGAATCATTGATTTGTTACTCCTGTGTCTCCTATGGCACAGTGGTAGACTCATTGATTTGTAACTCCTCTGTCTCCTGTGGCACAGTGGTTGACTCATTGATTTGTAACTCCTCTGTCTCCTGTGGCACAGTGGTAGACTCATTGATTTGTTACTCCTGTGTCTCCTGTGGCACAGTGGTAGACTCATTGATTTGTTACTCCTCTGTCTCCTGTGGCACAGTGGTAGACCCATTGATTTGTAACTCCTGTGTCTCCTATGGCACAGTGGTAGACTCATTGATTTGTTACTCCTCTGTCTCCTGTGACACAGTGGTAGACCCATTGATTTGTAACTCCTCTGTCTCCTGTGGCACAGTGGTAGACTCATTGATTTGTAACTCCTCTGTCTCCTGTGACACAGTGGTAGACTCATTGATTTGTTACTCCTCTGTCTCCTGTGGCACAGTGGTAGACCCATTGATTTGTAACTGCTCTGTCTTCTGTGGCACAGTGGTAGACTCATTGATTTGTTACTCCTCTGTCTCCTGTGGCACAGTGGTAGACTCATTGATTTGTAACTCCTCTGTCTCCTGTGGCACAGTGGTAGACTCATTGATTTGTAACTCCTCTGTCTCCTGTGGCACAGTGGTAGACTCATTGATTTGTAACTGCTCTGTCTCCTGTGACACAGTGGTAGACTCATTGATTTGTAACTCCTCTGTCTCCTGTGACACAGTGGTAGACTCATTGATTTGTTACTCCTGTGGCACAGTGGTAGACTCATTGATTTGTAACTGCTCTGTCTCCTGTGACACAGTGGTAGAATCATTGATTTGTAACTCCTCTGTCTCCTGTGACACAGTGGTAGACTCATTGATTTGTAACTCCTCTGTCTCCTGTGGCACAGTAGTAGACTCATTGATTTGTAACTGCTCTGTCTCCTATGGCACAGTGGTAGAATCATTGATTTGTAACTCCTCTGTCTCCTGTGGCACAGTGGTAGAATCATTGATTTGTAACTCCTCTGTCTCCTGTGACACAGTGGTAGACTCATTGATTTGTAACTCCTCTGTCTCCTGTGACACAGTGGTAGACTCATTGATTTGTAACTCCTCTGTCTCCTGTGGCACAGTAGTAGACTCATTGATTTGTAACTGCTCTGTCTCCTGTGACACAGTGGTAGACTCATTGATTTGTTACTCCTCTGTCTCCTGTGACACAGTGGTAGACTCATTGAATTGTAACTCCTCTGTCTCATGTGGCACAGTGGTAGATTCATTGATTTGTAACTCCTCTGTCTCCTGTGACACAGTGGTAGACTCATTGATTTGTTACTCCTCTGTCTCCTGTGGCACAGTGGTTGACTCATTCATTTGTTACTCCTCTGTCTCCTGTGGCACAGTGGTAGACTCATTGATTTGTTACTCCTGTGTCTCCTATGGCACAGTGGTAGACTCATTGATTTGTAACTCCTCTGTCTCCTGTGGCACAGTGGTAGACTCATTGATTTGTTACTCCTCTGTCTCCTGTGGCACAGTGGTAGACTCATTGATTTGTTACTCCTCTGTCTCCTGTGGCACAGTAGTAGACTCATTGATTTGTTACTCCTCTGTCTCCTGTGACACAGTGGTAGAATCATTGATTTGTAACTCCTCTGTCTCCTGTGGCACAGTAGTAGACTCATTGATTTGTTACTCCTCTGTCTCCTGTGACACAGTGGTAGAATCATTGATTTGTAACTCCTCTGTCTCCTGTGGCACAGTAGTAGACTCATTGATTTGTTACTCCTCTGTCTCCTGTGACACAGTGGTAGACTCATTGATTTGTTACTCCTCTGTTTCCTGTGGCACAGTGGTAGAATCATTGATTTGTAACTCCTCTGTCTCCTGTGGCACAGTGGTAGAATCATTGATTTGTAACTCCTCTGTCTCCTGTGGCACAGTGGTAGACTCATTGATTTGTAACTCCTCTGTCTCCTGTGGCACAGTGGTAGAATCATTGATTTGTAACTCCTCTGTCTCCTGTGGCACAGTGGTAGAATCATTGATTTGTAACTCCTCTGTCTCCTGTGGCACAGTGGTAGACTCATTGATTTGTTACTCCTGTGTCTCCTATGGCACAGTGGTAGACTCATTGATTTGTAACTCCTGTGTCTCCTGTGGCACAGTGGTTGACTCATTGATTTGTAACTCCTCTGTCTCCTGTGGCACAGTGGTAGACTCATTGATTTGTTACTCCTGTGTCTCCTGTGGCACAGTGGTAGACTCATTGATTTGTTACTCCTCTGTCTCCTGTGGCACAGTGGTAGACCCATTGATTTGTAACTCCTGTGTCTCCTATGGCACAGTGGTAGACTCATTGATTTGTTACTCCTCTGTCTCCTGTGGCACAGTGGTAGAATCATTGATTTGTAACTCCTCTGTCTCCTGTGGCACAGTGGTAGAATCATTGATTTGTAACTCCTCTGTCTCCTGTGGCACAGTGGTAGACTCATTGATTTGTTACTCCTCTGTCTCCTGTGACACAGTGGTAGACCCATTGATTTGTAACTCCTGTGTCTCCTATGGCACAGTGGTAGACTCATTGATTTGTAACTTCTCTGTCTCCTGTGGCACAGTGGTAGACTCATTGATTTGTAACTCCTCTGTCTCCTGTGGCACAGTGGTAGACTCATTGATTTGTAACTCCTCTGTCTCCTGTGTCACAGTGGTAGACTCATTGATTTGTAACTCCTCTGTCTCCTGTGTCACAGTGGTAGACTCATTGATTTGTAACTCCTCTGTCTCCTGTGGCACAGTGGTAGACTCATTGATTTGTAACTCCTCTGTCTCCTGTGACACAGTGGTAGACTCATTGATTTGTAACTGCTCTGTCTCCTGTGGCACAGTGGTAGACTCATTGATTTGTAACTCCTCTGTCTCCTGTGACACAGTGGTAGACTCATTGATTTGTTACTCCTGTGGCACAGTGGTAGACTCATTGATTTGTAACTCCTCTGTCTCCTGTGGCACAGTAGTAGACTCATTGATTTGTAACTGCTCTGTCTCCTGTGACACAGTGGTAGACTCATTGATTTGTTACTCCTGTGGCACAGTGGTAGACTCATTGATTTGTAACTCCTCTGTCTCCTGTGGCACAGTAGTAGACTCATTGATTTGTAACTCCTCTGTCTCCTGTGACACAGTGGTAGACTCATTGATTTGTTACTCCTGTGTCTCCTGTGGCACAGTGGTTGACTCATTGATTTGTTACTCCTGTGGCACAGTGGTAGACTCATTGATTTGTTACTCCTGTGGCACAGTGGTAGACTCATTGATTTGTAACTCCTCTGTCTCCTGTGGCACAGTAGTAGACTCATTGATTTGTAACTGCTCTGTCTCCTGTGACACAGTGGTAGACTCATTGATTTGTTACTCCTCTGTCTCCTGTGACACAGTGGTAGACTCATTGATTTGTAACTGCTCTGTCTCCTGTGACACAGTGGTAGACTCATTGATTTGTTACTCCTCTGTCTCCTGTGACACAGTGGTAGACTCATTGATTTGTAACTCCTGTGTCTCCTGTGACACAGTGGTAGACTCATTGATTTGTTACTCCTCTGTCTCCTGTGGTACAGTGGTAGAATCATTGATTTGTTACTCCTCTGTCTCCTATGACACAGTGGTAGAATCATTGATTTGTTACTCCTCTGTCTCCTATGGCACAGTGGTAGAATCATTGATTTGTTACTCCTCTGTCTCCTGTGGCACAGTGGTAGACTCATTGATTTGTAACTTCTCTGTCTCCTGTGGCACAGTGGTAGACTCACTGATTTGTTACTCCTCTGTCTCCTGTGACACAGTGGTAGACTCATTGATTTGTTACTCCTCTGTCTCCTGTGACACAGTGGTAGACTCATTGATTTGTTACTCCTCTGTCTCCTGTGGCACAGTGGTAGACTCACTGATTTGTTACTCCTCTGTCTCCTGTGACACAGTGGTAGACTCATTGATTTGTTACTCCTCTGTCTCCTGTGGCACAGTGGTAGACTCATTGATTTGTAACTTCTCTGTCTCCTGTGGTACAGTGATACACTCATTGATTTGTTACTGCTCTGTCTCCTGTGGCACAGTGGTAGACTCATTGATTTGTTACTCCTCTGTCTCCTGTGGCACAGTGGTAGACTCATTGATTTGTTACTCCTCTGTCTCCTGTGGCACAGTGGTAGACTCATTGCTGTCTTAGCCTTCACTGAGTCCAACTTGGTGCAAAGTATTAATGTGTTAAGGTCTTCCAGCTGACCTGCAGTATGCAGTGATTCCTCTACCAACATAGCCAAAATAGCTGATGGTCCCTATAATGATAATGACTTTTTGCTTCAATTTATTAAAAGAATAACTTTTATTTATCTTCCAGGAGGAGCCTGCTGCTGAATCCCCAAAAAGTCAGAAGTCTGGATCAAAGACCTCTTTGGCAAGCAGTCTGGAGGAAGAAGTCAAGACAAAGAACAATTTGCCACAGTCAAAATCATCAAGCTTGAATAATTCCAACAATTCATTAACAGACAGCACCAAGAATTCAGGCTCTGAAAATGATGTTATTCTCACAGAAAAGCCTGAAGAAAAGGTACAGGCAGAGATCACAGAAAAGAAACCTTTGCCTATTCCAAAATTCAAGAAACCTATTGTCATGGAAGACAGTGTGAAGAAGCCAGAAGATGAAGACAATGGAAGTGATAAGGATAGTTTAAAGAGTGGTACAAAGGTTGGAGAGGAGGAAAAGAGTGGTACAAAGGTTGAAGAGGAGGATGAGGAGGAAGAGGACAGAGTAAAGTCAGAAGAAGTAAAGGATAAAGAAAAGGAAGAAGGTTCTGGGGATAAAGATGATACAAAGATGGATAAAGAGAAAGAGTCACCTGAAGAGGGTAAGTTGGATATCTTAACATTTAGGATTTTGAGGTTTTGTTGACCTATAAAATTGGTGACATCTGGGGTACAAGTTAGTGATCAGACATCAGAAATTTGCCTTTCAGCATTTGATTTTGGTTTAAACTTGCCAATTTTATTGCAGATTTACTTCATAAAATCAGTAGGATGTAGGCAACTCGAGAGAAGACAAAATAAAGTACACAAAAGCTAAAAGGACTGCCCCTTATATTTTGGGAGTAAACTATCATTATTAGAACATGCATCAATTGAATGAGAATGAAAGCTAAAATTGTGATTTATCATTGAGTTTCTATCAGGAACATACATGCATATAACATGTACAAAAATACATTAGTATATATGGAGATATTTCCCATAAAATTGTTTTTGAATTAGAATAACCCAAATCATTCATCCTTTTTTTTGTTCAATTTATTACTGTAATCTTTGGCATTTTGTATTTCTATTCTGTCAGTAAAAGGATGGGTCATTGTTATTTTGTAACCTTTCAATGTTTGTTTATCCATCTACAAATAAAGGTGCCTTCTTTTTCAGAGAAGAAAGATGAAGCTGCTGATGAGCCCCCTAAACCTGTGCTCAGGAAGCCAGCTGGTCTAGGGTTTGGAGTCAACATTATGGCAGAAATAAAAGCAAAACAGGAGAAGCGTTTATCCCAGGTACATGTTGTGTGTGTTTTGATGCCTACACATATAGTCTTCTCACTGATAATTCATTTAATGTTGGAAGAAACCAAGAAAAAGTGGAGTTCCTTTCTTTCATTGCTAGGCTACAGAACACCACCATAATAACTGCTTGGTTACAGTTCTCCACCATTATAACTGCTAGGCTTCAGATTACCGCCATTATAACTGTTTGGCTTTATATCTCCACCATTATAACTGCTAGGCTACAGATAACCACCATAATAGCTGTTGAGCTATTATAACTGCTAGGTTACATATCACCACCATTATAAATGCTTGGCTACAGATCTCCACCATTATAACTGCTAGGTTACAGATCACCACCATTATAAATGCTTGGCTACAGATCTCCACCATTATAACTGCTAGGTTACAGATCACCACCATTATAACTGCTAGGCTACAGATCACCACCATTATAAATGCTTGGCTACAGATCTCCACCATTATAACTGCTAGGTTACAGATCACCACCATTATAAATGCTTGGCTACAGATCTCCACCATTATAACTGCTAGGTTACAGATCACCACCATTATAAATGCTAGGCTACAGATCTCCACCATTATAACTTCTAGGTTACAGATCACCAACATTATAACTGCTTGGTTACAGATCACCACCATTATAAATGCTTGGCTACAGATCTCCACCATTATAACTGCTAGGTTACATATCACCACCATTATAAATGCTTGGCTACAGATCTCCACCATTATAACTGCTAGGTTACAGACAAACATTATAACTGCTAGGCTACAGATCACCACCATTATAATTGCTAGGCTACAGATCTCCACCATTATAACTGCTTGGTTACAGATCACCACCATTATAACTGCTTGGTTACAGATCACCACCATTATAACTGCTAGGTTACAGATCACCATTATAATTGCTAGGCTACAGATCATCACCATTATAACTGCTTGGTAACAGATCACCATCGTCATCAACCACATCATAATTACCTTCATAACCACCATTATCTCCACCATCACCACCACCCCTTTCAGCATAATAATCATCCCATCGAGCAGTATCATCACCATCTCTACCATTACCACCACCATCATCAACATCACCATCATCATCTTCTGTCTAGTGTCACTTGTCAAGTTACATCATTAGACTGTAGCTGATCTTTAAACTTTCCCTTTCCATGGCATCAGTTAAAGTAAAATGGAAATAAATATTCTTCTATGGTATGATGCAGTGTCTTCTTAGGTCTGTCTCATTGTGTAAGAATTACTGCAGTCTGACCATTGCAGACTTTCAGGTCTGCCTCATTGTTTAAGATTTGGTGCAGTCTGATCATTGCAGACTTTTAGGCCTGCCTCATTGTTAAAGATTTGGTGCAGTCTGACCATTGAAGACTTTCAGGTCTACCTCTTTGTTTAAGATTTGGTGCAGCCTGACTATCTCAGACCTTTTAGATCTCTGATGACATTAGCAATGTTATCTATGCCAGCTATTTAACATGGAATTATCTTTGATAATTTGGAGGTAAAAAACACAATTGTATCTGATAACTTACAGCTTCCTTATGTTTTTCATTATTATTCAAAATAAACAATATTGCCTGCTAGTTCTAAATTATGCAACAGTCTCCAAATGGCCAGTAATATATTTAATTTAACTATCATTCTTTTGCATGGTAATGTTAGATTTAAAAAAAAATATTTGGTTAAATTGCTGTCGCAGTAAATTTTAGGGTTTGAATTTGGGAGACTCCAATTCGGGAACTTCGCTAAAGGGTCTCAGATCTGGAGTCCGACATCAAACCACTAGACCCCAGAAGCTACAGTTTAGCCACAATCCATACCCTCTTCTCTTTTGTCATTCCTAGATGCCTGTAATACCAAAACCTACTGAGAAATCAAGCCCATCAGAAGAAAAATCTTCACCATTTAACATTGGATTAAAACCAACCAAGCCATTGCCCAAACCAGCAGATACTGACAAAGACTCAGCCCAAGGTAAACCACAGGTTGCCCTACGCAGTTCTGACAAGGACAAAAATACACAGTTGAAGTTAAAACAGATTAATACGGACAATCCAGAAGCCGGCAAAGCTGTAATCCCCAAAAACTCAAACCCTGACAAACTGTCTGCAAGTGCTGAGAAAAATTCTGCATTAAAATCATCCCAGAAAGATGAGGAGACAAAACATGCCTTAAAACCATCAGAACTCAAGAAGTCAGATAAGAAGGATTCACCACCAACCAAGAAGGCAGTTTTTGCAAAACATGGCAAAGAGTTGGAAGACAGTGGTAAACAATCTGAAACCAAGACAACGCCACTTAGTCAAGCTGTCCTAAGAGCCAAGACAAAAGCCAGAGATAATGTGTCTTCTGGTGAATCAACAGACAACAGGTCTTCAGTGGCTGAGAATGATGTGGACACTGACTCTAGGCAGGATTCTTCAAATGATTCTGATGCATCCAAAAAGTCTGCAGGTAGTATTATTTAGTTGTTCACATTTTTCATTTCTTCTTTTTGTCCTTTTAGTAGGGATGGCAGTTGTTAATTGGTTTACCTCTCCTAATGCAGGTTAACTGGTTATGGGGTCTGTAAACTGGTTAATCAATTGTAATAGAAATATATAAAGTCTGTTGTATAATGTTTATTGTTTTCACTGAGATATGAGTCAGTCTATTGCTAGATGAAAAGATGTCCTCTCCATGACTTACATCCATTTTGCAGGTTGTTATTTATGTTACAATATAATTAGCAAAGACATAAGACTACCAGTATTTACAATCACTATTACATTTCTATTTTTTTTATAACCATTGAACCTGGCAGAAGGCTCTCAGATACTTTTTAGATTAGAAAAAGTTAATGCCTACAAGAATATAGCTTAGCTTAATCCAAATACCTATACACCGAACATCAAAACTTTAGCTTTTGTTAGGAACCCATGCTAAATTCTCAGAGTTTTTTCCTTTAATATAATTCTTTTAATATTATAAATGTTGCATGTCTGGGTTGATATACTTATAAACAGAGACTGAGCAGCAGTTAGTGCAGATCCTGATCAGACAGCCCCCAGCATATAGTGCAGAACCTGATTAGACAGCCCCCAGCATATAGTGCAGAACCTGATTAGACAGCCCCCAGCATATAGTGCAGACCCTGATCACACAGCCCCCAGCATATAGTACAGAACCTGATTAGACAGCCCCCAGCATATAGTACAGAACCTGATTAGACAGCCCCCAGCATATAGTGCAGAACCTGATTAGACAGCCCCCAGCATATAGTGCAGATCCTGATCAGACAGCCCCCAGCATATAGTGCAGACCCTGATCACACAGCCCCCAGCATATAGTACAGACCCTGATCACACAGCCCCCAGCATATAGTGCAGACCCTGATCACACAGCCCCCAGCATAAAGTGCAGACCCTGATCACACAGCCCCCAGCATATTGTGCAGATCCTGATCAGACAGCCCCCAGCATATAGTGCAGATCCTGATCAGACAGCCCCCAGCATATAGTGCAGATCCTGATCAGACAGCCCCCAGCATATAGTGCAGACCCTGATCACACAGCCCCCAGCATATAGTACAGACCCTGATCACACAGCCCCCAGCATATAGTGCAGACCCTGATCACACAGCCCCCAGCATAAAGTGCAGACCCTGATCACACAGCCCCCAGCATATAGTGCAGATCCTGATCACACAGCCCCCAGCATATTGTGCAGATCCTGATCAGACAGCCCCCAGCATATAGTGCAGACCCTGATCACACAGCCCCCAGCATATAGTGCAGATCCTGATGAGACAGCTCCCAGCATATAGTGCAGACCCTGATTACACAGCCCCCAGCAGATAGTGCAGATCCTGATAAGACAGCCCCTAGCATATAGTGCAGACCCTGATCAGACAGCTCCCAGCACATAGTGCAGACCCTGATCACACAGCCCCCCCCCCCAATCCCCCCACCAGCATATAGGGCAGATTCAGATTCTGATCAGACAGCTCCCAGCACATAGTGCAGACTATGATCACACAGCCCCCAGCATATAGTGCAGATCCTGATCAGACAGCTCCCAGCATATAGTGCAGATCCTGATCACACAGCCCCCAGCATATAGTGCAGATCCTGATCACACAGCCCCCAGCATATAGTGCAGATCCTGATCACACAGCCCCAAGCATATAGTGCAGACCCTGATCACACAGCCCCCAGCATATAGTGCAGATCCTGATCAGACAGCTCCCAGCATATAGTGCAGACCCTGATCACACAGCTCCCAGCATATAGTGCAGACCCTGACAAGACAGCCCCCAGCATATAGTGCAGACCCTGATCACACAGCCCCCAGCATATAGTGCAGATTCTGATCAGACAGCCCCCAGCATATAGTGCAGACCCTGATCACACAGCCCCCAGCATATAGTACAGATCCTGATCACACAGCCCCTCGCAAATAGTACAGACCCTGATCACACAGCCCCCATCATATAGTGCAGACCCTGATCACACAGCCTCCAGCATATAGTACAGACCCTGATCACACAGCCCCCAGCATATAGGGCAGAACCTGATCACACAGCCCCCAGCATATAGTGCAGCCCGTGATCACACAGCCCCCAGCATATAGTGCAGACCCTGATCACACAGCCCCCAGCATATAGTGCAGACCCTGATAACACAGCCCCCAGCCTATAGTGCAGACCCTGATCACACAGCCCCCAGCATATAGTGCAGACCCTGATCACACAGCCCCCAGCATATAGTGCCGATCCTGATCACACAGTCCCCAGCATATAGTGCAGACCCCCAGCAAGTATCTGTCTGATCTGGATCTACACTATTTTCCTAAACCGTGTAAATACCGAAATATCAGGCTAAGAGTTAACTGGTCTTATGTTTGCTTTGGTTAATTGGTTTCTGATTGCCGTCTCTATTTGTTAGTTTATATTTACTCATCATTGTCTCAAATATTGTGAATAGCTGCTTTATACTTCACTTAAAAAGAAAATATCGGAATGAAAATAAAAAAAAGAAGTTTTGCTGTGTTGATCTTATACAATTCCAAAACTGGATCCTAATCAATAATAATATTTCATTCGTGACATCAGTGAAAAAAAGGTCAATTTACTTCACTATGCAGATGTTGGAAAATAATCCATTTTTTAAATATCATTATGTTGATTTTTTTAAGATAATATGTACATACCTTTATCAGAGAGATTTAATGGGTGACAGTCAATGGCTTCATTTTATATTCAGGACTCAACAAGCCTGCTCCTCCACGAAGACCTAAGCCTGCACTTGGAGGCAAACCCACTCCAGCCCCACGAAGAAGCTTCACCTCAGATAAGGACACACCAGGTTAGTTGTGAACTCAAGGTGGAAAACAAGCCCACCCAATCTCCACAAAAGAACTTTAACTCAAATATATGTAAAACTGAAGAAGAAGAGCTTCAACACAGATATAGGCACACCTGGTAAGTTGTTAAACTACTTACTGTGCCACAAGTTCATCTCAGCCCCACATGGGAGCTTCAACTCAGTAATCGGCACATGTTGTAAGTTGAACAACTGTATTCACTGGCCCACAACACACCCGAGCCCCCACAGGGGAGCTTTACTTCAGATATCAGCACACCTGGTTAGTTGTACAACTGAACTCACTGACCCACAACACACCCCAGTCCTACAGGGGGTTTTCAACTCAGTAATAGGCACACCTGGTAAGTTGTATAAACTGTACTCCCTGGCGCACAAGCTCATCTCAGCGCCACAGGGGAGCTTCAACTCAGATATAGGCACACATGGTAAGTTGTACAACTGTACTCACTGGCCCACAACACACTCCAGCCCCTCAGGGGAGCTTCAACTCAGATAAAGGCACACCTGGTAAGTTGTAAAACTGAACTCACTGGCCCACAAGCCCACCCCAGCCCCACAGGGGAGCTTCAACTCAGTTATAGGCACACCTGGTTAGTTGTAAAACTGAACTCACTGGCCCACAAGCCCACCCCAGCCCCACAGGGGAGCTTCAACTCAGATATAGGCACACCTGGTAAGTTGTACAACTGTACTCACTGGCCCACAACACACCCCAGCCCCACACAGGGGCTTCAACTCAGTTATAGGCACACCTGGTAAGTTGTATAAACTGTACTCACTGGCCCACAAGCCCATCTCATCCCCACAGGGGAGCTTTAGCTCAGATATAGGCACACCTGGTAAGTTGTACAACTGTACTCACTGGCCCACAACCCACCCCAGCCCCACACAGGGGCTTTAACTCAGTTATAGGCACACCTGGTAAGTTGTATAAACTGTACTCACTGGCCCACAAGCTTATCTCAGCCCCACAGGGGAGCTTCAACTCAGTTATAGGCACACCTGGTAAGTTGCATAACTACTCACTGGCCCACAAGCTCATCTCAGCCCCACAGGGGAGCTTCATCTCAGATATAGGCACACCTGGTAAGTTGTACAACTGTACTCACTTACCCACAACCCACCCCAGCCCCACAGGGTAGCTTCAACTCAGATATAGGCACACCTGGTAAGTTGTACAACTGAACTCACTGGCCCACAAGCCCACCTCAGACCCACAGGGGAGCTTTAACTCAGATATAGGCACACCTGGTAAGTTGTAAAACTGAACTCAGTGGCCCACAAGCCCACCTCAGACCCACAGAGGAGCTTCAACTCAGTTATAGGCACACCTGGTAAGTTGTAAAACTGAACTCACTGGCCCACAAGCCCATCTCAGACCCACAGGGGAGCTTCAACTCAGATATAGGCACACCTGCTCCAGATACATCCGATATCTACACACAAAGTTAGTTGTTGAATATTATGATGTCCAAGAGTGTTATAATTAGAGGTTTCATCTTTATTATGCTTTATATGTCCTTCGGTTCAGTTGTTACTTTTAATTAAAGTTTGAGTACACTTTAAGTTTCATTTCAGTGGATTGAAAAACCACTGCATTGGCCTGGGGGAAAAAAACATGGTAAAAAGTCATTGGGTCTTTTTTCTTACTCATATCCTAAACAGTTTCACCTTGTGTTTTATTGAAACCTCTTTTTAGCACCAATTCAATCTGACTTTTTCGCAACATTATAAAATATATCTGTTGTAACATCAACCAACCTTTCATTCATTTTCATTAAATATTTTGCTATTTACACTATGAAGCAATGGCTTTGAGTCCAACTAAACTCTGCAAATTTAACATTTCTTTCCTTGCCCATTTCTATATTTATTTTATCTCACTTAAGGCCTATTTCTCTGAAATACCACATGACACATTTTCATATATAAAACATTTAACATTTTGAAACTTAATTAACTGTGCCACAAGCAATTGCTAAAATAATCACAACAACATTTCTTTACCGATCCAGATGATGACTCGAGTGATGTCAAGATGGAAGAAAAGCCGGAAATGATAGACAGTGGGATCGTTTATGACTCAGACACATTGAAACTCTCTGTCAAGGAGAAGATAGCAAAACTAGGACGCGGTGATGAACTTCCGCCAACTGTTATGAAGAAATCTGACTCATTGCCCAGAAACTCCAAAGCCATTTCAGAGAAAGGTACTAGGAATTATTGAATATATGTGTTTTCATTTTTATTTCTTCAGTTTATGAAGGATTTAATTTTTGTTTGAAGTTTTTTTTCTTTGTAGTGCGAACATTCTTCTTGGTGAAGGAAGTAGGGTTTATCCATTCCTTGTAAAAATTTTGGGGTCTACCTCCACAAATATTGAACCAGACACAGCAATAACAAACTGACTGATGGGCATGTGGTTCTAACCAGACACAGCAATAACAAACTGACTGATGGGCATGTGGTTCTACCCAGACACAGCAATAACAAACTGACCAATGGGCATGTGGTTCTACCCAGACACAGCAATAACAAACTGACTGATGGGCATGTGGTTCTACTCAGACACAGCAATAACAAACTGACTGATGGGCATGTGGTTCTAACCAGACACAGCAATAACAAACTAACTTATGGGCATGTGGTTCTACCCAGACACAGCAATAACAAACTAACTTATGGGCATGTGGTTCTACCCAGACACAGCAATAACAAACTGACTGATGGGCATGTGGTTCTACTCAGACACAGCAATAACAAACTGAACATTGGTTCAGTTCAGGAAATTGACATTGAAGAAAATACAATTTACAAAAATCTTTTTAACAATAAAGAAACAACTAAAAGCAAAGATGTAAATAATAAAAGAAAAAAAATAGATTTGATAAAGCTAAAACCTAATAAAATTTAAGTTTTTGCCCATTTTCAGAGATTTAAAGTCTGAAATGTAGTGATACTGTTGTGTTGATGGAGACTGTGCTTTCACTTCTATAAAAAAGGCAATAGTGTTTTAAAAATGTACAGGAACAAAATAAAACACGCAGAAAGGAAAACTATGGACAAAATGAAGTTATAGAATATCTTTGAGAGAAAAAAAGAAGACACATTTAAGTCAGTGAAGTAGAGGTTATTTTAACTGCAAGCATTGGATCATTCTTCATGCCAATATTCAATTTTGATAGATGAAAGAAAACATTATATCAGATTAAAAATCATGTGTAGGGCCCCTGTGGCATAGTGGTAAAGTCACTGGCTTGTAACTCCTCTGACTGCTAAGCCTCTTACCACATAGGATCACCCGTTCAGAGCGAAGGACTTAATGTGGGAAGGTCTTCCAGTAGACTTGCGGTGTGACGGTGGTTCTACCTAGACATTTGTCTAGGGTCTTCCTCTACCAAAAAAGCTATTATGCTGGACATCGCTATAATGATCATAACTGGTGGCTGTGATGTATTTCAAAATGAAAAAAAAAACACACAAAACTGAATTAATGTATTCAAAAACAAATAGTACCTTATTACAATTTACTTGTATATCCGTATACCTAGCCATCTTCTAAAAATAGGACATTGTTTGTGGAATATAAAGCTGGGAAGAAATTGTCAGTTTTAACACCTTTTACCAGTTTGTAATCACATTACTTGTCTACGCAGATGCTGAGGAGACTCCCAAAAGGCCGAAATCGATGTTCTCGCTATTGGAAGGTCGCCCAGAGCTCCAACCTAACTTTAAGAGTGGCGCCATAAATAAAGGTGATGGCAAGCCCATGATTGATGACAAACCGAAACCTGACATTAAGCCTGATGATAAACCAGATGGTAAATCTGCTACAGAGGAGGAGGATGACGTTATACTGGTGTAGTGAATGTAGTCAGTCGGGTGTTCATGGATTGCCTTTGGTGGAAGTGTTCAGGAATAAATGAATAAATTTAACTTTGGCTTCTACTGTATTTATAGTGGAAAAAGGTTGTTGTTGCAATTGAATGGATTTGGGATTACTTGGGAAAAAATCAGATACCAGACATTTTTGTATAATTTAGTAGAAATCACTAACATCAGAAATGTACTCTATTTTAATATATATATATTGTCACTATTTACCCATTAAGTAGACGAAATGGAATTATATGAAAAACAAAGGTGCGCAGAATGCTAAAGTGAACAAGACTTAAAGACTTTGGCATTAATCTGCACAATACCCCTTTAACTATCAATTTATGCACTGCCATGTTGTGTTTTGTTTTTATAATGATAATCCTGGAAAAACAACAACACTGGACCAATACTTGACGGGATATAATGGGAACAATCATTTGGCATAAGGAAATAAGTTGTTTATTTTCATCTACACACCCTAATTTTTTTCTACTGAACCTTTGTTTTTGGCCCCCTTTATCTTAAAAATGTGACCTGCCATAAACATTCCATCTGTTAGTGTGCTTTTGTGTGCATTTTTCTGTCTCTATCTAAAATCTTGTTAATACAATTCTTATGTCCTACATACTTGGATTTCATAAAACTTGCTGAACATGCTCAGCCTGTTACATGTAAATGAATGTTTGAAAGAATTGGATTTTGCCATAGTGTATTATTTAAAAAGTTATGGCCATTTGATCTGTTTTGTGGTGAATGTAAGGTAAGGAATTTGTGTTAAGACCGTTGATGCGTATGATAACCACTTTATGATTATATATATGCTTGAACATAACTTTTGAGAGAAATAAACTTGCACACAAGTAGTTTTTGGCACAAAAGTAGTTTTTTGGTCTCCTTCGGTATTTTGGGAGCCATTCGAACATTAAAACCGACAACTTATTCTTTGTTGCCTTATGACCATGTTAAAGTGCTATGTAGCAGTAGTTTTTTTACCTCCAGTAATGAAGAGGGTTAGAAATCTTGTTTTGTTAAGGATATAAATTACATTGTATTTTATTACTTGTTTGAATGTATTTTTTGGTACATATATATATTTTGAAATGTATTTTTATGCACAATTGTTGTTCATTCCTTTTTTATTGCAGTTTGGACCAAAAAGTGATTGTTTGATTGGATAATTAAGATAAAAATTGTTATTTTTCAGACTAATGTGTGTTACGGTGTTCAAATAAATATGCAGAATATAACTGCACTGTTGAACATTGTTTGATATGTAAGGTTCATGAAAAATCATTATTTTGGGTGATTCATACACAACAAAATTACCTTCTTTTTTTTTTGTTCTGGTTGTATAGCTGGATATTTAACATGTTAATTCATGGGTAAAACATGCATGAAACATTAGATAAAAGCAAGCTAAATACTGCTTTGTTTTTGCCACTAATTTTTAAGCCAACAAAAAGTAAGATACTTAGAACATTGATTTTGAAACATGTAAGATTTTTTATATGCAGGCTATCAGGCCACCAGAAAAACAGAGCTAATATACAAAGTAGTGGCAGGTAGGCATTACTTGACAAAGTATATAACATAATTCTTTTATGTTACATTGAACCGTCACAATTATTGTCATATTGGTGACATCCAGCTAATTATTATTGATTATGATTATTATAGTATAACTAATAATTATAAATAGAGGAATAGAGGTCTTCTCCATGCAGGCAGTCGTAAGCAGATAACAATTTTATATGATTTATTAAAATGCAGCAGGTTAGGTATTAAACCAATTAATAATCACTTATGGTCTGTTAATTGATTCGGCCATTTGTATTATTGTATTTAAAGTTCAATATGATAAATTTCATTTGAACTAAGGTGTCTTGAGCGTAGGACACAAACCATACTGTTCATTTTGGCATAACTGGACAAAATCCCACCCAATTTCCAAGGCAAATTTTGTCTGTCACCAAGTGCATTCATTTTATTCTCTTTCTCTCTGATATAGTTAAGGTATTAAGTAATTAATATTAATGTTGAACTCAGTCTGATGTCACTTGTCAACAGTCTTCAGTGACTTATAGTCTTGTATGAATAAAGCAATTTTACAAAATAAAAATGATATTTTTCTGTTCCTCAATTTTTGTTACTACTTTATGCATTTTTGCAGAAACATTCCATCGCAATCTAACCACCATCACAGTTGGACCATAATAAAATAAATTGTTTTGTTTGAAGTAAAATTATTGCAAAAAAAACATTTACCATTTTTGCATTGCTCAACAGTTCAAGTAATCAATATCGAAACATTGTTTTTAAAACATTTTAAATTTCATTTTTATTGCTTGTCTTACCTTTTAATTCAAGAATTCAGTCATTAATATTTTCTTCTTTCAATTAATAGGAAAGCTTATGGATCAAATGGTGAACTTTTTGTTTGTGCATATACAATAAATAATGTTTACAATATAAGGTTCACTCACGACCAAATACATCTTCAAAAGTATTTTAGCTCATAGCCTAGACATAAATTAAATGTTTAGATATTAAAACTTGTGAACCGTATAAGATTCTAAATATAATAATTCCGAAAAAAATTCACCAAACATGATGTTACAAGATTAAATGTCAAGTGCAATTATTCATTTATGTATAAGAACATGCTTCATACATGAATTGATTAAATCTAGCCATTCTTTCTTATTTATATAAGGACTTAATTAATTAAGTGCTCCTCTTTGTTTAGAAATGTCTGAAAATGGAATCCCAAAATTTAGTATAAAAGGCACATTTTCCTGTGGCACAACATATTAGTATGTAAGTCTGTCTGGTCTGTCTGTCTGTGTCTGTCTGTCTACATGTAAACACACATATAATCATTTATTAATTAGCACACACTGTAACTCCTGTGGTTGATGTTAGTTTTACTATCATTTTGACATATTGATGTACATATATTATATATGTCATATATTTAATCAAAATTGATGTTATAAAGTAATCTAAATGTGTGTAGTTGCTTGGCATTCTAAAGTTTGAAATCTTATCTTTATTTTTGACTTATGGGAAACTCAGATAAACAGATGACTGAAATGTTATACATTTCAAAGAAGTTTGAAGAAACCTGGTTCAACATTATGTTTTGAGGTTTGAAAAAGTACATCAGTTTTTCTTTACCTATTTTTTTTTCTATCTTCCCCTGCTTAACCCCCCCCCCCCCCCCCCTCTAAATTCAAAGCTACAAAAAAGTGGAAACAAAAACAAAGAACTAGTATAAGATAAATGCTTAAATTTTCATGAAGTTTATATAAAAATGTTTTTAATTAAGCTTGCTTTAAAGTTGGTGCTTATTCAGATGTTTTTAATGTGCATTTGATTACATTTGTTATCTTTCTGTGCCTTTAAGCGTCTCTTTGTGGCATTTTTAGCATAGCTTTGTTAGAGTCAGTGTTTGTAGTTTATTTGTTGTAATCTAAAATGGATTAAATTTCAGTGCAATACATTTATGTTTGTTTATTTTCTGCTTATATAAAATGTTTACTTATGAATTGCACAATCAACGTATCTATTTTATTCACCACTTGTTAGAAAGGTTTGTGTTTCATTAAAAATGTTTGGGGCTTTTGTTAAGTTTTCTAAACTTTCACTTATAAAATAATTATTTGCATACAGTTTAAAAAGCAGGTTACTTGGCTATATGAAAAATATTTCTCTGCAAGCCATATGAAAAACTATAAGTGGGAAAAGCATAGTTTTGTCATTATTTTTTATTGTTTTTGTTATTATTATGCAATTACTATTATTTACGGTATGTGAACCTTTTTCATTACTAACATAATCATTACACAAACTTTCATTAAATGTGAATATTCAATAATGCTGTGCATGATAACTGGTACCTAAAATTTGTTATTTTTTGGAAAAATACCAGAACCTATCATAAGATTTTCTTCTAAAATCCGGAAGTCACAATCTGAACAATATGTTTTGTAGCAACAGGTCACCCAGAAATAGGATCTTGCATCTACCAGTGACAAACCACACTTACAAGGTTCATTTGATACATAATCACACTTATAACATAACCTAAACACTACTACAAGTTGCAGTTAAGAAAAAAGAATGGTTAATGTTATTAAACAAAAAATTATAGATAAAAAATATTAATTAAAATATAATTTGCCAATTTAATCGCTGTATTTACTCTTATGTTTTATGGGCAGAGGTAATTATGTCATTTATTTTCTTCATGTATATGTCAAATGTCACATACGTCACCACACCATTTCAAGTCATTTGTTTTATTATTTTATAATATCACTCAAAATTTGCCATGATTTATTAGAACAATATTGACATTTTGTGTTTTCAAAGAAATGTTAATGTAACATTTAGTAACATTTTGGGGACTGATCTTTTCTATAACGGAGAAAAGCTTTTATCTTATATGCTTTATGCTTGTTACATTTTCATATAAATTATGTTTGATATGTTATATGTATTACATATTGAAATATTTACTATACAAGATTCATTAAACATTTTGACATTTAAAGCTTATTTATATTGTTGTAGGTCTTAAGTCATTTATCAATTACAGATGTTTAATCATACAACTATGAAAGATTGAAGTTCATGAAACTGTTTGATGTCTAAGTTAATTAACTGTTTGATGTCTAAGTTCATTAAACGGTTTGATACATCTAAGTTCATTAAACTGTTTGATGTCTAAGTTCATTAAACTGTTTGATGTCTAAGTTCATTTAACTGTTTGATGTCTAAGTTCATTAAACGGTTTGAAGTTTAAGTTTATTCAACTATTATATCCAACAGAGTGGCCATTTCATAAATTACTGTTTTTCTTAGTTTGTTTAAAGTTAATATCATATTTAATTGTTTGCAAGAATGACATATTTTGAGACAAAATTTTATATTAATAATCACTTATATAAATTTCTTTTACTAAAGCTTTAATTTTGTTCTGGGTTTAAAATGTCAAGGTTGCTATGAAGAAAAGAAGGATAAAAAAGAAACGTTTCCACTCAAAATAAGTAGGTTACAAATGAACTTCAGTAACACCTCATTTTAAATTCAAACAGCACTTAATATTTTAATAGTAAATGGAATGCAGTGTCTATTTGTTCAGGGGTTTATGCAACTGTTGTTGGTACTTTCTGAAAAAAAAAACATTGACATTTATTTCAATTTTTTTTTTTTTCAATCTTTCATCAATCTTTCATTAGGATCATAATGTCTTACATATTTTCAATGAATGAACGTTATTTTCTACTTACTTTTTGACATCATAACTTTAATTTGTTGAATATTTGTTTTGTTTACAATTTGTAAAAAAGTTGCACTTGTGCCTTCCTTATATTCTGACGTTTATATCAACACAATACACTATATATTCATGCAATATGAACTGTAAACTATGCAAACAATTACATTGAACCTAATGTTTCTCTTGGTTTATTATTTTTTTCCCAAACGCTGATTCAAAAATTCCAACTAATGTGTATTTTCAATTAAAATGACTTCACTGTTGGTAACATTTGCATTTTTTTTTAATTTTGTTCAAAATAGCAAAACTTAAAATACAAAATGAAAAATGGAGTAAAAATATTACCTCTGGTTATTACTTATTACATGTTGTTACACTTCAAGAGATTGGGTTGTCTTAATTAAGGGTGGAAGACTACAAAGCATTGCAAAAGTTTTTTTTAGTATGTTAGCTCAATGCCCTATTATGATGGTCCAACAAGTTTTCGTGGTACTTAACAGTTTAACTGCTTACTGGCATAATAAGTGATCATGTTGGTTGGGAAAAGGAACAAAGTTTTGTTAAACTGACACTAATCTACTCACTTCAGTAAAATTCATTCAATGAAGACTTTCCAAATCCTATTTCCAGCGTTTTTAAAAACACACACCAGCCATTTTTCCGTGACGTCACCAACAAGTTTTCGGGGGTCATCTCAAAACAATAATACAAGTAGACTAGTTAATCTGCCTGACATAAAAATTTATTTCATGTGTTCTTAAATGTAAATAGCATTATAAAAACAACATCTGGTGAAAATGTCAAGAACAAGGTAAACACGATTGATGTTATCGCTGTGAACAATCACTAATAATTAACTTAGACCTATATAATGCATACAAAAATTTAAATATACTGTTGTACAGGTCTTTGGAATTAAACAGTGTTTACGACAACATTTTTTCTTAAGACAGTGTTTAAGACAACATTTTTTCTTAAGACAGTGTTTAGGACAACATTTTTTCTTAAGAATTTGCACTGTGACATGGGCAGACAAGAGTCGTGCCTCCTGAGTACCCTTACCTTTGTGCAAAATTTTAAGTGTACACAGTGACCACAACCTTCCATATCACATTGACCCCAAGTTATGATGGATAAAATCATGTCATTGTTGGTTTTATTTACATAGAATATTTTGCAAACACAGCATTTCTCAGATTCTGGGTGTTTGTCTTCATGATCTGAGTCATCAGAACTTCCAGTGCTACTGGTGTCAGATTGTGAGGGCTTTTCGACTCCAGAAGGCCTCAGTTCACAAGGGGATACAGCCTTAAGAGGTGTGGCAAATTTCTTTATTTTTTATCCACTATGTCTGCCTTCTTGTTTGACCGAATAATAGTCCCTGCCATTTGAGAGTCTGTAATTTCTTTGCCAGAAGTTTGAATTTTATGTACCAGAAATGATGCTATAAGAGGTTAGTAGACATTCATTTGGCTGAGACTCTGGTTGGTCAGACTGACTCTGCTTCTCTGACGTTATTTCATTTGGCATAAAACATCCAGGAGCAATAGCCTGCATGTTGAATGGGACAATACCAGTTTTCCTAAAGGAATTGATGATGTTGGAAGGGGTCAATGCCTTAACATAGGCCTTACATGCTAATTCGCAAATATCATAACGTACATTACCTGGTAAAGCACCATTTAACAAATCATCTGAAAACCGCTTTCCCTTAAAGACAAAATATGGAGGGACGGACTGGCCAGTAGCACTGAAGCAGGCAATGACAGTTGTTATGTTAGATTTAGGGGATGTTATTGCAGGAATTGTCATTCCCTTGGGACCAACGATATTTGGTGGTTTGTGTTCTGGCGTAATACCAGTTTCGTCCACATTGAATATTCTGTGGGCTTTTCCATGCAAATCATATTTTTTGAGCACTTTGTCCAATTCCTCGTAGTAGTTTTTAACTATTTCAGGACTAACTGCTTTCGCCCTGACCAGTGATAGTCCTCTGGGCTTCAATCCTTTAAGACTAGGGTGCCTTCTTAAAAATCTAATAAGCCACATCTCGCTAAACAGAATGGCATTTTTATTCAGTTTTCTTGAAAATTAAGCAGTATCTGTAGCTAAAACGCTCAGTTCAAAGTACGAATAACCGTAACCAAATAAAGCCATCTTAGTGATATGATCACAAAGCAATTGCTCTTATACATTCTGCCTGCCTTCCATTCTTCATAAGTTTCATGGAGAGATTCTGGCTGGTAGTTTCGGTATTTGCTTTTCTTGCGTGGATGTAACTAAAAAAATGTTATTTGTAGTCTTAGGTGTAGGGGAATATTTTAATTTTGTCACATTCTAAATTTTTAGATATATTTTAAAGCCAGCACACACACACACAAACACACACACACTCAAACACACACCAACACACAGAGCCATCCAAACACACCCCAATCTCCCACTTCTAAATAGGTTTCTCAATCTGACATTTGTTTATTACTTTAAGAAGACCCCCAACATGTGATGGTCGCTTACATGCTGCATGAAAGTAAATGAAGCGTTCCTAAGCGCTTCTTCAGAAGAGATATCAAGAAGGAAATTACTGAATTATTAAAGTAAAACATTATTATTTGGATTTAGAAATTAATTTTACACCTGTTTATTCTTATTTGGGCATCTGTTTACCTGTTTTAACCGCATATTTAGTGAAAAAGTTCCATCTGTCAAAACTGTCAAAACATCCGGTGCATCTGCGCGCGCTTCGATGTATACGGTGTTAATGTAAAATACCACGAAAACTGTTTATACCACGAAAACTCGTTAGTCGACGTTAGTCATAATATATCAACACAGTCACTAGCCTAGCAATTCCCGGCTGCAGAGGAAGTGGCAGACAATGAAAGACATGGTCAGAACGTGTCCAAAAGCAACGAGTCCATCCAATATGGCTACATAGAGAGTGGGTGTATTCCACTGTAGCTGCCTGCTCGGATGTATGTTGGTAGTCGGATCACCTAGGCCATTTCCCTAAATGGGACTTCTTTTGTGACAGAGTTCAAAACAAATATGACAGCTCGGATGACAGCTCATTGTAGTACGATGCCTGTAAAACTTCACTTTGTGGCTGCTTCAAATTTCAATCATCTAAGTTTAATTTACCCGGCGCAGCAAAGACACAGCTGCCAAACGACGCCATTGTTTATGTTTTGTGCGAACTACATTTTAAGCATCTTCTTTCGACTTCCGACGAAAAAAAACGATCGTCATTTCTGTAAGTATCATTGTACCAGATACATCCGAGGGATTGTTGTGCCCAATCGGAACTCCTCGGGTAATTCCATCCTCGGGACAATCATATGATTCGTGAATTATCCGAGGTGTTCCGATTGGGTTGTGCCGCGGACGGAATTACCCGAGGAGTTCCAATTGCCTGCTGCCTACCCCAGAAACTGGCACAACCGCAGCAGACAAAGTTCTAACATCAGGATCAGACCAATTTAGTATATTTCAGAATTACCGTTAAAACCCTAAGTCTTCGGCCAGCTTTAAATAATTATTTTTTTTATTGGCCGAAAACTTAGGGTTACAAAAAAAATAGTTGTGAAAAACGTGGCCGAAAACTTAGGGTTTGTCCGCGTTGCCGACTATCCGAAAATTGGTACAGTATACATGTGGTATGCATTCAGAAAAATATTTCATTTATTATTGGTGTGATAGTGATTTTTTTAAATATCTTCATATAAAGTATGGATCATGTGAGTCTATGTGCCCAGAAGGTGCGTATCTGGCCCGTTTTTTAAGTTACCCACAATTACAAGGGAAATAACCTTTGTAGTAATACTTTTGAATATAGTCAGTTCTTTTCTGATGACTTACTAAGTTAAATTAAGGACATGCGAGGAACTTAACGCAAAATATGAACGACTAAAATCCTGACGTGTATAAGTTAAATAATTTTAAACCTTTTGATTGGTGTGGTAATAAGATTTTATTACATAGAAACTACGAAAATAAAATATGTCATACATAACCCGGGCTAGGCATCGACTTTCTTAGGGGTTTTGGTACTTTAAGATTCTCGATTTTTCGAATAGATGTTACGCACGTGCGTCAAGTGCGTAATGGCAGAAACGCGCCTGGTGCCCATAACGTATTCAAAACTGTAACAATGGCACTTTAAAGCAGTTGTAATCCCACTAAAGTCACACCAACTGTACAAGTGATATTTGTAAACATTTAGCCAGTACGCTATCAAGCTGACCAACTTGATAGTTTTGAAGAAACCCACTCAACAACCATCTGTCTAGCCAAGCCCTTCAATGTACATGTTTTAAAACACAGTAGTTTTTATCGTTTGTGCTAATTCATGGCTGACTAAACAACACCTTCAAGTGGATTGGTATCGAGTGTAGTGAAGCATGTAATGTTCATGGTTCATTTACATAACACAAATTTTATCATAATATATTATTGAATAAAGCTACTCAAGCATAACATATATTATAGAAGTGATAGCAAAGTAGGTAGCAAACAGAAACTTCTATTCTGGCATTTAAAGCGTACGCATATGCTGCAATCAATCACATTGTAAAACCCTCCCCGTTGGGCACTATGTATAAATTAGCTATGCACCAATTTGTAAATTAGTACAGAACGTCAGTAAACAGGAAAGAATTTCGGATAGATATAAAGCATAAAATAATATCATAAAGTCATGTTAAGTGCGCACTTATTATGCCCCGGAAGTGTAACATAAAGCAGTCGCTTTGTCTGTCCGTCTCTGTCTGACACACATATGGATACATGTACTTAGGTGGGCTAGGGGGGAACAATAGTTGTTATTTGTTGCTGTTCATTTTGCTTTTATGTGGCTTAAACTAATCGAAATAACAACAGTATAGCCACATACGTATCCGTTGGCATAAAATTCCGTCCATCCCATTTCTTTGACTTAAGTTATGTTATATATTAGTTACTGTACCTCAATCAAACTTCACCTTCGTACGGACATACACTTAAAGGTGCGTCGCGCATAGCATTTAAAATTGAAACCTTTACCGTCAAGGTCATATTAAATGGCATTATTTACATGGCTTCTCAAGCAAAAGATCCTGTCTCTGCCACTTTTACAAGTTTTGGATCAAACTGCACCATTTTACAGATATAGACGTAAAGGTGTGTTGCGAATAACACTTGCAAGTTCAGTCTTTAAAGCCAATTTATGTTCATTCAAGCTATATTGATTCGTGCTACTGGTATGTATCTTAACCATAACTCTGCCATTTTTTCCATGCATCATGATCAATCAAACTTCACTATCCTGCAAACTATTTACAACTGCAACCCACAAGATCAATGTTACTTTTAATAATTGCAATATTTGTAAATGTCTACTTATCCCACAGCTTCGTATCTCAGCAATAACTTTGCCATTTACAAGAGCAATTATGGCGATCAATGGCATGTTAAGATCATTTTCTTTACCATCTTTCAGACCTTAATTTGTCAGTGTGTCAGAGATAACAATCCAAGTTAGGGCTGTCATTGATTCGGCCGATACTGATATATCGATACACATTTTAAAATATCGATATATCGATACGCATTTCAAATTATCAATATATCGGCAGGAAAAAAATAGAAAGAAAAAAGTTTAAAAAATTGTTAAAAATCAACAGTTTTTCGTAAACCGGAAGTTTACAGAATGTTGTATGACATGGAGGGAACTGTTGTAAACATAAATACCATTGACAATGATCAGAAATTTGACAAATCGTGAAAAAATTATCATCTAAGTTATCTAACATATCATTAACCATTTGACAATGTTGTATTAAAGTTATGAGACAGTTGCAAGATCATAAATTTGTCAAAAAAATCAACAAAATTCTCTATTATTCTGTTAAATTTTGAGGATGTTGTATATAAGGGAGAGAACTTTTGTAAACTTAAAACAATCGAAGAAGATCTGCAATTCGTCAATTCATAAAAGTTACACCAAAATGGCAGACGACAATGTTCTTATTGTAGACAAGAAATCAAAAACAGGGAAAAGGAGTTTTGTTTGGGAATATTTCGAAAATGTTGAAGAAAAAGGCTGCATAAATAAAAAGTCTGTATAATGCAAGCTGTGCAAATTGACCATACTCTACTGCGGAAACACTACAAATCTGTGTTCGCATTTACTGCAAAACCAAAGTCGCAAGTTCCAATACCAGTTTTAAGAATGATTTAATGATTATATTTTGCTTTTAATTGTTTTTATTAAACTTTAAATTTACTTTCTAAATATTGTTTTAAAGATGATCATATCCTAGTTTTCTATAAATTAAATAAAAATGCTTCATGTCTATTAAAATACATGGTTTAGTTTGATGTTTTACTGACATTAAAACATACCAAGGCAGTTGGTCCAAATGTTTATAAGTAAAGTGAGGAACACTTTGTGTTTGTTTAATTAAATGGTTAAAACATAAGCATTTCTTTTTCATCTTTGGATAAGTTATAAACAAATTAAAAACTATTTTTCAACATTTTATTTGAAAATAACTGTTAAACATCAAGCTTTAAGTACAAGAATGTTAGTGGAAAATATATTAAAGAAGAACACTATGCATAAGTATACCCAGAATGTGCAAACTAGGCAGTAATTAAATAAGAATTACAATTTCTCTAAATTCCCTTCGATATGTGATATATCGATATATCAATGATATCATTCTTTCGATATATCGATATCATCGATACGCTTTTTGGCGTATCAATGACAGCACTAATCCAAGTGAAACTTTAATTTCAAGGTCAACTTTAATATTACTCGCTTCAAATGACTTCTTAAAGCTAAACGGTAGTGTCAAGTTTAGTTTACCGTTTCAGGATTAAATTCTACTATCTTATACATATATGTATACTAGAAGGTATGAGGCGCAGAATATTTACACTGTGCAAACTGATCAACGCTATATTTAAGGTCATTTTATGGCTCCTTATCAAACTTCAACATCTTAGAGGCATGCGTTAGAAGGTGTGTTTACACTAACATTTACAAGTGCAATTTTAAGGTCAATGTTATAGTTGAGGTCAATACTACATTTTAATCTCAAATCATATTAAGGCAAAGTATACCCAATAGTTGAAAAGAAGTGATGTGTCCTTTTGATAAAGTACTAGACGATTTTAAGGAAAGAAAACATGAACTTTTTTTAAGTTCTACCGTATTCTCCCATGTTTAGTGCACATTTTACAAAACTCAGTCTCTCGTATTGAGATTCAAAGGTGCAAATCTTCTTAGTTTTTGGCTTACAAAGTAATTAGCCGGCTTACATTGTAATTAGCCTAAGAATCAACACACCTTCAATTCTTTTGTCATTTCTGACCAAAACGTTTGAACGAATAATCAGGACAAAAGTCAAGATAGGGTTTTTATACCTTTATGAAAAAAAAACAATACGAAAACATAATGACTCACGAATGTTTTAATATCATATTATTAATAAATAGTATCTTTATAGCCATTACTATTTACAAATTAACTTACATTTTGATATGTAGGAAAAGAAACAAAAAATAAAAGTGAATGCAAAAACATTGTGCTTAAATATGAGTATGAGATAATTTTAAATCTGAATAGTGCAACTAATGCACAACCAAAATAATGAGAAAATATTTGTTTAAAACGATATATTTGAACACCCGTAGGTATCTATGGCAAAAATGGTTCTTTATCAAAAGATCAAACGTGATTTTATTAAATATGTGACTATTTATTAATGTTAAGAAAATGGTGAACAAAAAGAATACTAGGAACATCAATGTAAAAAAAGGCCTTTGCTAGGGATATGTTTATATAATAAAAAAACACGATGTTTGTATCTGTACGTAGTTTAACATAAATATGAATGGAGAAGTACTTTTTCTTAATATAATCACCATTGGTTCTGCTTAATTTTTTATAAAAACTAACATACCAGCAAGGAGGTTGTCTGTAAACAGCAATATATGCATAATAATGACACTGAAGAGTTATGTATTTACATGTCTAAACAATATTATATAAACAAATAAACAATGTCTTACACATGAAAACGGCATGAAAACACTATATTTATATACATCAAACAAGAGTTTGTCATGGAATAACCGGTATATAGATTAATGGCTTACAAAACGTGTAAATAATATACATGTACATATATTTGACAATGTGTAAATATAACAATGTAAGAATGATTTAAATGTATATAGAGAAACAAATATGAACACAACAATGTATTTATATATCGAAACTAGCTAATTAATAACACCACAGTGTATAATCGATACATGGTAGCGCTATAGTGAACCGTAAGTCATAAATCTAGACCAGTCCCGTTAAAACGTAAATAACATATAGCTTTGCTACTGTAAATCTCTAGACACAGTATGTTCCTTAAATGCTCATGCGTGATTATTCGACACCACAGACACGTTACATTTTAACACGTTCTTGTAAAAAATTAATTATAAATCACGTGTTACTTACTGTGTTTACATCTGGTCGTCATATAGGTACACTCTTCTTAATAGCATAGATTTATTATCATACAAATCCTGCAAAAAGCCGCAATAGCGGACACACTTACATTTATAGATGTACACTAGATCCACTTTGCATGTGATTTTATAATTTGATTAGCAAGTCCTTAAGGCGAGGTGGCCTTGCTTTTGGCCGTTCGTTCATTTAACAAAATATTTTTTAAAATATAAACAGATCTTTGTAAAAAAATAATGGAGATGGAATGAGTTGTCATTGTTCTTTTCAATCGAAAGCTGTGATATCAAAAGGTGAACAGGAACAATACTATAATCATACAAAAGACCAATTTAACTTCATGAAAAATAGTCCAAGAACTCTTTTTCTAACTGTTCTTTCCGTATGGATGAGTCTTTGTTGCGTTTTACGTCCATTCAAAATTACACAACGAGACTATATTACGCTTCATGAGGCAAAAATTAATGAAGGCTAACGTTCGAACGTGACTTCTTACAAACTTAGGTGTGAGCGTGACCTAGATTTTGAAAGTAAGGCGGGTCCATTTAGGTAGTATGAATCTACTATTGTATATACATGATCATCTCTCGTATAGTAGATATAGGTGAATACTTATATAAACAATGCCGCCCATATAAACATTCTTTTTTTTTTTAATAATGGAGACCAACCAATATTGCCAATACAGTCAAAATGCAAAATGTGCATGCTCGAATCGTTCACAACATCTAAACTAATCGCAATACTTCGGTGATAATGGCGTCTGATTTGGCATGTTCCAAACTCGCGCCAGCATTGCTTAACCGCCAAGGTAATGTTACATTCCATATATAGACGAACTTGTCACCGGGAAATATACGTTACGTTACAAGCAACGTTTTTTTTTTCAAACATGGGTGACTTCGTCGTATGCTATAGCTTCCGAATATGGCGGCGGAGATTCAATCGGAATATTTTTGCTTTTTGGCAACTGGTAGGTCTTGGACGTGTTAGTGACGGAAACACTCGGTTGATTCGGATCCGGAACCTGCGGTGAGCTGCTCGACTCGGACCGAGGCGAATATGGTGGAAGTTCACACGGCACAAACCCAAAATTTGCATAACCTAGACCGTAATCTTCCTCCCGCTGTACATAAGGGTTATTGTCCTCTTCCACTCTCATCTGCCTTCTCAGCGTGGCATTTTCTCGACGAATCTGATTCACAATATCCTGTGTTCTCTCGTCTCGAAACGAAAAAAATGTCCCTGCTGTGTCGGAAACTAGAAGTACACCGAAATAAATTCCGTATTTTCTGACTATTACAACACTGGCGCCTGCAGTGACAAGTCCGATGGCACCGAGAGAGAAACACGCAATCGCTAGAATGTTATTCTGGCGCTTAAACTCCTTGTAGGAACACTGGTTCTCGTCCCCAATACACAAACCATACATCCATATGAGGGCCAGTCCAATGAGACAAGAGAAGAAAATGGCGAACGACGTTACTCTTTGCCAGTTTACCTGCGGAAATAGACTCACAATAGTCAGACAGCTAAACTGAAAAAATGGCATTTTGTGGACTGGTATAAAGTATATGTACGAAATCTTTTTTGATGGGAGCGGTAATGTATGGCTAGCTTAAATGACTGAATTATTTACATAATTTCATAACAGTCATCGATTATCCGTCATTCCTTATAAGGCATATCTGGTGGAAAGTGACTCCAAATGACCGATGCATGTATCCGTCCCCATCCAACTTATCCTTCACCATATGTCAAATGGTGCAGGCTTGCTAAAAACTCGTATGCACTACGATGATTGTAGAAATTATCATGTTTTGAGTGAACTTGTAAGCAATGTGGTCTATCTTTAAAAAAGGATTTTATTTCCACAACAATACATAACTGTTGATACTCAAAAGTTTCAGATAAACATCACAATAGAAATCTAGTTACTTACTGCACACATCACCTCTTTGCGAGCTTGTACGGAGGACGCGAACAGCGGACCTTTGTTGTACACGCGAAATGATAGCAAACTGGAAATCAGCAGCTGCAAAACAAATCCGGAAACAATAGTATTAACTTCAAATCAAAGACAGTTGCAATAAATGTAGACAAGTATAAATTAACCAAGAATCAATTCCAACAATAACTGCAGCATAAAAAGATAGTTGTTAATCAACATGGAACTAACGTGGTATCACATTAAGGATCATCAAACTTCAACAGATCAAGAAAAAGGTACTTCAAGTCGGTTACCATACTAAATACGAGTTACTACGAATCCATACAAGTGTTATTTCACATATTTTTAAAAATCGTAACTGTTGCCGCAAAAATGATAATCTTAATGGAAAAAAAATATTGTCAAGCGAAAAAAAAAATCACGTCTGGGGGGGGGGGGCAGTGCTGGCTGCAAATAGGATTTCATTCAACTCATTTCTCGCTTGTCTGTTATACAATACTTATTGAAAAACGCAGACGACAATACGGATGCAATTGCATACAATCTGTTATATGCCTTTGGTTAAAGTGAATCGTTTATTGATAGGGTATGTGATGTTATAGACTCTCCCAATGACAGTTGCTTTGATTTTCATCCGGGCTGATCTTGCGTCAGAAAAATGGGAAAATGTCAAAAGCGATATGACAGCTACGCCGAGAAAAGCATCATTTAATTTGAGTCAAGAGTAACTGCTTCACACGAGAAGCTGCCGGCCTAACAGTTTAGTCCAGTAATATCACAGTGTCTGCAGCCTTCCATTCACTTTCGCGACCACTCGATATCCCATTTACTGAATGGTTCCACAATTCGTACATTACGCCTCTATCTAGTTTTCACAACAACAACAAACAGATCAAATCAGCAATGTTATAATACAACAAGAAAACCTGCTTAGTTACATCGTGGAGGTCTTCCAGATTAAAAATGATTAGGTGTATTTCCTGATTTCTGTGAATATATCCGAAAAGCGTCAATCAAGGTTCAAAAGGCTTGTGCGTGTATACAGAAAACCCAACAAAACTGTGTTTAAATGTGTTATACCTCGCTGTCGAGTGATACCCAACAGGCAGACTAGTTAGAGACCATCTCAGAAAACGCTAAAGACAGTGATTGTTGGAGAGATGCCAATGTTGAAGTCAATATTTATCTTAGACACTGGACCGCGGCCTCAAGGACGATGATGATGATTCCCATTGCACCTTCCACCCACGGAATGACCCGATGATTCCCGATTAACCCATTGTCACTTACCATTAGTCCGTTGATGAAGCCTCCAGAATAGTACGGCACCCCTTGGTATGACGACTTGTATTTGACGGAGACAGCGGAACAGACGATACTACTGGCCCCGAGAGCGAACTGGGTCAAGGACAGACACAAGTACGTACGGACGGCAGCTTTCCGACGCTTTTCCAAGAGGACTTGAGTGGCCACAGGCGTTCGACTTGGTTCAGCTGAAATGGCGTTGGTTACACATGTAATGTGTTTGATTGGCTGTTTGTTCGGTTAGCCGGGTACATGACACTGGATTTTGTCATGGGAAACAAATACAAGGACGAGGTGCCACTGTTATTTCAATCTCGTGCATATATGAGTAAACTTTATTACTGAAACTGTATTTTAATTATTTACGATATAAAGGTTTTACTGCAAAAGGAATATATGGCAGTTTCGACGCCTCATTGTTATGAAAGCTTAAACAGAACGGAGAACTGCGTGGTGCTTGGGGTTTTCGTCCGACATGGGTGCGACTGCATATTCTTATTTTAAGCTTATCAAGCGACAATAGTTGGCATCGGGCAGACTGCTTTCGTGCCGTTTCTTATTACATTTTATTGTTTGGTTTATCGTGCCGCCAACAGTATTTCAGTTATCTGGAGACGGTGCCCACTTGAAGCAGATATAGTGCTGCCTTCACTGTGTATAGCATGCCGTAAACACATGGCATATCACACCCAGTCACATTATCCTGACACCGGGCCAACCAGTCGTGGAACTTCCCTTGTATTTGCTTGAGCATTATCAAGGGGAGCTATACAACTGCCATTTCTGCGACTTTGGTATGTCTCGGCCCGGGTTCGAACCCGGGGCCTCCCGTACCTGGAGCCGCCGCTCTACCGACTGAGCTACCAGTCAGTTACATTTTATGACAAAGACTTGGCCAATTTGCGATATATCATTATATTTTACATTAAGTGAACGAAATGAGTCACAATAGTTGAATTAAAGAGTAAAAAGGCTATTATTTGTTCTGGAATACTTAAAATTGGTGTATGCAATGTTAATAGGCCTAGTTATTAACACATAGTCATTTTGTCCGGTGCATGTAGTCACTATCAGCTTAGAAATCTGTCTGCACATTTACTGTCAAAACCATTTGCAGGGTTATCGTACATTAACTGGCACACATTGGTAAATACCGGCGCTTGTTTGCGCGCATTTCAAAGTCTTATTGTGTTGACAATGTTCAACAACGAGGCTGTAGCATGTTACGTTGCCGAAATTTTACAGAATACAATTGTGAATTTCATTTTTTCCATGACCTGGATATTTCCATCGACATGATCGGTTGGCAATGTACTTGGCTTGCTAAACAGTCATGTCTGGGACCAACAATAGACCTTGTTTATTGAGCGTATTATCGACAGTACCATCACAAGATGTTTGCGTTGCCTGACTTGGAATGCGATTTATTTCAACTCTGTTCTATATGTAATCGATACAGGTGTGTAGAAGTGAAACTTTTGGTAGATTTGTATGGCATGTACAACGGTAATGATTTGAGAGCGACTTGTTTTGTCGATGGTGATATATGATAGTATCTTGAAAAGGGGTTAGGGTTGCGAAGTTAAAGCATAACTGTGCAACTTTGCTACTATGTACTGCCATGGTCGGCAGCCCATGTTTACTGGTTTGTTTATAGAGTTTATGGTCCCACCAACAGTATTTCAGTTATCTGGAGACGGTGTCCACTTGAAGCAGATATAGTGCCGCCTTCACTGTGTATAGCATGCCGTAAACACATGGCAAGATTCCGCACCGAGTCACATTATTGGGCCAACCAGTCGTGGAACTATCCTTATATTTGCTTGAGCGTTAGCAAGGGAGTTATACAATTACCAGTTTAACGACTTTGGTATGTCGCGACCTGGGTGGCAAAGGAATGTATATACATGGTGACGGTTCCAGTGCTGTAGTACTGAAAGTAATACTTCCTCAACAACAATTACAACTACCTGTAGTGGTAACGGTAGTAGTAGTAGTAGTAGTAGTAGTAGTAGTAGTAGTAGTAGTAGTAGTAGTAATAATAATAATAATAATAACAATAATAATAATAAAATTGTGAATATGCTCTCCCCAGAGCTGGGCTGTCTCTGATTTGGTAAATTGCTTACTCATATGCGAGAGGTCGTGGTTCGATCCCCACCCTGTAAATGATTTTCCAGCTCTGGTTATTGATTTAGACGTGCTTTTTGAGGGAATCCTAAGGATATTATACTGGCTAGAAACTGGTGTCCCTATCCAACTTTCCAAATGAAGAATGTTTAAGATGGGAGGACTCAAGAATGTAGTTAATGTGCTTTCTTGTGCACAGGAACATGAATAAATATTAAGGTCGGTGGGGTAGTTTACTTCAAAGTGGGTGTTTAAGTTGTTGTTATGCGTGTATACGTGCATGCGTGCGTGTGTGTGTTTTAAACTGGTAGATCCGGCTGTGTGCGAACTGAAGCTCTGCTTATTTGTCTTCCCAAACATTAAATATTGTTTTAAGACAATGACGGTCTTTACTTATAAACTTGTTGTAACACAGCTTAGCAGAGCACTTGGCTCCAGCAGCAGAAGGTTGTGGACTCGGTCCCCGGCTTGGGTAATGTGATGTTTCCAGCTTACGTTATTTTAAACGACAACAAAGATAAAAAAATCATCACTATTTCCTCATCATAGTTACAACTACGTTAACTATCCCCATAGGGACAACATTGATAATGGTGTTACTGCAACATTTATTTTCCCTTGTAAAACCATCTTAAATGCTCTCCATGTGGTCATAATTTTCTCTACACCCTTCCTGGTTTCTTTTCTTATAAGCAGTAAATGACGCTGATGTATTCAGCAATTCATACATATTATATTGATTAATCTGTAGATAACAATTTAATCATGACATCGTACGCTTTAAATAATCGATACTTGTAAAATGCAGCTGTACAACACACCTGAAATCACCTGCAGGCCAGGTAACAATGTAACAGAGACAACTTCGATACAACACTACAATAATAATAACAACAATAACACTCACCCATAACTCCACTACTTCTAGCCGCGGTTATCACATCGGCATAAATAAACATCACAGGTATGTCCTCATTTCAATGTCGCAATCTAGACTCCACAACATGCCGCCATACACGAACACAAGTATGTGAATTCCTGAAGTAAAAATGTACCCGAACTTAACCTCCGCCTTAAACACACACACAGCGAATCCGCTATTTTCCGCCCTGTCAATACAATGTTTAGATTCAGGTATTCTACACATCGGTGTCCTCAAAACCTGCCCAAGGTCATAATTCATAGATTTAGCAGATCTTCTAGACTCTCTTTATCTAGTCAGTTGCGGCTGAATTCAGTTCATGTTCAGAATATTACTAATTGCTAAGTAATTATCATGTCAGTTACAGTGTAGTTTAAGCCATATAGAAGGTGATAATCGCCCTATTATGCGCCAATACAAGCAATTAGGCTAACAAACACACAGGCGATGTAGTGAAAGTCATGTTGGTTGTGAGACTGTGTTCAATGTATGTTGGATGTTGACATATTTATCCCTGGCAATTATAAATACATTTATAGATGTTTACTAATCGCGTACCAAACTACATCAATAAAATAAGACTAGAGCAAGAAATGCATTGAGTTGTTTTTAAATTTATTTTTCAACGTTTCTTCTATATTTTATTATATGATTTGCTGACATGACGTTGTTTTAATTTTCTCTTTTCGTGTAAGGTAATCATAAGCAGTATGCTAATTTGGGCTGAAAAAAAAATAAGTTAGAAATAGACTTCTTAATTATTCGCCGTACTTCACGTTTGACCGAGTTTAATTACAGCTCTCTTAGCAATGGATAATACACGCGTACGAACCACAGTCACAGTCCATATATAATCTAAAATAAACAGAACAGAACAAATCTTTATTCCTTTCAGGTATACCAGGTGTACACAGCATACTACATGGGGAACTATATACAATAAAGAGGCTGGAAAAGTAACAAGAGGTTCCCGTGGTTGGGTGACGTAGTAGAAAAAGAGTGAATGAGTGATGGGATAGAGAGACAGACAGAGAAAGAGAGACAGAAAGACACAGAGAGGGATGAAGAGAGAGAAAGACAGAGAAAGAAAGACAGACAGACACAAAGAGAGCGAGAGAGGACAGAGAGAGAGAAAGACAGAAAGACAGAGAGAGAAAGAGAGAAAGAGAGAAAAACACAGAGAGTGGAAGAGAGAGAAAGACAGAGAGAAAGACAGACAGACAGACAGGCAGAGGCGAAGGAGGGAGGAAGAAAGTGAGTTAATGTATATACGATGTACATGATATAAAAATAATTGTCGTATTGTTTATCATCCCAACACAATTAAGAGAAATACTGCTTTATTAAATTTAAAGACACGGAACACAGTGTGAGCCTAACCTATATCGTCTTGGATAAAATAATGTATGCATACGAACCACAGTCACAGTCCATATATAATCTAAGAAACTGATGGCACTTGAGTGCCAAGTGAATGGACAAAATTATATACAAGGGGTTTAAAGTTTATACTTGGGTGGACATTATGACTGATACAGTGACAATGGCCCTTGAATATTTTTGTCAATTAACCAACAAAGACATTATATAAATTGTTCCAAAGGGAACTGTAGAATATTTAAAAAAGCTAACACTATATCTACCAGCGTTGTAAGGGGGAAAGCCATTGTTTCATGAAAATGTCCAGCAAAATGCCATTAATTGATGCTCTAGATCGGGGTGAACAGTGAAACATAAATCCCCCCTCGTAACTGCAAATCAGTATTTTTTGTATGAGACACGCTGCAAAGATAACTATTTTTAAACTAAGAAAACCACGTGACAACTAACCTTTGCGATCACTTCATACCGTCATCTGGGTAATCCGCTCTGACGTCGAGATCTGTTTTTTTAGCTGAGATCGCTATCGTGCTTATTTATATATATTTAAGAAGAATAAAAATTAAAATGTTTTTGTTTCTTTGTTGTTGTCTTTTGAGTTTTGTAATGGCTGACAAAACAGGTACTGTGTAAACCCAATTTTATTTAGACTAAAGTATGACCTAATGCAGGAATGATGCCCAAATTCCCCAAAGAACAAGTAAGATATTGTTACCTGTATTTGATACAGGCAAACTATCGGATACAGCCTATAAAGGGTACTCGTTATATTTAAGCATATCCTGGTTTACTGAGGAAAATATGAGATAGCAAACTGTCATCGTAATAATACATGTACACTTCTTTAAAACATTGTGATTAGTCAGAAATAACATCGTTTAATTCTCCCTTGTTCACCGATTAATTTCTAAAAATAGAACCAAAATTTATAAATTGTGAATTAATTTGTAAGAATCAATCAATTTATGAATATATCAGCTCGTTTCAATACACGCACAGAATACTGAAAAACATATGTGAACAAATACACGTAGGTTAGTGTAGTCACATTCATTTAAATACAGTTTCTTTGTTCGGATCACAAATGACATAAGCAGAATATACGGTTTTTCTATCGTTTAAATGTTCACAATATCATCGGGTTTCTTTTAATATTTTCTAATTTTAAAGACTGAATATACCTGTCGACATACTCTTTAAATTGGTCTAGTAACGGTATAGGTTTGTCAGCGGAACATAGATACGACACCCTGCCCTCACCCCACCCCACTCCACTTAATTTTTATATTTAAATGATTGTGTCTCTATCTAGCCAACAAGTGTAAATATGACTGACGTATATACGTGTTCCATCATGTGCAAGTTGAATCTATACTAGATAATTGAGCATAAAATGACCGAAATAGTCGAAAACCGTTGCGACGCTATTGATCCTACTAACCTGAAGACAACACAGTACTTTTAAGTTTAAAGGTCATACTTTTCATATATTATCTGCTTATCAAAGGTAATACTGAGCATTTTAATCAATATGATTTAATAAAAAACTGTTCAAAATAAATTAAAAATATGCTAACTGTACCAAAGGCTCACTTGTAGCATTTAGACCAACTTGAAACAGCCAAATACTTTTGGTGAATATGTACTATACCAGGCCATAATAAGGTGTTGTTTTTTTTTTTTTGTTGTTTGTTGCTGTTGTTGTTTTGCATTCTTCCCTTTTTTGTCCTCTCATTGAAACTTTAGATATATCCGGAATAGACAGGTAAACAGTAATAATATATTAAATTTACACGTATGCACGTTGTGTTACTGATAGCAGACGTTGTGTGTGTGTGTTTTCTTTTGAAATCAGTAACCGTGAATGTCCTTACCACCTTACCATTGAGGATTTGAAATAGGTAATCTTTTTTGCTTAACTTTCTGACAGTAAACACAGACGATCACAGTAAATTAGTGTACCCCTTTCTTCGTGAAAACAGTATGGTATAGGCTTGTGCTAACAACCGGATATATTTTTCTTTTCATTGGTTTTATTTTCTCATTGTAAACTCCAAAGTTATGTTAAGTTATACCAAATATCAACTTGTATGTCCTTGTCTAGCTCTCACTGAGACCACTAATGTCTATGTGGGTTTTTTTAAAGCAGGACGATGTTTCCTTTTGTCATTTTTGTCGTATTAAATTTCTGCACAAAAAAACCTCGAGATATATTATATAAAACAAAGTGTTTATTTATGTTTTTGGCAAAGTGTTCACGTTTTATAAACTCTCTACAGAAGTTTATTGATGTATGCTATTCTAAACTGGTTCACAAATTTACGGAATGCTATTAATAACATGTAAACCGCTTTGGGCCAGTAAGAGCTGGAATAGCCTACTCAAATCAAGAAAAGCACGTTTTGACCCAATCTGTAACTCACAAAGTCATTCAATGATTTTAAAATAAGCGTAAAAACGAGTCGATTCTTTCCATTGAATGATAACTTTTTTTCCTTCCGTTCTCTGCTTGTTTTGCTTTAATCGCGCATTGCAATGAGTTATGTCCACTGTGGGATCCTAAGTTGGGTTTCCAGTACAGACCTTGCATGCGAAAGAAACATTCAATAAAGTATAGATACTAGGTAGCATTTAATTTTTCTAATCAACATAGAAGGTTTCACTTAATATTCTGATTGTATGCCATGTTGCTTTTTTTTCAATTCCACGTCAAAGAAAGCATTTCATTGCAAAAATATGTACGTACATTATGTACATGACAGTTTGTCTTGGGAGGAGTATCCGACATGCCACCTATATTTAAAGGTGGTATCCGACTGTTTGACTATATAAAATACATATAACAATATCAAACCACTGCTTTGAGGAGTATGGGTTTATTTTTTACAAACCCATACTTTAGTCTTAATAAATACGATTTTGAACACTAACTGAATTGTAAGACAGAACATATCGCGGAAGACATCACGTTAACTGTTTATTCATTCCAACTGTACAAAAAGCTCGATAGTGGTCTCTGCTAAAATTGATATCGGTGTCAGAGTGGATTACCCGGATGACTATATAACGTGAGATCAAATGTAAGTTGTGTTCTAAGTTTAAAAATAATTTCTGCAGCGTGGCTCGGATAGGAAATACCTGTTAGCAATGACGAGTACGGATTTATGCTTGACTGTTCACACAGATCTAGGACATCAATGGACAGCATTTTGCAGAAACTTTTCAGACTTATTTGGTTATTTGAGGGAATAAATTTTGGTCCAAACTGTCGGATTAAACCTTTAAGCTAACGTAGATATCGATGTAAGAGCTAATTACCAGATAATCATGTAACGTGGTTTTCAACGTAAATGGTCACGCGGTCTTCTTAGTTTAAAAATAGCTAACCGCGCAGCGACCAACTATGATCATTAAAGCTGTTTTGGTGGAGGAAGACCCAATACAAATATCTGGGTAGAACCACCGGCGCACCACAGGTCACCTGGAAGACCTTCCCACATTAAGTCCTTCGCCACGAACGGGACTCGAACCCACGCAGTAGGAGGCTGGGCAGTCAAAGGAGTTACAAATCGGCGACTCTACCACTACTCCACGGGCTCTCCGTAGGTAGCTGATTCTATAAAAAGCTTATAAAGCTGCGCATGCAAAAATTGACCCAACTGAACTAGTTTTTTTGTGTTGTTAGAAGGTACACACGTCTGCGATATCAAGCTGTTTTAAGCAATATCTTTTAAGTAAATCATGCGTTGTTTGTATTTTCTTTGATATACTTTTTGGCACAAAAGTGTCGGATACCACCTTTATTGTCCTCTTGTAAAGAATATATTTGTTAAATATTAGCAAATGGCATAATTTGCATATTTCTATGTCAGTGAATGATTAGCTCGTCAGTCTATATAGCCATTAAAATGTACAATTGGACATTTCAGACGTTTAACTTGGCATTCTTAGATTGGCATTCTTTTATAATTTATATGCATTTAGTCCTAAAGCTTGAATATTGTGCGAATGTGAGGCGGCCGTTAACCGCACATACCCCCGCCCCTCCTCCAACCCATTGGCCAAGGTCAGTACCGGTACTCAACCCCCCCCTCCCCCCCCCCCCCCCCCCCCCCCCCTCCACACACACACTCACTTTCTCAGGGTTATCATCTACTCCAACCTGGACAACCGTATCATTAGTATGAATTCTGCGGCAGTGATCGACAGATCTGGTACAATGGCCTCTGAGGCTCGGTGGATGATGGCCTCTTGTATTCTCAAACTATGCAAAAGGCTGAATTGTGGCAAGCCAGGGCAGGGGGTCCCGTAACTGTTTTTCCAATGTCATGGCTAGTTGGACATCAGAAATTAAGTTAGGCGGTGCCGACAGACGTCGCATTTGTGTCGGTAGCACCTCAAGTTTGCCTGACTATCGGGTGCGGGAGGCAGAGACCAGCCATCGAGGCAAAACCAGCGAGCACTCGGCCAAGATCAGGGCTGCGAGGTGGGTACCTCTAAGAAAAGAGGAAGTGACAAGCATGAATGTAGGTATCAGTGGGGTGCAGGAGCACAGATGAGCCAGATGTCTTACAGTCAATCAGACCCGGCAATTTAAAGGAAAGAACTCCATCTATAAGTTCTATTGGAGTGGGAACAAAAGTGGCCTTGCTGAAGCTGGGTTTGTCTGAAAAGTCTTCAATGTCTAATGTCACTCAGTGTCAGAAATATTGAAGGAGAAAGAGTGTTGGAGTTTGCTTTAAGCAAATGACCGAGATTGGTAACACATGGTTTCATGAAGAGTCAAGCCTTGTAACATTCAGCTCTAGCAACCCCGGGACACCGATCGATTGTATACTCTTTCAAAAGAATTTCAGCAATGCAGACAATGATGTCAAGGTCATCCCAGTAGAGGAATGCGCTCAACAGCATAGCCTAGTTGTTTAGGTAAGGTAGCGCAAGTTCATCCCACGCTTCCGCACTTGGAACATCAGGAAATCTGCAATTGCAAACGTGTTCCATGATGCCTTCAGGGCGAAAGTAATTTCTACTGCCGATTCCATCGACTCTATGAGCTTAACCCTGGAACCTACTCTTAGGAAATAAGCCCGCTTGAAAACCTACAACGTCATGGCTAAAACTGTCAAGCCCAATGATTCAGAGGTGGTCAAAGTCGCGTACAATGAGGCTAAGCCTGTGGCTAAAAGAACTGTCTGGCTTGCCATGTCTGAGACCGAGAAGAACTCATTTGCCAGCATCTCCCGCAAAGTATTTTCAAGCTTGACAAGCTGATGGACATCGCAAACTACGACATTGTAAGCAAGAAGCCAGGAATGGTGCCAGGTAGCTCTCGCTCAGTGATAAGGACAAGACGAAAACATGGGTTGAATATTAAGCACAGCTGCTAAATGTCCCACCATAGGAGGGTCCTCCACTGCCAGTCACAGTGGAGCTAGTCCGCAAGGTCTAAGGTAAGATTAAATGTGCCAAAGCTGTGGGCCCTTCAGGCATGAATGCCGAGATGAGAGTTTACGATTGGCGAGACTGTTGGCAGAGGTCTTCCTTAGCAACAATGTGTCTCCCAAAGACTGGGGAGAGAACCATGTATTCAGCCACAACAACAGAAAAAGTAGAAGCACTAAATCGTAGCAATATCATAGCTTCAAAGTCACAAATCGAGCCAAGGAACTATCAGAGCGTGTGTTAAGACACATTAGTTTGATAAATAGTTTGATAATCAACCCAATACAGTTTGGTTTCTGCCTTGCAGATGTACCACCGATACCGTCTTTATCTAGCAGAAGCTCATTGCCGCAAACAAGCCACTCCTATTTGGTCGTTGTCGACATCGAGAAGGCTTTTGACCGAGTACCAACGAAAGTCCTTTACTGAGCCTTGAAAGACTAGATGTGGAGAAGTTGGCACTTTGTGTCACCCAGGGCATATATGCCAACCGAAGAAGCCTAGTCTGAGCGAGACAATGAACAGTTTAGTACTTTGGACATGGAATAGGCACACATAACGGCTATGTCCTCAGCCCGATGCTTTTCAGCCTTGTGATGTGCTGTCCCTCGAGTTCCATACTAGCTTGCCATTAGAGGTTCTCTATGCCGATGACCTTGTGGGCATAGCTGATACACTGGAAGAATGTAACACTAAGCTGAAGGAAATGACTGAGGCCTTGGAAGGCAAGAGCCTATGAATCAATATTAAGAAGACCAAAATCCATGGTCACAGGCATTAGACCCATTTCGACATTCTTATCACTTTCACCTGCGCTGTGTGTCAGCGCTGTGTGTCAGAGTACGGTGGATGTAAACTCAAATAAGAGCTCGCAGTGAAACTATGGGTGCACGAAAATGTAATAGAATCAAATGCAAGATCACTGCCACCACCAAACACATCTAATTGGCGAGGAACATTTACTCAGGTAGATGTGAACAGAACCCTGCTGAATGTCGAATCAAGTTGCTGTATCTTGGTAATATACGTGTACTACGTGTCAGCAGAGACTGTAAGTCAACCATCTTTACCAGGTGTATTACTGCCTGGAGCAAGTTCAAGAAATGCTTACTGATTCTAACATCCAGGCACTATCTCTCATGACTTGAGTAGTGTTCGCTCTGTACTGCGGCATGGTAACGAAACATGGGCTCCTACAGTTCTAGATATACAGAGGTTTGTCAAAATAAAATATATCAACGATACGTTGGTTCTGAGGTGTTTAATCTCAAGCTCAAGTCTCCTCAGCCATACTACAAGAGAAGCTTGTGTTTAAGGTCACATAGGTCCTGTGCTGTCAGACTGAGCTGGTTTGAGCCACTTGGTATATCAACACAGCCACAATCTTAGCAATTCCTGGGTGCAAAGAATATAGTAGACCATGGAAGACATGATTGGAACTGTCAAAACCGACCTCAAAGTGTGCAAACTGTCCATCACTAAACAGATTGACATGGAAAGCGGGTATAAGACTCAGAAGCCACCTGTTGTCTACCATGGAAATAGGGAAAGCTGCCGAAGAAGACTTCAGTCAGATTTAGACATTTTGGATTTTTCTTGTCTATTGTAAACCTTCTCTTTTTATCTAACAGGAATTTCTGTGTTGCTGTTTTTATCTTTTTCATTTTATCAATAAAAGATGTCAACCCTGTTTTTAGTATTCATATACGAAGATAAAAATACGAATGTCTTGTGAAATGATGATGCTAATGCCATAGGAATGTAAATAATAATGCATACATGCACAATAATTTATACAAGCAAGTGTATTCTAGCGAATATATGCTTTCGACAAAACAGCACTAAAATGCATATATGCTTTCGACAAAACAGCCCTAAAAATGAATATATGCTTCCAAAAGAACAGAGTTGTAGGGTTTTACGCATGTATATCACTGTTGGCAGGTAGTGCTTATCATATCAACATGCTAGGCAAATGATACTTTTGACAAAACAGCCCTAAAACTGTATATATGCTTTCGACAAAACAGCCCTAAAAATGTATATATGCTTTTGACAAAACAGCCCCAAAAATGTTTATATGCTTTTGACAAAAAGGCACTTAAACTATATGTATGCTTTCGACAAAATAGCCCTAATAATCTATATATCCTTTTGACAAAACAGCCCTAAAAATGTATATATGCTTTTGACAAAACAGCACTTAAACTGTATGTTGTCACATAATAACATAATGAACTCGCACAATTTATACTATTATTTTTTGTTTTGTACACAATCATGGCAATCATTGATGTTATAACCAACAAATCATAATAACACAACATAAACCATTAGGATTATAAAAGTTTATTTTGTTTAAAATGGAGATTAAACACTTTATTGCCACTTTTCATCAGTGCCATACTGGTCTGGAAATACCCCAGTTCTGGGTCCTCATCAAGAGCTGCAAGCAATATTTTCTGAAACAAACATGATAGGAAAGCAATGAATTTTAATAAACATAATAAAGTGACTAAGTAATTCAAATTTAATTGGAGGTGAGCTTGACAGCTTTTACCATGAATTGTGTATGTCCTTGTATGAGCATGTTTGTATCCTGATTTCCTTGTCAGACTGTATGTCCTTTATGATTAAATGAGTTTGGAATAATAAAACACCCTATTACAGTATATAATGAGCTTGACACAAACCAGTACCCAAAGGTCAAGGTCATACTTAAACATTACCGGTAAATGTCAAAGAGAATTAAAGCCTTGTCCTGATTGTACTTTTCTGCTGCTTCGAATGATTTTAATAAACCTTACACAAATGTTTATTATGACAAAATGGTGTGTCGTGTGAAAGAAAAACGTCCATACTCAATGCTTTATACAAGAGTCAAGGTCAAACCAAGAAGATAAAGGTAAAACTGTACTTTTGAGCTTGTTTTGGTAGTATACCTAACCCCAGGTCAAGGGAATTCCATAACTTGGCACCACAACATCATTAAGTGATGTTCCGCATGATCAAACCACATTGCTGGCTCAAAGGTCAAGGTCACCATTAGACATCCCAGGTACAAAAAAAAAAGAGGAGGGAAGAGACTGAAACTTAACCATGTGTCAATGGAAGGGTAAATAATTTGGAACAAGTGACAACACTTTCTGCCGATACTGTGCAGTGACATTTCTATCATTATAGCACAGGGGCACTTATGAGGTGCCCAGGGACTGAACCCGGCCGGTCCATTATACTGACACCCATGAGTCAGGCGTAATGCTGTCCCCAAGCGTTAGGAGAGAAGCCACTCCTGCCAACATTAAAGTCTTTGATGAGACACGGTCAGGGTTTGAACCCGCGACCTCCCGATCTGCATCTGATATTAATAGTCAGTTGCATCTGGTTGTAAGTAAGCAGATTAGAAGATGAGGTAACAGGCTGAATCTGGGGGCATGCTTTGGCTTACTATTTCAAAAATACATGGAGTGATAAACCTCTGCATCTCTACAACTGATGGCATCAAAAATGCACACCACTTATATATAATAAATTTAATCTCACCTGCATCTTTTCTTTCGTTGCCAAAGTAACCTTGTCTGATACATCACCAAGACACCAGCCAATACTGATGTGGAATGATGGAGGCTGCAGAAATAAATGAAAGAAACTTTAAAATGTTTAAATGAAAATGGTTGTTCTCGGACAAAGAATATATAAAAAGTTTAAAGTTTTTACATTTCTGCATTATAATACAGTACTTCCTATCAAAGAGTATTCATAAACAGGTTAGTAAAACTGTCAACAGAGTATAAGGAGTGTCGTTCAAGAAGTGTTTTAGTTAATGTTTTTTTTAATTCATTGGATATATCATGCTTATTTCACAACCAATAAAGGAACAAGTATATATATTTAAAGGCTTAGAAATAAAAAGAACAAAATAAAATTTATATTTTGTGTGTTTTCATCTATAAAAAGGTATAATACATTGATTCCAGAAACTCCTCCCAGCAAGGACTCACATCTCATGATTGGTGAAGGCTCCAACCAGGAGCCTCCGATCCAGTCCAAGATTTTAACCACTTGACTAGAACTCAGAACTGTTAGCGGTCTTGAAATTGTAAACTTCCTTAACAAACATACACAAATCTTTCACATATATTTGGGTGTGGAAATCTGTATTTTTTCTACTTGTCCAAGGGCTGGTTGACTTTAAAAATCTATTTGTCCATCATGAAATTCCACTTTTTCAGATATTTAATATTTATTGAAATTTCAATAGGACATGAACCCATTAACTATGTACAGCATATACATAAGTTGCCATGCTATTGTAGTGTTTATCATTAATCTTTAACATATATAAGCATGTTTATCATAAAAAAAGTGAGTTACATGGAAATATTATCAATAGATATATCTATATTATGCTACATTGGACATATCAGCAATGTCGCTTTTGTTTTATAGTTCAAATAGTTCAGCTTACTGAGTAATATTTCTGTAGCTTGTATTCTTCAAAACAGGAATCCACAGCATGCACATACTTCTCTAACATATCACAGTATGTGCTGACGGTAAGGCCAAGAAATGACCTGCAGTATACAAACACCATTTGTGCTTTAACAAACTGAATGTTTTCTAGTTCTTAATCATAAAACATTGTAAAATAACCTGTAATCAACTGTAATCAAAGGTTTGATTTTTTTCTTTATAATAATTTTATTGTGTTTAAATAAATGATTCAAAGAAAACAATAACAACCATACAATTATATCAAAATTTAATGTCTTATCAACTGTATACTCTGCATGTCAATTGTGTTAAACAAAAAATAAATATGTAACCAAAGTTTGGATAAAAGACTTCTATACATGAAAATGTCAACCATGAAAATGTCAACCCCACTGGGCTGTACTTTGAGATATATATATATTGCATAATTCTATCAAACTTCGTTTTTAAAATAATGGCTATACTGTTATTACCTTGTTTTTTCATCATTGACATATAGTTGAACACCATTCATTTCAAAGCTGCACCTGCAATAAAAAAATTCAAACACATGTATTGTAATTATGTATCAGCATTTAAATGGCTTAGACAAAATTACATCCCATTGTATAACCAATTTAATATTTGTTGATACTTGATTACAAAGCACTCAGCAAGAACTGTCAGTTTTCGTTCCCCAGGTGCAAATTAATTAATTGGCTCCAATTGTTATAGGTTTCATCAAACCATAGTTAATTATAATAATCCTGAATTATAAATTAAGTAATAAACATAATAGTTTTATGTAGTAAAGAAAACCAAACTATGATAATATTCATAATTATACTTTAGTATCAAACATAATAGTTTTATGTAGTGAGAAAAACTGTAGTGAGAAAACTATCCTGAATTATAATTTAGTATCAAACATAATGTAGTAAGAAAAACTAAACCATGATAATATCCTAAATTATAATTTTGTACCATAATAATAGTCACATAATATTTTTATTTAGTAAGAAAAGCGTAATAATGATAATAATCTATACTATTATCAAATATAATAGTTTCATTTTGTGTGTTAACTTGAGAAAATAATAATTGTCTTACAATCTAAGAAATGTTTAATGTCTTTCAACAATTTTAAGGTTTTAAAGGCCTTTCACAGCATTTTAAGGGGGTTGGGTTTGAGTTGGATACCAAACTCAATGGCTTTTCAAGTTCTGTGTAAACCATGATACAACAGACTTATAGTCTAAATGATTCTCAAAACAGCATAAATTGGTTTTTACAACATTCATGTATTGATCATTCAGCAGTATAAGTCTGCATGTGTTACTGGCAATAAGAATCAAATGATGACTCCTTGTTGTAAATTATGAACAAGTAGCTTTAAGTAATGTCTTTATAGATCCACCAATATTCCTGACCAGTAAAACAGCCTTCTCAAAAGTTCTTCTACAATCAAGGTTAAATTAAAGAACTTGAGAAACACCAGAATCTGATTGGCATTTTCACATTTTTGGTGTGCATCTCATTACACATAGTTTCATACCACAGTTTTTGCTCCAGTTGGTTAATTTTTCTTCTTTTTAATGATGATGTAATTATTTAAAACATTCTGATTCAAAATCTAGCCTGAATATCTTTCTGAATATAAGTTTTCATTAAATTTAAGAACTTAGTCCAACATTTTTAAAAACTATTTTGTTGTATCTTCAAGATAAGAATGACTTTACCCATCCATCTGCAAAAACTGGTGTGCAAGTGTTTTTGTTATCTCTGGTATCCAATGGTGACGAATTGCCACAGTTCGAGAAAGACTGATATGAAACTCTGGCTGGGTGTGAAACTCAAGTGGACGCAGACACAAAAACAGCTGCTCCTGCAGGTGTCGAAACTCATCATCTGGATCGTCTGAAACAACATAAGCATTTTCAAAGATATACACAATATTTATTATATGTATCAAATCAGATTCACATGTTTACATGATGATATTTCAGCTAAAACATGTACATTTCCTATGTTCTATTTTTTTTATTTTTAACATGAAGGATATTATTAACACGAGAAAATTAACAAGTTAATAAGGGCCTTTCTATGGTGACACAGACAACTGGTATGGCTAATTATTTATAAGATGACCCAAAGACACAATCCGGAGACCACACATGCACACACAGATACTTGCAACCAGACTTGGACCAAGCTAAAGTGGAAATTCTTATTTCCTCACTTACTTCCTTATTTGGACACATTTTAAGTTTAAATCACTATGGGAACCGTAACATCCCAGAACAGGATAAAGTACAATGCTCAGAGAAAAAGCGAATTTAAAACACTGCTTACAGGGAATGAATATGTGGGTTGCCCAATTTCCTTCTTCGTGAGGAAATGATCGTACTCTCCCTTGATGTTGACTTCTTTCATCTACGACTTTCTTTTTATCCGAAAATAAGTTTCGGATATCATCTGGTAGTGGCAGTGGAGGCTTTTGTTTCATCTTTTTTAAAGATTCTGATTCTGCCTCACTATGAAATTATAATAATATACATAAATAAATAGTTTCTATACTATAACACTTGAAATAAAACTTATAATGTTGCCTAAAAAAAAATGCAGGCATACCGTATTAAGTATCTAAACGTCACTATTAGTCTTCACTTGGCTTCTACTATAACTTGTGTGGTGAAGGTCTAGCAGTCAGATGAGTTAAAACCAACTTAAAAGTCAGTTACTAGGCCATTGAGGATCCCTGCATCTTTTCATAAGAAATATAACACAGGTGCTCGACAAAATAGCAGATAATGATGGTGAAAACAACTGAACAGTATAGCTATAGTGCAGTACAGTGAGCTCATTTTACACAAAAGAAAACATACTATCAATGAGGTGCAATTGAAACAGGTATTTCCTATCTGAGCCACATTTCAGTGATTACCGGTACGTTGTCATGTCATCCGGGCAGTCTGCTATGATGTCAACATCTTCATTCAGCAGAGACCGCTATTGTGTTTATTTGAAGAGAATGAACATTAACAGTGTTGTTGTTTTTTCTAGGTTTGTACTGTTTAACAATATTGGTAGTATACAATATCACCTTTTCTTAAACTAAAGTATGATTTTATGCAGCCATTAAACCCTCTATTGCACAAAATTATGAAACTGAACTGGTGGGTGACCTTTTCACCAACTTATTCAGCAATGCATCATGGGTAATTGTAAAATATCCAAATATTCAGAAAACTTAATAGTATTCAAATATATATGCTACTCTGTCAATTGGGCACCAGTGGAAACTCATTGTAAAGAACAGGGTTAGTGTAAAAAATATTATAGTTAAATTTGAAGACAGTAAACAAATAAATATATAAAAACTAAATTGTAAAAACTTCAGAACGCAACCTTTCAATCTGGTATCCATCATGCGTTTTCTACAGATACATGTCTTATTCATTTGACAGACTATATAAGAATACAAATGAATGATGGTAATCTTATTGAAATGATTCTGTTAGTTCTCCAAAAGGCATTGGATACTGTAGACCACCCAACTTTTCTCATGAAATTAAGAACAGCTGGACATTGGGATGATATTTTGAGATGGTTTCGATCTTATCTTTCTGATTGAAGGCAGCTTGTTGATGTTTCAGGTACTCATTCATCTACCGCATGGATTACATGTGGTGTTCCACAAGGGTCTATACTTAGTATATGTTAATGACATGTCAGCTGCAGTCAAAAATAAGTTGTTATGATATGCAGATGACTCAGGAATTTTGGTTTCGGGTAAATGTAAGGCTGATGTTAAACATGCCCTGGAAGCAGATTTGCATCTTGTTAGCCAGTGGCTGGTGGATAATAAGCTGTCACTACATTTAGGGAACACTGTGTCAATCTTTTTTGGGACTAAACATAGACTTAGGTCAAATTCATCCCTTAATGTCAATTGTAATGGCACAGTTATTAAACCAACTTTTTTGATCAAATATCTCGGAGCAACCATTGATCAAACATTATCTTTTGATGCAATGGCTAGGTCAGTGTTGCAGAAAGCTAACGCATGTTTGAAATGTTTATATCTTAAAAAGGATTACCTTACTCGACATACTATGAAACTTCTAGTTATGTTCTTAATCCAATGTCATTTTGGTAAATGTTGTTCAATATGGTATTCCAGTCTAACCCAGTTCCTTAAAAACAAACTTCAAGTAACTCAGAATAAGCTGATTAGGTTGGTCCTTGATCTTGATGCCAGGTCACATATTGGTCCAAATCACTTTCATTCACTCAACTGGTTACCAGTGAATTAACGTGTAGATTAGATCATACTTGGTCATGTTTTTAAAGTAAAAAAAAATGGTCTGGCTCCTGATTACATGAATGAATATTTCATTCCACAGAACACTGTTCATTCTTACAAGACCAGGTTAAGTAACAAGAGTGCATTTGCAATTCCAAAGATCAAAGGTTTTGGTTCCAAGTCCTTCTGCTTTGTGGGTTGTTCATTGTGGAATAGTTTGCCAGCTGAATTGACTAGCATTGACATGTTGCCTTCTTTCAAAATATCTGTTAAGAAGTACCTGGTGGACAGTTTGTAATTTTACATTACTTTTATATGAGTCTTTACATTTACATTATGTTGTTTCGGTATTAGAATGGTTTTAATTACATTTCATCTTTCTTTTAACATGAAATGATGAGTTTCTGTTTATCTAAGTGCTAGTCATTTTTAAAATTCTCATTCCTACATTTTTATTGTTGGTAACTTGTTAAAGAGTTTTAGTAATAAGTTTAATTTTGGCACTGCGATAAAATGATAATTTATCTTTATTGTAGTTTATCTTAAGGTAAAATATTTGATGTTTATTAATTGTATCACTTGCTTCCTAGTATATTTATTTTGTTTTAACATGGATATTGTGTAACAATGCAGAAATTCTAGTCAAAACTGTGATAAATTAATTGAAATCTATCTGTAATAATATTTAATTTACAGTATTCATTTGCATTTGGGTAAAGGCTCTCTATGTCATGCCACCAACAAAGGGGACAACAATTTCAGAACAATGGAAATAAGCGTATCTCTGTTTTGTGTTATCCCTGGTGTTGGTGTGCATGTCATGGCTTTTTTATTCTCATGTATGATATACTTCTACCATACTTGTTGTATAAAATGTCCGTGTATGTGCATTCCATACCGAAATAAATCTATCTAACCTTTAAGTGAATGTTACCAAAACTAGCGGAGCACATAGCGAAAAGGGTGTCGGTCACTTCGGTAAATGACCACTACGGTAAATTCATCTTATATAAGGATTACTCCGGTCGTTTCGGTAAATAGGTAAACATATAGTATAGTACCTGATTGAGACAGAGAATTGGATATGTCTAGGTGTGACAAGAATTTCACACATCAGCCCGAGACAGACGATTTTATCATTTATTAATTTATTTATTGTCTCTTTGTTTTACCTAGCAGAGATGCGTGTCAACTAGAAAATACTAACATCCGGGGCCCATCACAATTCTTTGCTCCAAAAACTCAGGACGTAAATAAAATAAATATGCATATTTATGTATGTATTATGATCAAACGTATCTGTAATGCTTAAAATTAGGTGGTGTATATTTAGATGCTTAAAGTTATATTTTGTTACAATATTTTATTTAAGTTTTCTAGTTGACGCTAGCTGAAACAAATAGACAATAAATAATGAATAAATGATTAAACACATGGACATTGGGCCAATTCTCCGTCTCAATCAGGTATTATTCTATATGTTTACCTATTTACCGAAACGACCGGACTCATCCTTACATAAGATCAATTTACCGCAGTGACCGGTAACCAGCGAAAATACATAACAATTTACCATAATAAACATACAACAATTCACAATAATAAAAAAATAATGAATAAAAGAAAATATTACGAAAATAAAGTAATTTATACTTTTTATCGTCATCTTCTGCGTCAGACGATTCAGAACTGGAATAATTCACTAAGCAAGCTGATTTGTGGAGTGACATTTTACTTCTACACCATCCAGACTGTTAGCTACCTCCAGCATTAAAGACCTCCCACTTTGAAGGTTACACTACAGTAAAACATGCAGACGGTGGTTACACCTATGTAAAATATAAACCCCACACTGAGTCCCTGTTTCTGACCCTGTGAGAAAGCATTTTAGATTATATTAATAGATTGACTAATATTAACAATCACAAATAGTTACTCTCACGTGTTTTTGATAAACCAGACATTTGCCCCACATATCGATTTAGATACCCGAGAATAAGACCTCTATAGATAGTTTCCATGTGATGTCATCAACACTGATAAGACAGTTTAAGGCAGCCATCTTTGTGGGCAGAAGCCAATGCAGGCCGAAATCGGGAAATATGTGCTGTTTTAAACGCACCACTGTGTTTTTATTTTCCAGTCTATTTTACTGATTTTTATATCAAATTCAACAGCTTTTATAATGTATTTTAAATATCAAAACTATATTTTAATAGTTTAAAAGGTTAAAGAAATACAACCGAAAATGATTCACTGTTCATTTTGTCTTAAGTGTGAGCCAATAGTTTTATTTATTTCTGTGTATTTATTCTGTGTGCATTTTTCAATTGTAAAAATATTGTATTGTAAAAATATGAATTTTAAGAGCTTTCCAATGGTGTATAGCTTTTAATTTTCGGACCACAAATGAAGAAATTACAAGAAAACAAAATTTACGCTTCCATACAATTCATATGAAAATCCCTTGAAGTTACTATCAAACATGGCTGCCAAGATAAGGGAATTTCACTGTTGTGGAAACTATCTATTAATTTTAGATTCAAAACAAATGTATGACAAGCGATTTTATTTTCGTGTTTTAAATATGCTTACTCGGTGTACTCACTTTATATGTGTTGTTTGTTTGTTTTCAAAATAAAATGCAACAAATGTATGACAAGCGATTTTATTTTCGTGTTTTAAATATGCTTACTCGGTGTACTCACTTTATATATGTTGTTTGTTTGTTTTCAAAATAAAATGCTAAAACATATAATTATCCTTTAACTACCACAAATATTTATTCCATTGATCACACGGTAAAGAGTAATTGATAAAGTACCAATCTTTGGACACACTCAACATAAAAAAGTGCTCTCCTACACATGGATTAAAGCATTACACAAGAACATCTGACATAACAGTCAAAGGTTAGGGGTTGCTGTTTTATGACCCTGTCGCATTTCAGACAACTCATTAAATATTGCCGTCTTCTCATATTGACTAATAAAAATAGTCGTCTCAATAAAACATATCAGCATTTTAAGGAATTGTCCCATTTTGTGTGAGAAACTTAAATAATATATCATAGCTCTATTGGCCATATGTTTTGAAATCAATAAGTAAAAAAAGTAACCGCACAAAGCCTCTCATTTCAATACTGAAATCGTTCTTCGTATGATAAAGTGCAAATAATACAATTATACTGTCAAACAATAAAACAGAATCACTTGTATACATAAAATGTAACGCTTGACACAAAAAAGGCATTGACTGTTTTTTGCATGGACATACATTCAGCTGGCATTAGAAAAACACATAAAGGACTTCCTAATTATTTGATTTTAATTTAAGATCTACTGAAAAAAACACCACTTTTTATAACTGGATTTTAGATGCTTCCACTAACATTGAGTGCATATAAAAACAGCAAAGTTTAATGTCATGAGAGAGGCGGATTGTTTTAAGCATCCTCTTCAATTCAAAGCAAAAATCGGCCTTATGTTCTATATGTCGGTCCGATTGGACAAGTTTAAGCAGCTGATAAACTAGCGAAGAACACACATAACTTGAATATGTCTTCCTTTCGTCTATTGGTTGTCTGACCTAACCAAAGCAAGGGCCCGCCGATAGCTCGGCGAGAGTGCAATGTCCGGGTTTGCAGACTGGCGAGAATGCAAATGTCGGGGTTTGCAGATTGGTGGGAAGGCACATGTCCGGGATTGCAGGTTGGCGGGAATGCAAGTATTCTGGTTTGCAGACTAGTGTGAAAGCAAATTCCTGATTTGCAGGTTGGCCGGAAGGCACTTGTCCGGATTTGCAGATTGGCGGGAAAGCATCTTTTTCGGATTTGCAGATTGGCGGGAAGACAAATGTCAGGGTTTAAAGATCAGGCATTCAGGAATGCAAGCGTTCGGGTTTGCATAGGCTACTGATGGGAAGGTAAATATTCGGGTATGCAGATTAATGGGAAGTCATATGTTCAGATTTGCAGATAGGCGGCAATGCGGCAAGTATGTAGGTTTGCAATTTGATCGGAAGGCACATGTCCGAGTTTGCAGATTGGCGGGAAGGCACATGTCCGGGTTTGCAGATTGGCGGGAAGGCAAGTACTCAGATTTGCAGACTGATGGGAAGGTACGTGTCCGGTTTGCAGAGTTGCGGAAAGGCAAGTACTCAGATTTGCAGACTGATGGGAAGGTACGTGTCTGGGTTTGCAGATTTGCGGGAAGGCAAGTACTCAGATTTGCAGACTGATGGGAAGGTACGTGTCTGGGTTTGCAGATTTGCGGGAAGGCAAGTACTCAGATTTGCAGACTGATGGGAAGGTACGTGTCTGGGTTTGCAGATTTGCGGGAAGGCAAGTACTCAGATATGCAGACTGATGGGAAGGTACGTGTCTGGGTTTGCAGATTTGCGGGAAGGCAAGTACTCAGATTTGCAGACTGATGGGAAGGTACGTGTCTGGGTTTGCAGATTTGCGGGAAGGCAAGTACTCAGATTTGCAGACTGATTGGAAGGTACGTGTCTGGGTTTGCAGATTTGCGGGAAGGCAAGTACTCAGATTTGCAGACTGATGGGAAGGTACGTGTCTGGGTTTGCAGATTTGCGGGAAGGCAAGTACTCAGATTTGCAGACTGATGGGAAGGTACGTGTCTGGGTTTGCAGATTTGCGGAAAGGCAAGTACTCAGATTTGCAGACTGATGGGAAGGTACGTGTCTGGGTTTGCAGATTTGCGGGAAGGCAAGTACTAAGATTTGCAGACTGATGGGAAGGTACGTGTCTGGGTTTGCAGATTTGCGGGAAGGCAAGTACTCAGATTTGCAGACTGATGGGAAGGTACGTGTCTGGGTTTGCAGATTGACGAGAATGCAAGCGCCCAGTTTTGCTGACTGACGGAAAGGCAATTATACGGGTATGAAAATTGATCGAAGATGCTTTTATGAATGCGTAATCTCTAACCAGGGTTAAAGTCCCGGACTAAAACCCTCCCTCTTTTTTGAACGAGAGGATGAAAAGCGTTCCATTTGTTTTCCTACCTGGACGAAAACCATCCCATTATTATTTTTTAGACACTATATTGGTTTTAACAGGGATAAAATAATTACCCAATGGTGTTATTTGTAAAGTGTTTTTTTTTTTTCAAGAACTGTATTCTAATTTATAAATAAGTTTACAATAAAACAAAGACTCATCTTGAACATTTATTACTTTGCTAAAACAACCGCTGATATGATGATGACAAAACAGAAAGATCCACAGACGAAAAACGGAAAATGCGGGGTTTTTTTCCGAGTAGGAAAAGTTGCATGAGCGTTTTGCGTCCGTTCATTTCTATGTTCAGTTTTTGCAACCACTCCCACCCCTCCCCAAGGCCTGCTGATTTTTTTTTTTTTTTTTTTTTTTTTTTTTTGATCTGGGCCTGTAACAGTGAGCGTATTTAAAGTTCACCGCATCATTAGATAAATATATAGTTATTCCCTTCCCTTTTTTTTTCTTGATCTTTCCTTGTTGTTTTCATGGAACTCTTAGTTCTGTTTCTATGGTGCGTGTGGACTTTATATATATATGTGTGTGTGTGTGTGTGTGTGTGTGTGTGTGTGTGTGTGTGTGTGTGTGTGTGTGTGTGTGTGTGTGTGTGTGTGTGCGTGTGTGCGTGCGTGTGCGTGTGTGTGTGTTTGTGTGTGAGTGTAATAACTATAATTACATACACGAGACCACGAAAGTAAAATATTGGTCTCATCGCCAACATTTTAACCAGGTTTTCCGGTTTTCTGTTACATACAATTAAAATAAATGAAATTAAGACAGGTCCGATTTTTTTTTAAATATTAGGAATTTGAATATTTTGTATATAAATTCATATATGTAAATTGTTGGATCGTTTATGCCAGTATAATTTTAACCTGGTCCTTAAAAGGTGCCGAGGCATCGGAAAATAATATACGGAAAATTTATTTTAAATTCTATTTTAAAATACCCCTTTTTTATTATAAACTTTTATCGGATCTATAACTTTTTACTATGCGGTGACCCCCAACACCGCCCTATGGTCCCAATGAGGTACTGTCTACATTACCCTAGAGGTAAATAATAAACTCTCCTATGTTAAAAAGTGAACTGGAACTAATGTAAAAATGCATTGTGCACATAAAATACGCTATATGTAAACGCACAAATTATCCGATATAACAAATAAAAGTAATAACTTTTATAAAATACTACATGCAATCACCAAACATCATAATAAACATAATCATCCAGAAAAAAAACACTTAGATGCTCTTTGACATTCATCACCCTACAGCAATCACCATGTTATTTATATATATACATATTATCTTAAAGACCTAATCTTCATGGCAAGAGCAACCCTCACGCCATTAATATTGATAATCTATGATACTTTCTTTTAACCTCCTGTACACTAATGCTCGCCTAATAAACTATGTTCAAAGCAAGGGTAAACAAATCCAATTAGTTAGTTAGTAGATGAATGTCATTCATTTTCTCCACGGACAATGCACCTTATATTAGTTATAAATTTACTGAGAATAAAACTGTATGGTGACGACGATGATACTGTACTAAACCAAATTCGGGAAAAGATTTTGGTCCATCCAAGATGGCCGCTAATATCAAGAAAAATGTAAAAATAAACCTTTCGTAGTTTAATTCTTTCCAAAAATGATGGTATGTTGGTTAAATCTTATGTCATTTGTAGAATCTAAATTCGATAAAGTTAAGGTTCGTGGACGTTAATCATTAGAAGACATATATAAAAACTTGAAATAAAAATAGGTCACATCTATTTTCGGATGGTGACGGTTAGTCTGGAATTTCTTTTTGGTTTTGATTTTAAACGTGTATCTGCTGTCATAAGAAGATCCAACACGTTGTCATATTTTTTAACCATTTGACGTAACATAATTTATTTTACAGATTTTTACACATGCATTCACTGAATGATGTGATTTGGAAGGATTGGCACGTTTTCAATATTGACATTTTACTCCAAATGACGTTTTTGAAATGAGAATGGAAAGTGAGAAAAGTCCGAATGTGAAGATAAATGGAGCCTGCAGTATTCAAGATGTTTGTAGAAATGGAAACATAGTTAAATCTCTGGGAATTCAGCGATGTAATTCTGATGGCATATTGATTGAGTCTGGTCTGGTTGGTGTCCCAGATTTAATCACTGGCAGATCCTCTTCTGAATCAAGCATCACTGACTCAAGTCCAGAGCTTAGCACCAGTTCTGGATGTAATGCGCTCTCAGAGACGAATGGAGAGAAAAGTAAATGTTCAAAGATTGTGGAAGAGTTAGATTTAACTTGTCATGATCTAACCGCTGCATTAGCTTCGTCTCGTGACAATGCTGGCACTTCAAGCCTAAAGCTTGAAAATTGTGATGTTGTTCGACCAAAAACATGGAGTAGAAGAGCAGTGGAGAAAAAGAAAACTTACAAAAACCACAGAAAGAGTACAAGATATAGGTGTAACTCAAATGTAGAAAATGGAAATTGTGCAAATTTGTGTTCACCTGTGTCTGATTATACTCGAAATGTTTGTGATGTCTATAGACAAGAAAATGACTTGCTTCTTGGAAGAACAAGGGGCGGAACATTGACTAACAATAAACCAGGGATATTGGTTTGCCCCATGTCAAAGTATGTCAATGGAGGAAGTGAATTCCATGAGTCTTTGTCAAGGGATCCTATACACACCTCTGGCACGAGTAACGGAGCCTCCTCCAGTTTGAATAATGGTAAATGTGCTGCAATCTCATTTCCAGCAGTCGTTGCCCCATTAGCTGTGGCAGAAAACTTATCTGATGAAGAGTTTTTAAGTGATTTTGATCCCGAAAATTATCAATTTTCTATTGCTGTGAATGGCAACACTGAAGATGTGTCAAAAATAGCTTCCATATGTTCAAGTCCAGAAATTGCTAGTCAACCAGAACCAACTATTGATTTGAGTCCTGAGACTTCTGCGGACAATATGGCCAGTGCATTGGTACAAGGGCCTAATCATGTTGGTCTTGTCATAGAGAACCATAGGAGAAGTCACTCTTCAAGTTTAGAAAGTCTTGATGACATTGGGGACTTTATAGAGGCAGACCTTCCACCTAATATTAACAGATTTGCATTTTATGCAAGGGGGTCTTCTACAGAGGAAGATGAAGGTTGTTGTGATGAAATGCCAGCAAATTGCAATAATGATGAAGAATCGGAAAATGAGACAATTGATCCTTTAACATCGGATGCAAGTAAAAGTTGGCCAGCTAGTAGCAGTAGCAATAAAATAACTAATGTCAATGGTGCTTCAAATGTGCTATCTTCACTTGACTTGAGTCAGAGAGAAGAGAAAGTGAAAAAAGTTACCAATAACATTATGTGTGTCGAAAACCCTGCTGACAGTAATAATGTCAATTTGGACTTTTTGGACTTTGAAGAAGACAATGAAGATGAGGATGATGGTTTAATGTGCAGATCCAATGGTGTTGATTCAAGCCAAAGTTTGCTGGAGAGGACAGCAAGTGTTGGCCAGGCCAGTAACGATGCATCAGTGGGTCAAGATACTTGTGTCAGCTGTGATAAACCGGTGGATTCTGGATTTCAGAGACTGGCTGAGTTTGGTGTAATTGTCTGTGATAGATGTTACAATGAACATGATTCAGTTGCTACCATAGGCTGGGGTGGACAGCAGAGAGATGATGCTGGTGCTCGTAAAAAATCCAGAAGTTCATCCAACAGTCTAGGAAACAATAAAGTTCTGCAGAGAAATGGTGGCTTCAATGTGATATTTCCACGAAATCTGAGCCATGAGAAGATGAACAATAACCATAGTAGTGGTGTTCTGAGGCTCAGCAGCAGCGACAGTGATGCTTTTGAGAGGCTTTACATCTCTGATTCTTCAGAGATGGTCTCCCCTGACGCTGAACAGAACACAGAGTCCTCTGTCTTTCATACTGATAGTGAGCGAACTTCTGGACAGATTAACCAGGTAAGAATGAGTAAGATAAGAGTAACAATGCACAAGCAAAATATTACACTTTCCAGTAAGAACATCTGAAGTTGTAAACAAAATTGAAAGGTATGCACATTGTATATTAAAGGCATTTAAAATTTGAAATTGTCAACACCACATATTTATGAGACTGACACAGTGGGAGGTTAATTGGTTGGGAGGGACAGTGGGAGTGAGATAGGTCTATCTTACTGGATATAGAATCTGGCTCGAGAGGTCTCAGGGAATTCTTGAGTTAATACCTGCTGAACAATGGCAATGCAATAATCTGCTGTGCATTAAGTATGAGTAAACTGCTTTTATTACTCGCTCCACTGTGATCACTGTGCATACACTACAATTTTGATTGGTTTATGACCCTTCCCACTGTGATAGCTGTCTATACAGTACAATACTAATTGGTTTATGACCCTTTCTACTGTGATAGCTGTGTATACAGTACAATACTTACCGGTTTATGACCCTTCCCACTGAGATTGCCAGCATGAAGTTTTGGGCGATCTCCAAAGGGGGACATTTTCATTCAGTGCCTTTAAAGATAGAATAACATAACTGACTTTCTGAATTCAACTATTTTAAGTAATCATGTCATATTTTTAAGTAAATTATACATGAATTTTCTTTTTAAGAGATGAATAATATAAGGTGACTAGGGTTGAGTTCCAGAAATGTTTTGAAAGCATGTTAAGTGTCACTCTTTAAAAGACTTTAAGCTCAGTCATGTTCAAATATTATATACAACTATAAAGAATTTGAAGCAAGATGCAACAGAAGAATCTTAGTTTTTTCTAGCTTTAAAAAAAAAAAAATCAGAAATGTAAAATTAGCAAGATAGGGATCTGATCAAACTATTTTAAGTAGAGATTTCGCACGATTTATAACCAAAACAATGAGTATTATTTTCATGTTGGGCCATTGTTAAGCTGTATGAACTGATGTAAACTAAAACCATTGTGAGATCTGTATAGTATTTTTCTCACTTGTTTCTGAAAGTACATGTACATATATTATTATAAGAACAATTGACTTGTTGACATTATATAGTGCATGATGGTGACTAGACTCATTGGGGGATCCAGGATTTTGTTCAGGGGTGGGGGTGGGGGGGGGGGGGGTTCTAGTCTCTGTTGCTAGTACACCAGAAGTGCTAGTCATGCTAGGTGGGGTCTAGGGTCATCTTCCCTCAGAAGACCTAAAATGTAGCAGCCAAATAAAGCCAGTTCCTGCAGTTTGAGAAGCTGCTACTCAAACCTTTTCCATGAGTCCAAACTGTTTGTATTTTTGTTGACAAAGATAATCTATAATCATATTTTTTCATGAGATGATGAGAGAGGTCAAATTAAGCAAGAACCTTAGGTACGAGTAGTGTTAGGGGGTCTGGAGGCATGCTCCCACATGAAGAGTGTTGACATGTGGAAGCCAGATAGTGCCATTTCCTGCGTTTGAATGCTTGATAGAAAGTATGTTTTTACACACGTAGTTTATCTAATGCATTTTAAATACATACAATTTAGGTGTAACTTTGTTAACTGTTCTTATCTGTAGTACTGGACACATGTCAGGGGTCAACAATTTTTGTAATTAGTACTCATCCTATGATATTACTCATTCTCTAATTTATGGTATAAATATTAGAGTAATATTATAATATTAAGATGAGTCAAAATTGTTTATTTTGAAAAATGTCCTAACATAAACAGTAAACATCATCATGTAAAGTACACTTTACCACTCTGAATCTCCACTGCCTTTTAGAAATTTTCATATATCCATTTGCTTTAATACATATAGCGAAATGTAAAACAGACAAAGCGATAACGAATTCGGGGCTTCAGACTGATTTATGTGACTTTTAATAGATAGCGGACATGGAATCAACCAAATTTTTTTGTGTATGCAGACAACCAGTCTTTAGTGTGCAATGCTATTGACCGGTGCCTAGAAACGTTTTTTTCCGCTAACTCTTGTTGCCGGGCGGTATCAAAGTGAAACAGAGTAAAGTTTATTAATTTGACAAACATTTGATCTCAATGATTGACATTATCACTAGAGTAATACTCTTATACTTTTATCATCGATTTAATTCATTTTTTATTGAAAGAAATATATATGATTTTTATATCTTGAAAACATTTTAAAGATATGTCTAGTACCGGTATGTAGTTGAAATCAGTTTCGTTTTAAATTCGAAATGCCTTGGATATTTCCATTTTGTTAAAAACTCAACAACAAGTGCCATGCACTTCATTAAATTAAACACATTTTCTACCATGGACAAACTGCAATGTGATAGAAATGTTTTCCAATTTCCCCCTGAAAAATCTACATGTCCTGCAGGACGACCCAATTGGAAAACCTACTTGTCCTGCCAAATAGCTGGTAGAAAATAGGATGAACGAGTAGAATTTTTGACCCCCAGCATGCAATTGTAAAAAATACCTCCCTAAAAGCCTGCTTTTTGAGTATTGACCAGGCAGGTAGGCTTGATACCCTTTTGTCAGATGTCTGTTGTCGGTCATGCGGCATCAACAATTTGCTTGTGAACACACTTCAGGTTACAGTTTTTAGCTCACCTGAGCACAACGTGCTCAAGGGGAGCTTTTGTGATACCGCTTCGTCCGTTGTTTGTCGTCCGTCGTTCGTCAACATTTACCTTGTGAACACACTAGAGGCCACAATTTTTATCCAATCTTCATCAAACTTGGTCAGAATGTTTGTCTGCATGAAATCTTGGATGAGTTCATTATTGGGTGACCTGGGGTCAAAAAGTAGGTCACGAGGTCAAATTTTAGGAAAAACTTGTGAACACACTAGAGACCACATTTATAGCCCAATCTTCACCAAACTTGGTCAGAATGTTTGTCTGCATGAAATCTTGGATGAGTTCGTAACTGGGTCACGTGGGGTCAAAAAGTAGGTCACTAGGTCAAATCTTAGAAAAAGCTTGTGAACACACTAGAGGCCACATTTACAGCCAAATCTTCACCAAACTTGGTCAGAATGTTTGTCTGCATGAAATCTTGGATGAGTTCGTAACTGGGTCACGTGGGGTCAAAAAGTAGGTCACTAGGTCAAATCTTAGAAAAAGCTTGTGAGCACACTAGAGGCCACATTTATAGCCAAATCTTCACCAAACTTGGTCAGAATGTTTGTCTGCATGAAATCTTGGATGAGTTCATAACTGGGTCACGTGGGGTCATAAAGTAGGTCACTAGGTTAAATTTTAGAAAAAGCTTGTGAAAACACTTAAGAGGCTACATTGATGGCCCAGTCTTCACCAAACTTGACCATCATGTTTGCCAGTATGAAATCTTACATATGTTTTGAAGTGAGTCATGTGGATGCAGTAGGTTACTTGGTAAAATTCTAGAAAATGTTATCAACCCAGTGGCCACACTAATGGTCCAATCTTCACCAAAGATTTCTAAAGTAAATAACTCTTAATTACTTAATGCCAGATTTGAGCCTACGTAAAGCCTGTGTCACCAGGTGAGCGATTAAGGGCCATCATGGCCCTCTTGTTATCCAATCTTCATCAAACTTGGTCAGAATGTTTGTCTGCAAAAAATCTGGGATGAGTTCCTAATTGGGTCATGTTGGGTCAAAAACTAGAAGATAAGGTCAAATTATAGAAAAACCTTGTGAACACATTATAGACCACATTTATGGCCCAATCTTCTCTAAACTTGACCCCAATGTTTGCCTGCATGAACTCTTGACTGATTTTATAACTTAGTCATGTGGGGTCCAAAAGTAGGTCACTAGGTCAAAATTTAGAAAAAAACGTAAGCACTAGAGACCACAATTACCGGTATGGCCCAATCTTCACCAAACTTGGCCAGAATGTTTGCATGCATGAAATCTGATGAGTTAATAACTGGGTCACGTGGGTAACAAATTGGTCACTTACTGTGAAAACATTTTATTTCATGGGGCATTTAATTTCGTGGAATTCGTGGGCAAGTCAATCCACGAATTTAAGTACCAACGATATAAAATCCCTCGGTTAGACTTTCGAATGCTAGATTTACTTGTAAATCATGTCAACATATTTTTACTAAACAGGACATAAAGCTCAAACAAACAGACGATTTCACCACACTTTATTTACATTGTATTGACATAGAATGATAAAACGTGTTTACGAACGTAAGCCATTTAATCATAAAAACGAAATATGGTAAGTAATTTTATACTGTAATATATACACGAGCACTATAAACTTTATAGGTGTAGGGTGTTTACTCAAGGGTCTGTTTAGTGTCAGTTTGCATAGTACGCTAATTGGCGTTAATTGACAGTAAATGGCTTCGTTAAATTAGACCCTTAAAAGAACCTGCGCCCCTAACATCTTTATGAATATAATCCCTTAAATGACACACTAATTGACAGGTGTCATAAAAGTCGTCTGATGAGACTCGGCTGTAAAAAAAACATTGACCGGCTGCCGTGGATCAATATCACCAGGCGTGACGTAAGACAATAGGCAGAGTCACTCGCTAATCCATAGTTTCACAATTGACCCTGTTTCAGTGTAAGGCCTCAGTTTCGCATCTGTCAAAAATCGAAGGTATTTTTTTTATTTTCGTGGGTAGGGCAATCCACGAAATCAAGTACCCACGAATATGCCCGTCCTCTTCAAACAACGAAATTTCTGCCCCACGAAATAAAATGCTTTCACAGTAGTTAAATATTAGGAAAATCTTGTGAAGACATGAGAGGCCATACTTACGACCCAATTTTGACCATACTCAGCCAGAATATTTGCTTGCATGAAGTCTTGGATGCGTTCATATCTGGGTCATGTGGGGTCAAAACATAGGTCACTAGGTCAAATCTTAGAAAAACCTTGTGAACACACTAGAAGTTTAAACTTCACCAAACTTGGCCAGAATGTTTGCCAGCATGAAATTCGTAATGATGAGTTCGTAACTGGGTCACAAGGGGTCAGAAAGTAGGTAACTAGGTCAAATCTTAGATAAGCCTTGTTAACACGCCAGACCACATTTATGGCCCAATCTTCACAAAAGATGGCCAGAATGTTTGCCTGCAAGAAATCTTTGGTGAGTTTGTAACTGGGTCACGTGGGTCAAAGACTAGGTCACTAGGTTAAATTTTTGCAATTATCCAGAATGTTTGCCAATATGAAATCTTAAATATGTTTTGAAGTGGGTCACCTGGATTCTGTAGTCACTAGGTAAAATTCTAGAAAATATTATTAGCCCAGTTGCCATACTTATGGTCCATTCTTTACCAGAGATTTCTAAAGTAAATAATTCTTAATTACTTGATGCCAGATGTGAGCCTTCAAAAAGCTCAAGTCCTCAAGTGAGCGATTAAAGGCCATCATGGCTCTCTTATTTGTTTTATTTTTCATTAAATCGCACTGACACGATTCTGGTTATATTGGCTAAACAACAGACTTTGCCTAAATTATAGTTTTACAGGACAATTGTTAATAAATGCCTCACAGTTTCAACCACTGCTGTGGACATATTCAGAGTAACTGATTATTAGGGCAGACTGGTTAGTTTTGAATTGTCACCACGTTTCCGAATCACTATTCACAAACATGCCTATACACAAAAAAATCTTAAGAAAAGGGCCTTACAGGCAGTAGGAAAGGGGCTGGAACAAGACCAAATACTTGTATTTAAATGAATGCTTTTGTCAGTAAATGATGTACTGAGATCAATTAGGCATAGCTATAGTTGGTTTGTGTAATTTGAAGACCTACTTGTTTGTATGGAGTTACCATCCAAAATAAATAATTTCAAGGGTAATTTGCTTGATTTTTTTTATCTCTGTTTGTGTTAGTCCCCACAAGATGAGAAGGGAAGAGAAGAAAGCAGACCACCTAAGCCGGTTCCTCGCCATTCAGCGTCGCTGGAGTACAGTGCAGCAGAAGGGGTGCTATATTGTCCGTTCTACACAAGGCGGTCTCGAAGTCTTGATCAGGATTTAGTCTCAGATATCAGCATTGACAGGTGATGCGCTCTTAAGTGTTTTAACTAATTTTAGCTCCCAGGCCTTAGTTTTAGCATATTATATAGCAGCAGAGGTTTTTTTCTGTGGCAGTATCCTGGTGTTACCTTAACTAGACTTCAAACTGGCACATAACATCAAGACTGCATTTAAACTCATGTAAAGCATGGACCTAGATGATCATGTCACATTAATGCTTAGTAGACTTTGTTTTTTATCGTTATTGTCATTACAAATAAATACCGTGCTTATTATTACAATTGTGATGATATGCCGATGGTAACAGAGTTCATTGCAATATACCCATCAATATATTTTAGGAGTGACTACCAGACCAAAAATTTGATTTTGTCAAATGATTCCCCACTCTGGAATATACCCTGCATGCCACCATCTTGAGGAAAAAAGTTGTGGGGTATATTTCGCAAAGTACGGTAAACCCTCATGCTATCTGCAGCACCTTTGATGTCTGACATCCCCGCTCTTTCTTCTATTTCTCATTCCTTGTTTCCAGGTCCGAACTTGACACCAGGAACATACTTGTTAGCAGCTCTAACTTCCAGGAGGATAAAAGCAACAACCAGGAGAAGGTGTTTGAGAAGAATGCCTACACATCACATGACCCTTGCTGCAGTTCTAGCGACGAGGATGATGAGGAGAATACTCGAGTACCTTCAGATGAACCAGATTCTTTCATGGTGAAACAGTCTACATCACCAAGAAGCTTGGCAGACTCTGACAGCATGGAGATGTTGTTTGTTCTGGCCACACAGAGACCCAGGTATGTTTGTTTGGACATGTTAAACTGTGAGAAAGCTCACTATGTGGAAAAATAGTGCCCTCTCAACTAAAAACATTGGCCTGTAACTTGATGATAAGGTCTTAGGGATTGAAGTCATAGGTATATAGTTATTTTTCACAATTTTGGCAGATGTTGATTGTTCTTAGATATCAGGTAGTATGTGAGGAGGTACGATGTTGGGTACAGGAATCCTAACTTTTGTTAAAGGTATCATAACTTAAGCTGAGCCAATATCTTTAACTACAGCTTTGATGATTTTGCATGTCCACTGCATGACATCGAGACTATGCGAGGGATTCTCTTTTAAATGTTAGTGTCGATAGTTTGTTTTAATACAAGGTACAAGATACTAAAACCAAATTGCTTTCAAGCTGCATTCAATAATCCTCCTATTATGGTGATTTTGCCTAATTAGCTACAATGCAATAGATTCAATTTAACATTAGAATATAGGGAGTATGGGACATGGAAGTCACTCAATGCAGAATCCAAGAACAATACTTAGTCTAATAATCATCAAGCGATTAGACTTGTTAATCCTCAGTCCATCACCCCAGGATTTCCAGTCTCAGTGATCGCAAATTTTCATGTGGGGAGCTTTTCCAGCAAACCTGTGGTTTGCAGTGTTTCTAGCCAGACATAAGTCTTGGGTCGTCCTCTACCAGTAACTATATGGATGTCGCCAATATGATCATAATTGTTGAATTGAAGTAACGAAAAAAAACCATAAATAAATAATACAAAATATAAAATATTTAAAATGCCACAGTGAACGACAACATGTGTTTCAGGCGAGAGGAGGAACCTATCTATGAGGACATCGAGGGTCTGGAAAGATTGATGGGATCCGCCCTCAGTGACAGTGAGAATGAGGGACGTCCCTCTACCACACAGCCACTCTGTAATGCTATCTCAAAGGTACTTATAATGTTTTCCTGCAGAATTGTACAAATTTATTGATTACTTTCTGTAAACTGTCCATAGATACTTTTGTAACTTGTCTTCAGCTTCTCGTGAGTCAGTAGTACTTTGTTGCCTTTCAATGAAACTTGGTAGAAAGTTTAAAACAATGGAAAGATTGGAAGAGGCCAAAATAATGTACATTAGCATATAGTTTTGTCAGGAAACAATGAATAAGGTTGGGTTAAATTGGGGAAAAGTCAAGAAAGTTTTTTTTTCCTTGTTGTTAGATATATCTTTCTTCACATCAACACCATAATTTCATTTGCAGCAGTTGCCAAAAAAAAGAATAGTACTTCTACAATGTATTTTGCATATTGCTTTTTAATTGGTTGCAATTAACAGATAGAAAGGTCTCCTAAGTGCAGTTAATATAAAAACTACAGTAAGGAATTGGACACAGTCAGTGCAAATTATATGGTTAATATGAGTCCTTTATATTAAAAAATAAGCTTACATTTTTTTCTTTGTCCTCCAGCTACGTCGTAAGAAGCACTATCGCAGCAGCCCGGTCAGTGACATTGAGAAAGTGATGATCTGGAATGAGTATGAGGCATATGTTGTCCAGGTCAAACAGATTGGCATCTCAGCTTGTGGACCCACTGCAGTTCTCAATGTTCTGGTAAGATGATATTTTATCAAACTTTATTCACCCCAGAGAAATGGTAATGACAAAGAGCCAGGTCCAGTCCTTGATCTATGAAAGCAAGTCTTAAAAAAATAAGTTTAGAAGCTCATTTCTCTATCCTGCAGTAAAATAAACAATAGTAGCCAAATTTTCAATTTAATGAGAATTTGTGTCTGTATATGGTCAATTACATCATCTGAAGTTTCTGGTTATATTGCTTTAAATAATTTGCTGGTAAAAGCCCCACACTCCTTGGTTGTTGGGATCAACTATTTCCTTTCCTTTAGCATTGCTAGCTTAAAATCTCTATGTTACTTACTGATGACTTTCAGATCTGTATTGGCTTGGTCACTGGTTCAAGGATCAAAACCACTTTCATATGTTCATAAATACATATTTTATCTTATTATTTTTTTTTGATTAACTTTGTATGTATTTTATAGAAAGCGTTTGACTTCCAAGTGGATACAGAAGAAGTATGTCGAACGATCTTGGCTAACCTGCGGATGGAAGCCGCCCCAATACCCTACTACCTCTTCTCCAGATATTCTGCAGGTTAGAACAAATATTTATAATTTTATTTGCTGGAACTTTATGACATGAAGTGCTTTGGGCGAATAGTTGTATGGACTTACCTGACTGGGTGGATTCGAGTCCCATTTGGAAAAGAATTTTCATGTGGGGAGGTATTCCAGCTGACTAAGTGTGCACTGGTTGTTTTACTCAGACATATGTTTGGGGTCTTCCTCAACCATTAATAGTTGGACTTCACTAATATGACCATAATTGTTTGGTGCAATGTAACAAAAGACATAAACAAAACAAGCTTTATAACCTTCGTATGTCCCTTTTTATTAACTCTAACCTCACAGAAGTTCCTTTTTGCTGAAAAAAAAAATAAGCTAAAGAAAAAATAAAAATGGAGCCAGGTCAAGTTATAACTTCAGGTGTTGCTTTTCCTTGCCAGTATCCAGGAATCTGCCATATTTTTTTCGAAACAAGGGAGACATTTTTGAAGTGCCACAAGATCCTTCTATGTTGTCAGGAAAGAAGTGTTAAACAATAGCAGTACTGTTATTAATTAATGTCAAGGAAAACTAATTTGTTTCCAATGCCAGTACTTTTATATTTTATGAAATTTTGTCAAAATGTAGATGATGTTGTAATTCTGTGACTGATTTTTTTCCATGAAGATTAATCAGTGGTCATTTATTTCAGTAATTCTAATTTTAAATCTGCCTTTGTAGTGAGTTCCCATGAAGTGCACACAATCTAAAATTGGCTTTCCTACCATTGTGATGTTTAATTTTATATTTGTCTGCCATTTACAATGCAGATTTAACTTAGATGTTGTGCAAAAAGTTTATTCGATGAAATTCAAAGAGCTATAAAATTTGTCATGGAAGTTTGGAACAACCCTTGCAGATTATTATTTGGTGTTATGACCATTTTTATGTAGTGTGCCTTAAAAACTAACTATTATTTTTTGGAAAGGAACTACTGCTAAAACTAACCATTATTTTTTTGAAAGGAACTACTGCTCAAGCGTTGGTGGACGGGGTGGCTACAGTAACCAGAGGAACCATTAAAGGACGTTTTTTTCATTTTTATCCTCAACGAGACGTAGAATTGCTCAAGTGGCTCGGTCATTGGATGAAGAAAGGTATGTTCCTGTACCCATGCTGCAGATATTATCTGGACCAGATTATCAGGTTCTGTTTGTGCAGCTTTCCTTAGCTACTGTTGCTATAGGCTCACAAGCTATCTTTTAATGGAGTTTCTTTATTGCAAACTGCACCAATATACAACAACTGAAAACAGAGTGTTAAGGCTTTTTCTGCTTTTTTAAAAAATATTTTAGCCTTATATGCTGTTGGCAACCCTATTGATATATGTAGCTATTGATTTTGATCTCTCAAATGGGGCCATTTAGAACTTTTTCTTTACGTTCCTACATGTTCAGAGCCGTGTATACTTTATATGATTGAGGTTGCATTTAAGATTTTCCTCGTTGGCTTGTGGGCACTTTGTAAGAGGAAAATGAATTGCCACTTTCTGATTGGTTAAAATCAGCTCCATCCATAGGAAGAGTCTGCTTCAGGTGTGGCAGTCCCGGTTCCGTCCGTGGCTGTAATATACCAAAGTCGTAAGAAATGGTAGTGATTTAGCTTATGCTCAAGCAGTTTTAAGACTATTTTCATGACATCTTTGTCCAGTGTGAGAAAGGTGTTACTAGGTGTGGCATCTTGCCATATGTTAATTGCATGCTATCACAGTGAAGGCAGAACCATGTCTGTTTTAATTAAACCCACTTTTGATTGACTGAAATATAGAATGTATGACTTTAAAAACTTACAAACTGAGTCATGTATCTGTGATTTATTTAAAGATTGAATCTCATTTTGATGACCTTCATGCTTATGACTGCATGTCAAGTGTGTACTTCATGGTTAATTTGCTACATCATGCATTCATAAAGTATGAGTGTCAGCAAAATGATTTCAATCCTTATATTTACAGCTTTTTTTTTTTGGTCATAGATTTAAGGCAAATCTTCCAAATATGGAAGTTAATAGCAAAAAAAGCACGAATATTCAACAGCCATATGCTTTCTTATGACATGCCCCCTTTGCCAAGGCTATAAAATCTGTAACTTAAGAAGGTCTTAAAAAGCAAAACATGTTTTCGGAACAGCTTATGGTGAAACTGCAATCACATCTTTTCAGAATGTTTCATAAATTTGGAAAATCTGTAAATTCTATTCTTGACCAGTGTGTAAGTTTATCTCTATCATATTTTAAAAATTGCTTAAAGTTCTTTGATTTTTGTGAAGCGTAGTCGAGTATGCCATCCATTCTTTTTAGCTCTTCAAAGGAACTGATTTTTTATAAATGATGTTTTTTTTTCAAAGCAAGGATGTGCATGTTTTCTGTAATTGTTAAAACCTGTTGTTTAAAATAAAAACAAAATTTCATGGTTTCATCAGATTTCATGGTGTGTGTTATAGGTGCAGTACCCGTGGCCACATTGAACCTTCAGAGAGGGGTGAAGCCTGGCTGGACAATACCCGATGCCTGGCATCATCAGATGGTGTATGGAGTCAGCAGTAAAGGTGAAAGAACTTGTAACAGTTACATAACACTTTCTAGAGATTAATGCTCCATACTCATTGTACTTAATTAAAAGACCGGCCGAAATAGCTCAAGTGGTAGGGCATCGGCTTGCAGATCGGGAGGTCGTGGGTTCAAACCCCGGCCGGGTCACACCAAAGACTTTAAAGTTGGTAGTGGTGGCTTCCTTCCTTATGCTGAGGGCTAAGGGGACAGCAATATGCCTGACTCGAAGGTGTCAGTATAATGGACTGTCCGGGTTCAGTCCCATAAGAGCCCCTGTGCTATAATGATAGAAATGTCGCTGCACAGTATCGGCAAAAATGGCGACAAATCCCAAAGCCCTTAATTAAAATGATTATCAAAGGAAATAAATACTGTTTTAATCAAAATACGTCCAACAAATGACTCCCCTTCTATCTTGTCACAGCATGCTAAGCTTGCCTTAGTTTGACTCAATAGACCACCACTTTCAAGATTGCTGCCAACCAAATTTTAACCCATTTGTTCATGCATATGCCATTTTATGCCTTTGCAAAGCATACCTAATGATCACTCTTATCTTTAGTAGAAATCTAGGGTTTATTTGTTTAAACATTCATGTTTAAAACAAAATATGGTGAAGTTGTTAAGTCATGTACTATAAAAGAGAAAATTTAGACTGATATATCTGTCATTTCTCTGTTTTTAGCTCACCTGAGCACAACGTGCTCAAGGGGAGCTTTTGTGATACCGCTTCGTCCGTCGTCCGTCGTTCGTCGTCCGTCGTCAACATTTACCTTGTGAACACACTAGAGGCCACAATTTTTATCCAATCTTCATCAAACTTGGTCAGAATGTTTGTCTGCATGAAATCTTGGATGAGTTCATTATTGGGTCACCTGGGGTCAAAAAGTAGGTCACGAGGTCAAATTTTAGGAAAAACTTGTGAACACACTAGGGACCACATTTATAGCCCAATCTTCACCAAACTTGGTCAGAATGTTTGTCTACATGAAATCTTGGATGAGTTCGTAACTGAGTCACGTGGGATCAAAAAGTAGGTCACTAGGTCAAATCTTAGAAAAAGCTTGTGAACACACTAGAGGCCACATTTATGGCCAAATCTTCACCAAACTTGGTCAGAATGTTTGTCTGCATGAAATCTTGGATGAGTTCGTATCTGAGTCACGTGGGATCAAAAAGTAGGTCACTAGGTCAAATCTTAGAAAAAGCTTGTGAACACACTAGAGGCCACATTTATAGCCAAATCTTCACCAAACTTGGTCAGAATGTTTGTCTGCATGAAATCTTGGATGAGTTCGTAACTGGGTCACGTGGGGTCAAAAAGTAGGTCACTAGGTCAAATCTTAGAAAAAGCTTGTGAACACACTAGAGACCACATTTATAGCCCAATCTTTACCAAACTTGGTCAGAATGTTTGTCTGCATGAAATCTTGGATGAGTTCGTAACTGGGTCACGTGGGGTCAAAAAGTAGGTCACTAGGTCAAATCTTAGAAAAAGCTTGTGAACACACTAGAGGCCACATTTATGGCCAAATCTTCACCAAACTTGGTCAGAATGTTTGTCTGCATGAAATCTTGGATGAGTTCGTAACTGGGTCACGTGGGGTCAAAAAGTAGGTCACTAGGTCAAATCTTAGAAAAAGCTTGTGAACACACTAGATACCACATTTATAGCCCAATCTTTACCAAACTTGGTCAGAATGTTTGTCTGCATGAAATCTTAGATGAGTTCGTAACTGGGTCACGTGGGGTCAAAAAGTAGGTCACTAGGTCAAATCTTAGAAAAAGCTTGTAAACACACTTAAGGCCCTATTTATAGGCCAATCTTCATCAAACTTTGTCAGAATGTTTGTCTACATGAAATCTTGGATGAGTTCGTTATTGGGTCTCGTGGGGTCATAAAGTAGGTCACTAGGTTAAATTTTAGAAAAAGCTTGTGAAAACACTTAAGAGGCTACATTGATGGCCCAGTCTTCACCAAACTTAACCATCATGTTTGCCAGTATGAAATCTTACATATGTTTTAATTTGAGTCATGTGGATTCAGTAGGTTACTTGGTAAAATTCTAGAAAATGTTATCAACCCAGTGGCCACACTAATCTTCACCAAAGATTTCTAAAGTAAATAATTCTTAATTACTTAATGCCAGATTTGAGCCTACATAAAGCCTGTGTCATCAGGTGAGCGATTAAGGGCCATCATGGCCCTCTTGTTTAACTATATCCACCTTTATTGGGGACAGAGATTAGAAATAAGTTTTGTTGTTTTTTATTGGTAAAGACATATACTGTCACAGGTTGGGCTAGGGGTAGAAATGTTTCCTTTACACCTAAAATCATCATATATAAATCTTTCTGATTACAATAGTAGAAGTACCATCTCACTTAAGTCAGATCTTACAAAATTTAGGATCTGATGACTTGCAAAATACTATCTATAAACAAGAATGGTTTTCCCCTTTTACTATTTTTATAACAGCTAAAAAGAGGGTGTAATGCATAATGCTTTCAGTAACAGTCGCAAAATGGCCACTATCAAGATGCAGTAGAAAAATTAGGAATTTGCTCGTGAGTTAACTTTGACCTAAACATGTTACTGAACAAATGTTGGAACAAATGTGATACAGCATACAACACACTGACATAAGTCTTGCATGGAGTGTCCATGTTTACATTTCTTTGTAAATGGGTGCAGGCATTAAAATGATATGTTCGGATCGCTACGGATCATCATTTTCTTTTGCAATTTTGTAGGTGATAATCTGATTGGTTGGGAAGGTTTTATTGACTCGTCATCAGATCCTGATAGCAGAGGGGTTTTCAGGATATGATTTTAATCAGATTGGTAGAAGTAGTACTAAGAAGTTTTAAAACTTGGTTCACAACAAGAACTGACAAAATTTGATTAGGTCAGTTAGGCACCTATCAGTAGGCTGACTGCTTATATTTCATGGTATATAGAAGCAAAAATGCAACTGTGAGGGGGTTATTATTATTTTAAAAAATAATTGAGAAATATAAACATGCAACAGAGCATCTGCTTTGCTGATATGCACCAGAGCTTAATTTTCTACCAGAGTGGCATTGCTTGGTCTTCTTCATTATGTGACCTCAAGTCAAAGATTTGAAAACAAGCATAAAGACTTTGCTGTTGACTGTTTTACTAATCCTGTTAATATTTCACTTCTACAACCAGGTGTACATCTGACGAACCCGTTAGAGATCGTACAGGAGAATGTTATCCTAGATCAGCTAACTAGTGACTCAGTTCTGCTCGTACGTCAACAAGACGTTGTCTCACGCTTCAAGGAGTGGTGTCCCTTGAACGAGCTTCTAAAGCAGCCAGATCCACGTTGGAGGACGATGAATGTTCTTGGTAATTTCTATGCTTGAAATTATAAGTTAACTATGACCCTGCTTAAGCTTTTAATGGCTGATACAAATGGTGCCAAGATGGAAGAATTTTCTAAACATTAAATAGTTTATATTTTTATATATATCCCTACTTTCCAAGGGTAGATGTTTCAAGACTATATGGGAGTCACTATCCATCTCTTCCTCAATCTGTCCATCGCTAAGAGTTTACAAACACACAAAGAATCAATGGATTTTCACATTACTTTGCACAAATATTTGTCATATTTGAGAGTCGCACACAAGAACCAACTTGTTTTTTACTGCCCAAAGACATGGAAGAGGGATATTTATCACCTTCTGTTATAGCTCTAGTTGTTGACCATCAAAATGGAAACAATCTTTTTATTTTTAATTTGTTGATATCAAAGGTTTTCAAATCAATTGAGGGACATCTATGATTAAGTGGCTATAACCTCTGCTGTTTGGATGTGCTTTGGGCACACATAATTTAGAAGGGAACATCCAGCTGACATGTAATTCAATCCTTATATTCCTTGCCTTCCTGCATAATAACTTGGATGTTGTTATCAAGACTAATGTACAGTTCCTTTACTGTCAAGTCTGGGTATATAACTGGATTATCAAATAATGATCTTGTAACACACATGGTGAACATCTGCACACAATAGAACATGTGCTTTTGTGTGTAAACCTTCTTGTTACAAACACAAGATGAACAGCTGCACATAATAGATTATGTGTTTTTGTGTGTAAACCTGCTTGTTACAAACACATGATGAACAGCTGCACACAATAGATCATGTGCTTTTGTGTGTAAACCTGCTTGTTACAAACACACGGTGAACAGCTGCACACAATAGATCATGTGCTTTTGTGTGTAAATCTGCTTGTTACAAACACACGGTGAACAGCTGCACACAATAGATCATGTGCTTTTGTGTGTAAACCTGCTTGTTACAAACACACGGGGAACAGCTGCACACAATAGATCATGTGCTTTTGTGTGTAAACCTGCTTGTTACAAACACATGATGAACAGCTGCACACAATAGATCATGTGCTTTTGTGTGTAAACCTGCTTGTTACAAACACATGGTGAACAGCTGCACATAATAGAACATGTGCTTTTGTGTGTAAACCTGCTTGTTACAAACACATGGTGAACAGCTGCACATAATAGAACATGTGCTTTTGTGTTTAAACCTGCTTGTTACAAACACATGATGAACAGCTGCACGTAATAGATCATGTGCCTTTTTGTGTGTAAAACTGCTTGTTACAAACACATGGTGAACAGCTGCACACTATAGATCATGTGCTTTTGTGTGTAAAACTGCTTGTTACAAACACATGATGAACAGCTGCACGTAATAGATCATGTGCCTTTTTGTGTGTAAAACTGCTTGTTACAAACACATGGTGAACAGCTGCACACAATAGATCATGTGCTTTTTTGTGTGTAAAACTGCTTCATGAGCTAGGTATTTACAGAAGTCACAAAACAACAAAGAAAATGCATGCACAAGCAAAACTATTTATTGCATGAGTGCAAAATATATATAAATAACACAATATTTTTTTGTATGTCCCCAGGTCAGATAGTCCACATGCTTCGAGAGCAGTGTATGCCGTCAGAGCAGCCGGCATCCAACAAGAGCCTGTTGACAAGTCACATCTCAATACCTGCTGTCTACAAGGCAGGCATCATCCTGTTTGTACGCTCCAACACAGACGTATATCAAGAACTCATGCAAACCTCCGAGCTTCCTGTGAAAGAAACCCCAGCAACCACTACCACGACCTCACCATCCACAGCAGCTTATGTCAACTATTAATGTAATCTATTGGTGTTAGCTGTTAGTGTTTCGTCTCAACTATACATGTTTAACTTCATGTTTCAACTCAGCTTTTCATGTTTTAACTCAGCTACCATTGTTTCAAATAAATCATTTGTGTTTAAACGTAGGTATTTTTGTTTAAACTCGATTATGAATGGCTTATCTCAACTAATAATATTGCAACTCAGATTATAATGAAATCTTTGATTAACATGAACCGTATACAAAATGCATATATATTTTGTCCTTAATTCTATATGTAGATGCTAGCTTCTTAATATATTGGAAGTATGTATGTTATTGGAGCAGTCAAATAATGTTTCAATTCAACAGCTATTGTTTTACAACCAAGTGTTAATTTGACTGTTAATATTTTATCTTTTAATGTTTTGATTCAACCATTTCATGTTGTGACTTTTTAGGTTGCTTTTTTTTTCCCTCTCTCAATCTTATGTCAAGTTTTAGCATTATTTTATATAAATTTTTTGAATACAACAGAAACTGAAAATTAGTAGAATTACTTTTCATTCAGACATTTAGTGCTGTATTTTTTCAGTGGATATTAAGAAAGTAGCCTATGATTAACTGAGCTTTTTCATTTTATTATTATTATTAACGAATGTATAAATAGGATTTTTTCCAAAGTTTTAAAAATTTTGCTACTTGATGCCAAATATGTTTTTAACTACCTAAACTTAAATCTACATACATGCCTCTTTTTTGACAATAATTAATGATTTGTCTAGGATTCTAATTTCTAATTTTGTTTTCTATTGCCATCTTTGCTTTTATTTTATATTTATAAACAACAGAAAAATACAATGATATTTGAATTTCCTTCCATCTGCATCAAAAAGGAGGTGTAAACTGTAGTTTGATGAAATTGTGTTTTTTATTTTTCATCATAATTGGAAAGCCTGTTATAAATAATTAGTTTCAACAGTTATTTATTAATTGTAATGAGGAAGTGTGTACCTCAAATGTCAATTTTCTTTTTGAAAGCTGATTATTTACATTTATGACAGATCTTATCTGCAAGACACAGTTTCATTCTTAATTAAGGAGATTTCCGCCAATTTAGTAGTCTCAGAACTGATACAAAATTACTATTTCATAGTATTTCACTCCATTTGGTATTGGTTTTTGTTTCTTCTGACTCATCCAGATATGTTTCCCAGTTTAGTACTCGAATTATCTTCATAGAACCAAAAGTCCTGAATCAAAGTTCATATCTTGTATATATGCTTTACTAAACTTATAGTTCAAACAGCTATTTATTTGAATAAATGCAATTTAGGTTTTAAAAAGCAACATAATTGACCAACTTATGCAGCATCTGCTTTACCGTGGAGACATTTTATTGGTGTCTGTCACTTGACCTACGAGATTACAGTTTTGGAATATGTTCATATTTGTGGAAACTAACAAATCTAATTTTTATCACAAAAATGTAAACAATTAAGTGTAAGCTGTTGCTTTGTAACAAATATAAAGTTTCTCTGCGTTGGGATTTTACAATAACTTCCAGTAGTGATACATTGTGCAGTTTTCTTCACCTCTGAGTTATAAATGAATATGTTGCATTAATGGAAACGAAAGTAAACAAGGTCATGTGACCATAGCTAAGACTTGGTTATTTAAAAAAAATCTCTTCCCATCTTACTAAAACGACCAAAACAGTTAATTGTTAATAATAAATAAATTAGTGTTTAGGCCAAAAAGTAGCAATTTATTTTCTGACAACTTATATACAAAATTATAGTAGTTTGTAGACCTTTTATTTTCTGGAAGATATCGTCATTATGTGAAATAAGTTCTGGTTGGATAACACAGTAGGGAATTCTCATAAGAAAAGCTCTATTTCATCACTAATGTCAAGATAATTGCAGCCTTTTTTTTTGTACTTTGTATAATTATAAGTTGACTTTATAAGTAATAGAAAAGAACAGTGGTATAAATAGTTATCCTTATTAGTTGGTATGTAACAACGATGTATGTGCTTACAGAATCAGAAGATTCCTTAAAATAAACAGACACAAACATTTCTTAGTAGTGATTCATGGACATAAGTGATAGCGTCGCCGAATTGTAACTCTTCTGACTGCTTAGCTTCTCACCGTGTAGGTTCGAGCCCCGTTTTGGGCGAAGTACTTAATGTGAGAAGATCCTCCATCTGACCTGCGGTGCGCCTGTGGTGTAGTGGTAGTCACCAATTGGTAACATCTTTGACTGCTTAACCTCTCACCGCGTGGGTTCAAGTCCCGTTCTGGGCAAAGAACTTAATGTGGGAAGTCTTCCAGCTGACTTGTGGTTCGTGGTTCTACCCAGACATTTGTCTGGGGTCTTACTCCACCAAAAAGCTGGACATTGCTCTAATGATCATATTTGGTCGCCACAAAGTATATCAAAAAACAAAAACAAAACATCTGACCTGTGGCCCGCTGGTGGTTCTACCCAGACATCTGTCTGGCTCTTCCTCCACTAAATAGCTGGATGTCACTATAATGATCGTTATTGCTAGTTGTGATGTATTCAAAAAACATAACAAAAACAAAATATTATAATGCAAATGTTATATGCCTCCAAGGGTTGTATTATTGTATAGTGTGTGTCTGTTAACATCTGTTCATTAGCAGTTTTTTTTTTTTCAGATAAAAAATCCTTTATTTGTGATCAGAACTTCGTCATATTTGCATGGATCATTGATATCAATGTTACTGTAGTTGCTTCTGAAGGTGAGATGACTCAGAATTAGCGGCTTGTTTAGGAGTCATTGTCCTGTGTTGTTGTTTTTTCTAGCAAATTCTAGAGCAGATAACTCCTCCTTTACCATTCATCAGGATTTCCTCATATTTGATAGATGATTGATATTGCTGTTTAGTTGTGCATGCAGCTGAGACCTCATATTCCTTCATTAGTTTCAAAGTTAACAGCCGTTGATATTTTTTTAAGCAACTTTTTGGCAATTGACTACCTTTTTTGTTTCTCCTTTTTTCTCAGCAGAATTACTTTACAGATAAATCCTATCATATTAATATGCACATGTGGCTTGGCCCTTGGAAGTATAATATCCCATCTTGTGGTGCTTGTGATTGTCCTAATTCGAGACAAGTAAAATATTAATGGATTTATTCATTGTATGTAAAATATTACCCACAGATCTGTCAAGGTTGGCCTGGTTTTATACCCATTTAAATATTGAAAACTCCTTGTTCATGCTTCACCAGATTATTCTTCCAGTTAACAGATTAATAAATTCTAAACATATTTTTGAGCTTCTTTTATTAAATTCTCCAAGTTTTATTAGAAAAAGTGTATTTATATATTAAGCTTATAGCCAACATTAGGCATTAATATTGAATAATATGAGATACGCTAACCTACAATTGTATTTTGGATTGTTTTAATAAGCGTCAACAATTTTGATAGTGTATTATATAATAAATACATTCTTCTTTATTGCTGTGTTATAGGATAAATATGAATGCAAGAGTAGAAACTCATATGTAATACAACATGTATCATTAATATCATTTTTGTTTATAATTAATCTTTTTTTATCACAATGTCATTTTGACATGTAAACTTGAAAGTTGGGTTTAACTTTACAAAGAAAAATATGTGCATTTACTAATTAGTTATTTTCTTTTGTGTAGAGCTGATCCCATTACATTATACAATGTATACAGTTATAACATGACCCTTGTTTACTGAGGGTGTTCACTCGTGTGATGTTTTTACTTTTGCTGTTTAATCTTCACCTGTTGATGTTTGTATACAAACTTGTGTTCTCTAGAACAGTCATGTTGATAAAAACTAACACAAACAATTGTAGAACTATTTTTATTTATTTAATAGCATAATAATGGGAGTGCACTTCTACAAGTTTTTTTGTGAGCCACTTTGTTTCACGTGTTATTATTTTAGCTACACTTTCATCTTTTATATGCACAGTGCGAGTTGAAAGTAAAATGGTAATATTACAACATAGTTCTTGTTGGATATTTGAGATCTGCCAATTAATTGGTTTATATTAGAAGTAACAAGAATCGGAGGATTAAAGTCACTATTGTTAGAAGGTCTTCCAGCTAATCTGCTGTGCATCAGTAGTTCTACCCAGATATTTGACTGGTGTCTAGCAGAATAGCTTGACGTTGCTATGACAATAATTGTGTCTATAATGTAATTCTAAAAAACAAAATGTTGTGGGTTTATTTCTTGAATTCTTTCAACCATGTAACTACTTGTGTGTTATGTGTAGCTTTTGGCATGGAGTCAAAGAAAGCTTTGTTTATGTTATACTTCTTTGTTTTAGAATTTAAAGCAAGAAGTCAACAGTAGTTAATGTGATACATCTTTGTTCCTCAACATAAAAAACATTCTGTCATTGTTGGAAACAATATTTATTTCATGCACCTACAGTGTAGGGTTTAGCTAAGAATTGTTTTTATTATTTCTTTTGCTTTACTTTTACGTAAACTTCTATAGCTCTCTTTACACTGAGATCTTAATTTGTACATTTAATCTGATCATGAAGTCATCAGAGAAAGAGTGGAGGATATCACTGTTAAAACGTCTGCCATTTATAAGGTTCTTGCAGCTAGTTTTCGTATAATTGGCAATAGTGTAGCTAGAAGTCAATCCGCTGTAGATGTTTGTGTACTTGTGATATGATAGCAGTCATTCAATTGTTATTTAACTGTTTATTTATCTTAAAGCTATACAGGTTGCCTGTACCCGCATTCTTTACAATGTTAATGCTGTGATTGTTTCTATATTTCTGAATAAATTATGTTACAAGGTTAGTAGTTTGTATTTATGTTGAAATATTTATTGATATGGATTCTTAATAAAGTGATTATTAATGAACTATTTAATCATCGAAGTTATGTTAAATGAAAAATAAATGTGAAAGTTCTAGATTAACAACATGGTATCATACAACTAGATACAGAAGAAAATACACTAAAACAAAACAAGAGATATAAAGAATAAGATACTTTATTCAGCAAATGCAAACAAACTGGAAATAAATGGGACAATGTAAAATATCACAGATTCCTTTAACTTGATCAATACAAAGAGTAAATATTGTATTGTTACGCATAATTGTATCACTATATTAACCGTCACAGGACGGATTTTAAGTAAAAGTTGAATATATAACTGATCTGAAGTTAAGGTATCTGGCAAAATATTAAATTCAACATTATGTGAATACACATATGTACTTCTGAATAACACTGAATGTCCACTTAGCACTCAACACAGCACCTCCAGTTTATTTAACTAAGGCTGTAAAAATTATTCTTTTTCTTTTTTGACAAGCCTTCATATTTTATTTTGCCTTATCCAGTAAGCAAAGCCTCCAGTCCATTTTATGGGGTGTTTTTTGTATTTTCTTTTAATGTTATATATTTAGCTTCTCATTACAATTTTATTCACAAAACAAAATTCTATGAAAAAATGTATTCCATTTATGTATAAAAAGGTAAATAAAGAAAAAAAAAAGACAAATTTAAACAACAGTTAATGAAAATCATGCATGCTTAATAATCCAACAGCTGTTTGCATTCATTAACTTTTGAAACCCCGCATCACGAACTCGCGTTTAAATGCTTTGCTTGTGTAAAGATGTACCGAATGCAGAGCTCTATTGGACTGACATAGACTACATGTACTTTCATTTATTTTTTTATACAACTTGTCTAGTTACCCAAATAGGTAGGAAATAATATGCATAAAAAGTAAGAAAAAATGTTTAGCACATAACAAATTTTAATAAATAATCATCCAATACATATGTAACAAAAAATATCTTGTACAACAAACTTCAAAGATTTTCTGAGACTGCTAATACATACAATACATATAATACAAAAAAAACAACATGTTCCTTAGGAAAAATGTCAATAAGTCCATTGTATAAATTCTAATAATATTTTTAAAATGCAATTTACAAAGATTAACAATATTTTTATCAAGGTAATTATTTCTTCATACAACAATGTTCAATATGTTTCGGTCATAGAAAAACACACAAACACAAATAGTTCAGTAACTCATGTCTTATATTGTTTCTTTCAGTAGCATTAACAATCAGATTACAATTAACAGGTCACATTAAAGGTATCTCACTCTTCACTACTGAGTGACACCCTTAAGGTAGTACACCCACTGTACATTGGAATTGCCTCCAGCAGACCGTGGACATGTGACGATCAGTTTGCCCATTACAGCTGCCTTTGAACCAGAATCATTGCCATCGAAGCCAACTGAGATGCGATGATCCTTACGGGAGCGGATATTCTCGCTCTGTTTCACCAGATGGAATAACGGGTTATCCACTTGGAATGTGAATGCTGTGGTGCTGCTGAAGACATTTCTAAATGTGATAGTGGCTGTTGAACCAGATTTGATCACAAACGGACCTTGGGGTTTTGGTGCGACACATGTGCCAAACAGTGGGAAGCTGTATTCTCCACCAACTGGAGAACTGACCACAAGCATGGCGCGCTGCTCACCAAGGCGTGATGGTTCAAAGGTGACATCAAGACCAACCTCAGTTCCACCAGTAGAACCAGGGGCTGCAGCTACTGTCTTGTCTACATGGAAGTCTCCATTGTCAACCTAAAATTACAACATATAAAATAAAAACATCATACCCGATGTAAATGGAGAATAAATATAAGTAAAACATGTAAGTCACTTGTAAGAAGATAAGTGTTGGTGGTAAAAGAATTTCAAAAATAATATACAGCTTTGTAAACTGCATGTTTATAAATAAAATCCTAACCGCTTATTAAATGGGGAATTCAAAAAATATTTGTTCAAATATTTTTATTCCACACAGTTGATATCTTTTTTTAAGAACTTTACTATGGTGTTACTGTACTTCTGTATTCTGGCTTTGTAGAAGCTATCAGCATAATTGGTGATCTTGATATAATCTAATATTTGAAATAATCGGTTACTGTTGCAGTCATAAAGGTACTGATTTATACACTGTGATACCTATAAGCAACGAGCTTAGACCTATGTATGGAGTATATAGCTATCTAATCATCTTCTACTACTGACCTTGCAAGAGTAGTCTGTTTTCTGCTTGGCAAAGTTGAGGAACTTGGCGAGTTGTATCTGAGACTGACCAAGACATGTGCGGAAGTAGAGTGCCCTCTCTGGTCCCGCTGGGGTAGCCTTGAGGTTCAGGTCATAGTAATAGAAGCCAAGCTCGTTGTTGGAAAACTCCAATCGAGCAGTTTGCTCTCCGACTCTCAACGGCTGGTAGTCTAGTGTAAATGCAGCCTGGAATGTACATAACAAATACAAAAATTATTTTTATTATAATGAAAAAACAACTTGGTTTCTTACATTTCATAAAACATTATATTACCACTTACAAAAACATGACATCTGAAGTTTTCAAGCATACTACAGCACATGTGATCAGATAAAAAAAATACTCTTATTGTGTTGAATGGTTTAGGATACTGAGATGTAAACATTCATTTCAAATTATTTCAAAGTCCAATTTGAAGAATCAAGCCAATAAGCTGTGTAAAAGTGACTTCTTGTGAAAAATGCCTTGAAACTTAGAATAATAAGAATTCATTATCACTTGTAGACAGATATGTATGAATGATAAGAGAACCATAACAAGACAAAAAAGTTTCCCTTGACTTATTAAGAGTAACAAAATCAAGAATCACAATTAAAAGAACAATATAACATACATGTGAGTTGGGTGGAACGTTCAGTGAGCTTGGCATGAGAATTTCGGGCACATTACAGGTGGCACTGAAGACGACAGCCTGGGGGAGAGGGTTGTCCAATCGGATCTCATGATGGACGCTCTGTCGGACGGGGGTTGAGAGGTCAATGGTGGAGATGACCCCTGGACGAGTGGCCTTGAAGGAGACCTCGTAGTACTGGTACTCTCCAGTGGGCTCATTGATGAATGTTACCTGTCAAGATACAATGATGTGTGTATAAATATTTTCTTATGTAAATTTTAACAAGTGAATTGAACTTCCAATGATGAAATAAAATTTCTTTATGTTCCTTAAGGAAAGTCTTGTGTACACATACACAAACTACTGTAAGGTTGATTACAAGTGGTCTTATTGTATACAAAGACAGTCAAATTAAAAGTCCCAATTTTTTCACATCTCTTCTGTTTGATAGAAAGTTCTGATTGTTGAATAGTTACCTAACGTCTCTAGTAATGTAACATGTTGTTCCTTCTGGAGAAAGTATTGATGCAGATAAGTTTGTAATGAAAATACATGCTCCTTGTGGGATGTATATATGGTATACAAACTGTATGGTATATAAAGACCCCTACGAATATGTCTCTCTTCATGTGACTGTCCTGTTGGAAGAAGATATGGGCATGGACTGAAAGTACTTTCTAGAGTTTATAACCTACCTTCATCGAGGTGAAGCTTTCCTTGTAGGCATAGAAGGAGAGTTTGAAGTCCTTCTTGCTGCTGGCAGGCACATCAATATAGTCCATGAACTTAGTCTGAATGCCTGTGTCAAACTTCTCTTGCTTCATTGGCTCAACACGCACACGGAATCTGAAGTAGACACATACATTTTAAAATAGTTGTCTTTGGACATTTTGTGATTACTTATCAATATATATTAATAATATACTGAGAACATGCCGAATACTCGAGGAACCACTCATATTTAGTTTTTCTCCACAACTTTAATGATAATGAACCAAAATGGTGGCTTTAACTGAGCCACATCTGTTTTGGACGTAATAATAATTCAATAATGGTAACTAACGATTGGAATTAATTTATTATTACAACTTACTATATTTTTTCACTTTCATCTTGAGAGACAAAATGATAATTAGAAAATTTGTCATATCTAGGATTTAAATAGGAATTGTGAATGTAAAAATACATATTGCAGCCATACCTCTGTGGTTTCTTGAGCCAGTTCTGTACAGGCATCATCTCATTGTACCAGGTCTTACAGGGGATGTCTCGGTGGATCTTGCCATTAGGACGTGGTGCCTCTGCTGTTCCTGCCAGGTTGTACATCAGACCAGTCCCATCTGGCAGTGGGAAGAAGATGGAGCCCTGAAGTGAAAAGGTCAGACAAAATACATAACTTCTACAACTTCATAGTATTATCTTTTATCATTTTACAAATACTTATAATATTTATTTCAACAATTAAATAAAAAACATTTTTAGTCCTTAATCGATTTCTTAACTTGGTCCTTTTTATTTATTGCCATTGAAATTTTTGGTTTGTTGTTAAAGAAAGTGCAAAATAATAGTGACAATAATGTCAAAAACTATCTAAAATTACAGACGAAGAATAGTCAAATCACCCCAAAATTATTAATTAGCCATGTGACATATCTCTTATGATATTTGTTCTCAATTTATATCTTTTTTTGTGAATGGCAATATGCAGTATGGAGAAAAAGAGATAATGAATCTTAAAAAGAAATGCTGATAACCTACAGTGTGTTTCTTCCCTTCGGATGTCATGGTGAGAGGGTAGTACGTCAGCTCATATTGTTTTGTCTGCTGGGGCTCCACAGTGAAAGCCACGGGTCCACTCCATTGCTCACCCTCGATAATGGGTTTCAGGTTCCAGACCTGGTTGCTACGGTTACTGATTGTCAGGTTCTTTGTGTCCTTCACCCTGACATTGGTGGTGAAGTGCTGGCTCTCCCGTGAGGGAGGTACGCCAATACATGTACCAGTAAGAGTCAAGGTCACAGGTTTGTGGGGTCCTCCTTCCAGGAAACATCGTAGTTTCTGCAAGTATAAAGTGTAATTGTGGAGATAAGAATTTTTTTTTTCATGTAGCAGTTTTTAAAGCAGCAGACCAAAATATTGTTGTTTTCTTAAGTTACAAAAATGTAGTATAATAAGTTTGAATGTTTATGACATTGGGTAACAAAAGAGGCCTTAATATTAATGTAATTATGTAAATTTAACCTTTTGTAAAAGTTCACAAGCACAGATTAACAATATAAAAATGTTGCAATATTTTTCTTTGTTTTAGTTATGTACTTAAAATTTATTTACTAATAGAGGTATTTGTATTTGAATGTTAAATTTAACAACAGCTGCAAAGCAGCAACAACATTCAAGTGGGAACAACAGTTGCAAAGTCATTTGGCACATTTCATTTATCTGCCTCAACAAAATACCATAATTAAACCAATTATAGCAAGAGAGCTCTCAAATAGTAACATAAAGCTCTTGAACAAGCTGGGCCTAAGTATTAAACTCACATCATATCTAATGTCTTGGTTAACCTCCTGTGGATGGAAGAACACCTCAAACGTGACCTCCATCCCTGGAGTGATGTATCCCTCCACAGGATAGATGGAGAAGTCTGGCCGGAAACTCTCAATATCCCAGTTGAATCTAAGTATACAAAACAAGAGGGTTTTCAAGATAAAAAAAACCCACATACAAACATCTTGTAGTGTTCATACACTCATTCAGATTTGAGCAAAAAATTAAAAACACACATTTTTTATCATTTATTTGCCAACAAAAATAACTTTTGTTATGCTGTTGGTTAAAGTTATCATTATAACAATAAACTTGTGATGGTTCCTGTATAAGGTTCTTGCCCACAAAAGTACATACAGATTATATAAATGAAATACCTTGATCATTTATTGCTTAAAATGAAGTGCAAAAATGCATGCACTCATACATGAACATATTGTATAAAAACCTCCTTGGATTACTTGACAAAAGGACTAAGATTTCAAAATAAAAAGAACAGCCAAGACCAAATGTTCTTGAACACATTACCATTTCTATACAAATACATAAAGAATGTTCAGTGTTTTGACACTAGCAAACTGGATTTCATGTATATGTAGAAGCAATATGTGTCCAACCCACTAAAAATATACCTGGCATTCATATCTCCTGTGTTCGACATGACAATTTTCCGTGAACTCTGACTACGTTGGACGACAGCTCCGAAGGGAATGGCTATTGTATCCAGGGAAATCTCCATTCCAAGGCAGGAGCCCTGGATGACAAACAGGGGCTGGGACAGACCTGCACATTCTAGCAGAACCTGCCAATATAAAAATAAAGGTAAGTCTTACACATTTTAAACATAGGCTGTATGTCATATAACAGCTACATGTTTTTGCAAATCTGCAACATTACCACTACAACACAGGTGGCCCTTGCATTGGATAAAGATGTAGATGTATAAAAATACTTTCAAATTATCCTTACCAATGATGTATCAACTCTCTAAAACATCCTATAAATCTACCACAGGATGCGAAGGGTTACCTAGAGCAACAACAGTTGTCAACTGTATTATTTCTAGTGTCTGTAAAGTAACAAAGAGAATAAATATGTTTGTCTGGTTGTCACCAAGTGATTTTCTCAGTAGCATTTGTATCATAGACACAAGAATGTGCTGCATATCTGGGAGTCCAGTATGAAGAACAGCTGAAGACCTCCTTACCTCTTCCATAAATTGTGGGATGCGGCTCGTTGGTTTAAAAAGCACCTCGACCTTGCATGTTCCTCCCTTGCCCTCAAGTGTGATGGGGTTGGGGTGAGTGGGCGCGATCGACAGAATGCCTGGTTGCTGCAGGGCTGGGGATGTGGGCGTCAGTGCAAGAGTAAATGTGATTGCTGCAGGGCTGTTGTTCACAATGGGGATGTACTTCTTTACAACATTGCCAACTACCTTCGGGCCCAGGTTTAGGATCTTGTGCTTCGGGTCTGCCACCTCGATCTGTCAAAGAAACATGGACAAGGTTTGGTTTACTATGTATAACATGCTTAGCTGTCTTCAATGTTTCAAGCCTTTGTACTGTTCTTCACAAAATGCAGTATATGAGTAAAATTAATAATTTACACTATAAGAATACTAATTTAAACAACCAAGTATAGACATACATAAAAACAAAAATAAATATAACAATTCCTACCTTCATCTCTGTGCCTTGTCCAACAATCTCGACAGACTGCTTGGAGAGACCATTGATTTCAAATGTGATGACTTCTTTGTATTTCTTAGCCTCCCGTGGGTAGAAGGTGAACTCAACATCTACCGAGGCACCTGGCTGAATAACGCAGGCCTCAAATGTGTGGTGCAGGTGGTTGGTCGACGTGTACAGGCAGTCAACACTGGAAGTGTATCAGGATTGTTATATTAACCTTGTATTAAGTTTTAAGGTATCTTTTCAATATTTCAACAAAAACTTTTTTGATCAGAAACTTTAAATAGATTAATATGTTTTTATATTGATCTTTTAAATATATAAATCTTTACAAAGGGTGTTTTAACAGTATTGAGTAAAGTCTTTTTTTCATTTTCAACAAAAAACTTTTAACTATCAATTCTATGCTCCTGTCAGATCCTATCTTTTTAAACAATGGAAATTATCCCTGATACCTTGATTTTCTAGATTCTTTTCAAACACATGTGCTATTAACACTGATTTTCTTCTTATTACCATACCAACTAATTTCCCATCATCCTTCACTGACACCATGTGACCTACCTGATCTCCTTTTTGTCCTTATTGGTGAGCTTCAATATCTTGGAGTGTGTCGGCATACCGGCCCGGTAGATGAAGCAGCTTCCAAAACTGCATGACAGCCAAGAGAAATGCAGTCCTGGGCTCACACCCAGACCGTTCAGGGCAACGTGGAAGGATGGACCATGGGTGACCTAACAATTATAAAGAAACATTTTCTGTGAGGGTGTTGTGATGTTCTATGTATATTTCACTAGATTTTGGCAGAGTTATTTTCAATAGAAGCAAAATGCTGAGATGATCAAACTAATGTTTAATTGATCATTAAAGAAAAATGACTGTTACACTTTTTAATTATTTGTGGGGGTATAATAAAAACAAAGTTGTTCATAGACAAAGAAGCACTGAATATCAAATTTCTTCCATTCTGAACCATGTACACACAGTGGTATAACTGTTAACACAATTACAATAAAATATTCCACTTCTAATTAAACGTTCTTAATTTTATCTTTGAATTTCCAAGTCCGTCATGCCTGGGAAGAACAATAAGGAAATATTTTAAAACCTAAAACAAGTCCCATAACATGTTTTGTTGTTCAGATGTAAGCAAGCCATACCTTGAGCGTGAGTTCGCTGTCTCTGAGGGTTGTCCGACATGGAGGGCAGAATGAGAGAACACATTTCTGTCTCTGACCGTGATTGACCCCGCCAGACATTGGGCTCACTGTCACCATGTCCTTGCGCTTTGTGGCCATGTTAAGCTCCCAGGTATAGTCGAAGTTGAACTTGCCCGAGTTCAAGATGAACAGGTTCCTGATCTGTTGCTCATTAACCTCCACCTTTGTAGAAAATGAAATGAGAAAAAGGAGAAGTTATATTAAGTTGTGGTTTTTTTTGTTTTTTGCCTGTTTATACTGAACTGTCACTGATATACCTTTGAGTATAACTCAAAAAACACTTTTTAAAGCTAACAGCAAAATTAAAATTAAATATCTATCAGAACCCCAGTTGTGATGGGTACTGCTGCTGATAAATCCTTTATTCTCCCACCAAACCCATTATATCTGGTACTCATAAGAATCATCTCCATTAGATAATTTCTATGAGAACCAGTACTATATGGTTTAGCTGAGAATTATGGGATATATAGGGACACAAAATCTGATTTTCTTCTTTTATCTGGAGCTTTGAAATATACACATACAAACAATGTTTTACTTTCGTAACAGTCAGATCTTTTGGTAAAAGATAGATCAAAAACAAATAATTTGGTAAAAATCACTATTGTCATCAACTCTTTCTGTGGTTAAAAATAAACACAGTTATGGCTATAAATTTATAACCATATTAATACTTCATGTATTAATAATCATTATAATCAATATTTTATTGCTATGGTTACCTCTCCAAAGTTGATCTGGTTGAGACCATGCGGAGTGAGTTCTATGCGATTGCCGGTTGAATCTTCGCACAGAAGCGTGCAGTCCATGCAGTAACCTTCCGCCTTTACATTCAGTGTGACAGGAAGCGTCTTACGGCGTACATTACACACGAGGTTAAAGTTCACTTCCTTGTCAGAGTTTGGTGTGAAGTAAAGGTCAACTGGAATCCTGGGTAACAGTAGAAAAATGTATGACTTGGCAGTGGGGATACAAGTTTAGTATTGAAACTATAAATGTTTATATACAATATGATTAAATATAAAATGCTAAATACTGTTAAAATGTCAAATAAAATACTAAATATGCAATTTAACTATTTGTTGACTTGAAGAAATTAAATAATAATTTATTGCTGTTTGTATATTTTGTATAGTGCACTAACTTGGAGTTTGGTGGTATGGCTCCTGCCATGGGCTCTACAAACAAGTGCGAGGAATAACCAGCTGAGTGGGTCGTGTTCTCCTCGAAGTTAAAGTTGAACGTCTGGTTCTCATTGTTGATCAGCAACACTGTCTCTTTGGCCTCATGCCCTGCAAGTAATAGTAACAGAATTTCATGTAATTGGTGTCTTTTATTATTTTTAAATCCCGATGTGCATTTCACAGGATTAGGTTTTGTGGCAATTTTCTGCCTGATTTTATTTATATCTACCACAAAACATCCTTATGGTCATATCTGCCATGTCCAACTATTATTGGTGGAAGAAGACCAATTTGAAAGTCTGGGTAGAAACACCAGTTCACCGTAAGTCAGACGGAAGACCTTCCCACATATAAGTTCCCGCCCTGATCAGGACACACCGTCATATGACGAATAGCTGGGCAGTTAGAAGTCCATGGCTCTAACCATCTATCCACCGGCAGCCCTTTTATATTGAGATGGTTAATGCAGCTACAGCACTATTTGTGTGTGTGGGGGCGAGGAGGTAGCACCAATGGAGCACCTGAAGACCGCAACACTTATATATTTATTGCTGTGACTCAAATCATTATTAATAATGTTGTAGGATTAGACGTCAGGTTACTTCAGATGAAACAAAAACCTACAAATTAAGAAAAAGTAACACAAAAAATAAATTGAATAAACATGAAACATTGTGTAGAAACACGTAATACCTATAAGAAGGGCCTTAAAGTTCATGTGTGATCGGTCCATCACGATATCAGGTTCACGTGCCTGTCCTACCAGCAGGAATGGGATGCTGATGTTCTGCTCCGGGATGCTGAATGTCCAGAATGACTCAACAACATCCAACTGTGTTGCGTTGTATTCAAATGTCACCTGAAGATAGACAAATGAACAAAAAGTTAGGTATTGAGTGTCTTGAAAAACTAAAACTGATCCACGGGCTTGACATAAAATATAGGTCCTTGGGTAAAACATTAATCTTCTGGCCAAAGAAAGTTACTATCTGAAAACTGGTTCTATGCAGGAAATGAACAGTGGACAAAAAATGTTTCCTAATTTACATAAATGAGTAAGTTTGAACAGAAATTAATTGGACATATATCACCTGGCAAGTAATATACATGTAATGCAAAAATGTCATCTAAAATGAAACTGATCTGACAGTTATAGTCATCTTATAGCTTATGTTAGGTTTAACACCTTTCAGTTACTGAGAAAAAGCAGAAACAGCGTTGCCTTCAGTGTGATACACACTAAATTACTGAACCGCCATATAATAGTAAGATAACAGAATGTCTTGATTGAGCATTACCACTCTAGTCAAGTTAGATATACTTACAGTGGTCTTTTTGCCGCTGCGTATCTGTCCCTTGGGGGTGATGCAAGTGAAGGCTGTGGGTCTCTTGGGGTCAGGCTCATCTTCACATACCCACTCAAAGCTGTACAGGTGAGTGGTGGGGTTCACAATGGAGAAGGACCTGACAACAGTAACAGGTGTCAATACCAGTCTACACAGCTTTAATATGCAGAGGAACTGTATTGATAAGTAATTTGGTGATCAAGATTTTTTTTATAAATGAGTGATGAAACTCAAGTTTGCAATATCTCATGTATGGTGGGTACCGTACCTATATTGGCTTTTAAGACCTTGTCTCCTTGAGAACTACAAGAAAGTGATTTTGATTTTCCAAGGAAAGCACTGCTAACCCATTAGACAAATTAATAAAGCTTATTTCACAGACAATATTGTTTATTTTTTCAAAGTGAGATTAAATCCTCCATTTTCTCAAAACAGGGAAAAATGACTACAAATAGTGTGACTGAATACTGTACTTGAAATAAAAAGGTATACTTACTTTGTACTCTTCACGCCCACACCGATGGTTCCAAATTCGATGACGCGTGTGTTAGGGTCAAGTGTTGTACCTGGCGGGGCACCACCTGGGCCGCGCATCTCTGGGTTGCGGCGAGCACTGGTGATATAATCAGAATCCTCCAGCTCAAAGTGGCAGTATGGCATCAAACTCTTGCCCTTGATGCCAACCACAGGTCCCTGCTGGCTCTTTTCCAGGTTAGCAATGCTGGAAACAGGGGGTAAACATGGGATGAGATTGTAGCATAATGAGTCGAATAGTGGCATTTGGGTCAGATAGTGGCATTTTGGATCAAATGGGGCCATTTTTAGTCAGGTGGTAAAAGATGTTGGCAGGCAAATAAATTATTGGGTTTCAGATTATGATCAACTCTCTTGTCCACCATACACAAAACTTTTAGAATGATTACATGAAAAAAAATGCTGTTCAAGATTTAAAAAATCTAGATAAGTTTTCAGATTATTTTTTTTAAATTGCTAGTTAACCTTAGATAACCCAAGATAAAAACTAACATAAAAACCAAGTTAACTTACGTGCAAACTAGTCTCCCTTCATAGTCATTTGTATCTAAAGGAGAGAACTTGACGGTGAAGTTTGCTTTCTTGCCAACGGCAATTGTCCCAAACTCTGGCTCGATGGTGAAGGGCACGTAGTGTGTATCAACAACGTCCACACGAGACTCTGGCCGCTCTCCCTCAGAGATAAAGGTGACAGCTCGCTGAATGGTCGGCGTGAAGTTCTCCATCACTACCTGCCAATTGTAGTCCAGCTGAACACTGCCCTTGTTACTTAGCTGGAATCTGTTATAAATATGTGTTCATACTGTAATATTTATATTCAAAATTTACCATTCAGCAGGAACCTTTTAACAGAAAAAGCATTATACATGTAGTCCTATTCAATGTTTGTTATCTTGAATTTATAAAAAATGCTGACTTCTTTAAAATGTCAATGATTATATTTAAGATATGTAACCCAGCTGGAATATATGAATAGACATTTTAATCATATTAAACTTTATTTTTTGTTCGGCTGTGGTAAGAACTCCTTAATAATAACCAAAACAATATTACTAAATTTGACAATCTAAAGTTGTGATGCTTACTCGTAAACTCTAGTCTGGAACATTAAAGTGTCCTTAAAGTTGATTGCCTCCACTTTACACTTGAACTTGCTGTAATCAGCTACAGCATTAACCAACAGCTCAACGTTTCTTGCAGAGTCTGGAACCTCGGTGTGGGGTGGTTCTGGTTCTGTTTCCACCACCTTCCTCTTCGCGGGACGTGGTGTCGTGGTAGACGTCTTTGTGCCTGGGACACTGCCCTCTCCTGCAGGCGATGTAGGAATATCAACCCATTTTACAGTGCGGATACGGTCATCCCAATCAGCAATCTGGAACAGTGAGTTAATTAGTCTACTTTCAGGAAATAATAAATAAAACAGCTTATGTAGATATATAGATCCTTTTATTTTGAGTCTGTAAAACTGCAACAAGTCTAAGCATGAGCTTTTACAAGAGACTTATAAAGTATGTACTAACCAATTAATAACTGGGAAAACAAAAATATTGTCTAAGTAAAGCTGAGAAAAAAAAGTTTTACAATATGTGGCCTATATCTGCCCTGCAAATACAGTGTTCTCTTGAATAAGGTTATATGCTTTATTCGCTATGACATTCAATAAAGACTTTCTGAAAACCCCAAATCCACTTCTCTTACCATAGTTGGTCCCTTGTTGAAAGTAATCTTGGTGACCTTGCAAAGCACCGGGGATTCCTGAAGGGTTTTTGATTGGTCAGACTTGAAACACACAGTGAAGTCCTTGCTTGCGTTGCCATGGAGATGACCAACTTGTGGATTGAATTTTAGTTGAGGATGTTCTGGCCACTGGAAACGGATGGAGTCAGTCTTGGAATGGTTGGTCATTGTGAAGGACAAAGTGCGAGGCTCGTTGATGAAGCAGTCACCAAATCGAATCAGGTTGGGCTTTGCAGCTGAAAGATTAGACATAAATAAGGATTTATTCCGAGGCAAAATAATTTTCTTTGTTTCATTAGTTTTAAATAAGGGGTGGTTTAAATTAATTTCTATGGTAAACTCAATTTGTATGTTTAGAGTCTGACAAAAGCTCAGAAAGCTCAGTGAGCTCAACTATGCATGTCATACATGCATGTCTGTAAAGTTGAAACTTTCAACATTATTTTAACAATGTAATATTACAAGAAAGGTCTTTATTGCTAGTGAAACACAACCATTAAATGCCTGAGTAGAACCACTAGCCTACTGCAGGTCCATTTGAAAGAACTATGAAAATTGAGCCTTTTTTTTATTCTCTCTAATAACACATTGCACATACCAGCCACATCATCCTCTGCCATATTGCCTTCCTCCTGCTCTGGATCTACTGGTGTGTCAATGCTATTGATCCTCTCGAGAGATATCTCGTCCTCGTATCCTTCACCCACCAGCTGGATGACTGAGTCTTCATACTGGTTATCAATCACAGACACACGAATGTGACCCTGAGATCTCTGCACAGAGCCCGGACGGAAGTTGACATTAAATGCCACAGTCTCACCGACACCCACGTTCACAGAGGCAGTATGAGGGCGTCTTGATACTTCTGTAATGAGAGTGAGTGACTGGATAGTAAATTTGTATCCTGAAACTATTCTCTATTAATTATTGGGAGATTTTTAATAGAGAAAAAGAAGTAGCAAAAACAATGTATTTGTGAAAACATGCCCAACAATTTTAGCAGGTGCAACCACAGATTATCACTAGATAACAAATTACAATACTGAATCGAATTCCAATAAAAGCAGGAAGCTTTAAGTGCTGGCTACACATACATACAAGTGGTAATTTTTAACCAATTAAATATGAAAAATTTTACACTTGTAAGACAAAGCAACAATAACATAGGCAGTAGAGTATTTTCAATCCCTTCAAAACCAAATGATTTTCCATTGCAGCAAAATAATTTGGTTGTGGGTGATATAACCAGTAGCCCAGAAAGGTGTGTTGAGAGTAAGCAGGACATACATTCCCCAACTTTAACATTCAACATAGATTCTGATTACACAGCTATGGGAGTTTCCTGATCAGCAATATCTCTGGACATATGTTTAGTTTGTATCATTTTCCATTGAGTTACACTTACCTAAACATCCAGGATTTAAATAGTAAAAAAAAGGAAAAATAAATTACAATAATTTAAAGATCTTTTTTATCTTGACCTGAGCTTAAGTAATTTATCAGTTTTTTCTTGACCTCCAATTTTTACTGTGAAATAAAAATGGGAAAATGTTAATAAATAAACAAATAATTAGGATACCTTCTGCTTCATCATCTGCCATGATAGCATTGGTTCCAGACTGGGCCTTCAGTTGGAACACTCCGTCTGGATCTATCAGGTCAATGTCAACCTAAAATATATTGAAATAATGCAGACATGCAATAAGTTTATCTAAATATTTGCCTTTCTTTGTGTGTGAGTTTCTTTGGCGGGACAAATTTTGACTAATTAATTTCTGTAGCTGAGAATTTTTTTCAATTAACTCATTTTTTGTTGTTAAACTTTTTTTTTTTCTTAGACACAACATTTAAGTCCAAACTTATTAGGGTCGACAAAAGATAGACCAATTTGAGTATAATGACCATGTTCTGCTTCATTATTTTTCTTTTACTCTAGTACAAACAATTTATGTGGTATAAATTTTGGGTTATTATGAAAGAAACATTTTGGAAAAAGTTGTATGGAAAATATTTGAAATCGAAATTTTTGACGCAGAAGTTATTTTGAAAAAACTTGTTTTTCAAAGAAAGCATACCTTGCTTGGCAGTGTACCATCATTGAGCAGAACCAAGGGAAGTGACTCTGTGCGACCGACAAGGTTTCTCTTAAACAGCATCAGGGGTTGTCCTCGCTTGTTTCTCACTGTTGGCTTGTTGATGGTGACCCGTGGAAGGTTTCCGTCGCCTGACACCTCAAAGGTCAAAGTTCGCCCCCGGGCCTGGTTGGGTGAAAGGCCATCAATGACCGCTTCAAAGATGGCACTGAAGTTCTGAAAAAGAAGTAAGGACATAAGGATACAAGTCCGTTGAGTGTTCTTGGAATATGGATGATACACATATGAGAAACATCAAAGAATTAAGAGTTAGGAAAATTGATCTTACAAAGGCTTGAGTCTAAGTAAAGAGTCTAAGTTTTACATAAAGCTTGTTTAAAAACACACACACATAAAAAAAACACAGAAATAATTGCTTTGTATATAACATATTTGACCATTTTTTCAAATTAATTTTCCAACATTTTTATGCATGGTTATTAGACATTGTCAGCTAAATTATGACCTCCAATGCCAGTCTTTGCATAAGTAAGAAATAAGAACAAATTCTCTGCATCATGACATACCTGCATGGATGGAGGTGTGAAGGTGACGGTGGCATACACATGACTGTGGTTCATCACCTGGGCGCGGGCTGGTTCCACCTCGAATATGTCCTGCTGACGACTGGCACCACGAGCCACAACAGGCTTCACCGTGAACACCACGTCACATGGCACCTTCTGAAGGTTGCTGATCTTGAAGCGTGCTGTTGCCTTGCGTCCAACAATCACATTGTTGAAGACAAACTTCTTCTCTTCCTCAGCATAAACTCCACTGCTTTCCAGCTGTTGAAATGTTAGAAATTCTTACAATGCATCATTAAGGTATATTAGGGCAATACTTTTAAGATGGTAAGAAAATAAAAAAATAATGTAATAAAGACTATTTATATGTTGCTGTACTTATTCAGTTGTCAATCTGCTGACTGGAAAAGAACTGGCCATTATGGATAATTATTGGTAAATAAACTGATGAGTCTGTGCCGAGATTTTTGAAGTGCCAGTTTTAATAGATTTTTTTAAGCCAGTGATGAAAAAAGGAATTATACCACCCATTACTAAATATTAAATGTTACTGACAATATTCCTGTAGTTTCTGCTGTTTCATCAGTAATTATAATACATTTTAAAATAGTGCCAGGATGCTAAAATAGTTTTTCAATGTTAAGCCCCTGAAACTCTGCCACAAATCACATTGTAAATCAGTTTAATAAAAGCACTGGAGTGTTGCCAGTCAAAATTATTTTTTTCAATAGCTTTAAAACAGGCTTCATTTGCTTATTTCTTTTTTTTTTCTACATTGCACTGACACAATTGGAGTCATATTGTGGATGTCCAGCTAATCATTAGTGGAGGAAGACCCCAGGCATATGTCTGGGTAGAACCACTGGTGCAACGCAGGTAAGCTGGAAAACATCCCCACATGAAAGTTCTTGCCCCAACTGGGACTCAAACCCAGGCAGTAAGGGACTGTCGAGTTTCAAGTCAGCAACTCTAACCACTTGGCCATGAGCACCCCTACTTCACTTGCTTAATGTTGAAGTCTTTGAAGCATAAAAATCCATGTAATTAAACTACAGTGGATGCACCAGTCTACTCACTGAGTTTGACCGTTGCCAAACACTGAGGTTCTTGCAGATGCGATGTTCCTCGAAGATAGAGCCAACATCATCAGTGTTGATGGATGGGATACATGCCTCAGCCAGAAGCTTGTATGGGATTCCACCAGGGTGGTCTCTTGGATCTCGGTCCACAACATCAACACTCAGCTCCTGGCAGAGAATTGGAAACACAGTTTGTACTAATTTGTCCAAATATTTATTTATTTTTCAAGGAATGTGGGATTTTCGGCATCCATTTCATAAAATTTTAAAAATATGACAAGCAAGAATGGTAACTATGGATCACAAGAATAGATACCATGGGAAAAAAGAATGGTTACCATGACAAACAAGAATGGTTAATATGGCTTACAATAGAAACTAATAGAACAAATATGAACCATGATTTCAAAACAATCATAGTGTTTCCTGAAAAGTGAAAGCTTTTTTTTTTAATAAAAAACGCAAGAAAACATAAATGCACCTATTATTGTAGAACAACGCACCTCAATATTAACATACATCAACTGCAACAAAAATAAAGTTTATATTATATATCATATTTGTATTTACTTTAAGGTGGTACTGACCTCATCAAAGCGTCCTTGTGTTTCTGCAACACAGTCTACAGTAATGGTCTGGTGACCATTGGGAAGAATGATTCCGAATGCTGGGAAGATGGTAAAGGCACCCAACTGGAGCTTAGACTGTCCACCCATGTCTTGTCTGTAAAGAAGAAATATAGCAAAAAAATAGACTGGTGATATAAACTAGTAAACATAACTGCAACTAACCAAATGAAAATAAAATTTATTCTGTATTTTTTTTTTTTAATTTTTTTTTTTTTTAGTTCTGCTAATTGCATTATAAATTCTGGTCCATGGTTTACAGAAATCAAACATTAAGGAATGGTCTTAATATGAGTTTTTTTAAATATTATAATAGAAATATTTTTCAAAAACTGTTTTTATTAATTTTTGCTTTATTAAATATGTATTTGAAGTTTTACTGTACAGTGATGTGTTATCTCATAAACAGAACAATTATTAATTTGTTATTTATGAAACAGGTCTTCAAATTTAACAAAAGAAATAAACTCCAGAGTCTTATTAAAAAAACAAACTATAGAAATAATCTTCGTTAAATAACAAACTCTTTATTTTTGAAACAGGTATTCAACTAGCACCAAAAGAGAAAATATTTAAAAAAACTGTGAAAAGAAAATTACCAGTTAAACCACAAGTAAACTGATCAAGGAATAACAAGAAGCTAACAAAAAATGAAGTAAGCAGTTTTATTAGTGCAATTAAGACCTTGATACGTGTATATTTATTTCACTTTGAAGTGACAATATTTTATGTTTTTTTCCTAACACTCTATTGTGACAGTAATGTGTACCTTTATTGCTATATGTATCAATGTTTTGGAGAAAAAAACGTTACTCTATTGCAGGAAACTAAACTCAACTGTCTTTTCAAATGACATTTTAAAAAGGTTTTACCTTCCATTATAACATTTAATACCAAATACAACAATCACAACTTTTGTTACTGATTAAGGAAAAAAAAAGATTACATGCAAAATTAATATGAAGATGTTATAAGCAGGCCATGTTAGAAAGTATAATTGTATATAGGTTATTCGGAACAAATTGGTACAAACTGTTTGTGGGGGCATTATATAGCATGCTTTTTAAGTAATAACTGGTAATAACAAATAATTATAGTAAAATTATGGCTGAGACACAAAAAATAGATAAACAGATGCACATAAGTACAAACTTATGGCAGATGGAGAGACAGTGCAACTTATTTATGCCAGGGGCTTAAAATATATAAAAATATAAAAAATGGTATGCAGCAAGAGTAGTTTTTATTTATTTACAAAAGGTGTTTAAACAAAATACAGCCTCTTAAACAGACAGGATGATAGAATGGAAGAAAATAATAAAAACCTTGTGTAGAATACATGTAGACAGACATTTTAACAACAGTAACTACATACATTCAGTGACATAACAGGTGCAACATAAGTATGTGTATGTGTTCTAACTCCATCTGTACTTGTTTTTGACCTTAATGGCAATATTTACATGAACTTCTTTGAAAAGTTATAACTATTCAAAGTATACATTAATTAAAAATGAAAAGTTAAAGAAAAGTTGAAGATGCTCCTAGAACTGTTTGTGCTTCTATATAATAAGATATCTGCATCATGATTTTTCAAAAGCATAGCATCAAAGTAAAAAGTTATATCTGAAAATGATGGACAAATAAAAAAGATAAACACTAAAAATCACTTCAGGCAGAATAAAGCATCTACCACAAAAAGGCAACACCAAAAAAAATTAAAAGCTAAATCCTCATGCATGTGAACAGGGTTGATAAAATATCAAATAAGAACGTGACTAATCCATTTAATGACATATAAACATACCTTAATAATATTTGAAACAGATGTGTCTCAATATTTTTATATTTGTTCATCGTTAATAACATGAATTTTTTTATATCAGAAAGTCCTAAAATGCTAAACATATTTTTTCATGTATGCTGTAAGAGTTTACTTTTTATCATGTACACAAAACAAAACTGTGATAATTTAATAAAAAAAACAACTTTTAAATTGAAAAATTATTTCAAATTTAAAATAAAACTGTAAAGTAAGTTTTTGTTTTTTTAATTGAAAATCAATCAGCAACAATATATACCAACACAAATAGTGAACTAAATAAGCAGTTTATATATTTATGTGCCTTATATTATTTGATACAAAACTTTCAAATAACAAACAAAAAACCCAACATGAACTTTTGTTGTTCAACAATGCTTCCGTCGGCCTACCTGAGTGAATGAAAGACGTTGAACTTTCCCCTCATAACACTATTCATGCCACTTGCTGCCACGTGCTGTACCGGCTTTGCTTGCGGCAACTGGTTCACGTGGCTCAGACGCCGCGACACATTATGTTCATTATCACTACCAGGTCAATGGGGGTCGAGGGTCAAAGGTCAAGGTCACAGGCAGGTGGAAAGAAGGGGAGGGCACGTACAGGCAGGAGGTAAGGAAAGGAAGGAGAAACAAAGAAAAGGCATTGTGTTAGTTGCAGCACACAAAACACATACACACAAAACACACATATACACAAAACATACACATACACACAAAACACACATAATACACACAAAACACAAGTATACACACAAACAAGCAAAACATGCTGTAAGTAAGTTGAATTAAGTCAGTATTGCAAACAAGTTTGATACATGTGCATGTTACACAGTGGGTTAGGACATGAACCTTGAGAAATAGAAATTTATATCACTTTATTTATATAAAAAACATAAGGAGATCAAAAACCCAATTAAATGCCAAGATTTCAGTATGTAACTAGTCAATGTCCAAATTTGATAATCGACAGTAAAGCCTGAACACGAACAATAATTGGATTATAGTTTCAAGATGGCATAATTGTAACCAATGTGTCAACACAACACTGATTGAACAATCTGTGTGAAAGTCCCCAAAGGATTCTGAGAAGGGACTACTTTCAAATATTGCTGACAATAATAATGTTCTACTCCAAGACAGTGATGCCTATGTGTAGATTAGACGCTTTACATGCTATTTACTGATTTTTTTTTTTAAATATAATAAATTCATATCTTTTTTATTCATACAGCACTCTATTTTACAATGTAGAGGCACAAATCTCCAAAATTGGCTAGCATTGAAACGTCATAAAAGAGTTGACTAAAGTCAATATACGTCACCATCTATATATACATGTAAACTTTTTCTGAGGCCAAAGAGGGAGATTTTCGATTGCAAAGAGGGAGTTTTGTTATTTTCATATAAACAAAGAAAAAAGTTATCTGGTTCCATTTCTGAAAATTTGTAAAACACCCCTCATTTTCAAAACATTTTGAACCTTTTAATTCGGAGTCTCCCTCCAAAAGTGTGAGAGTTTGCATGTATGCTGTTATTGTAGCCGCATACTGAAAACACCATACTAACGCAAAACTAATGTGAAATCCATAACCCCTGTTTTACAAACACATGTATTTTGATGCTGAGAATGAGAGCTTTTGAGAACATGCTCAGACTCATATATAAATAGACTGGATGTGAAATATTAGAGCTAAAATGACATTCCAAAACTATTTTTAATTCTTTTAACCTGCTGTATCTTAAGGACATGAACAAATTTTGAATCTATCATACACTATACCATGACATAACTTGAAAATATAATGGAAAAAAGACAAAAAAACTACAAATATTATAACATATTATTAGTTAAATCTTTGATATTAAGTTTTAAAAAGGACACATAATTGAAAAACTTTGATTGGCTATTGACATTCAAGGCAGTTCAAGAACTCATCTAAGAATGTCCAAGTACACAAAGAACACAGCAAAAACACAAACACTATTTCTATTAAAGCATTTTTAAGCCTACTGTACACAGAATGGCAGACACTCTGTTACTACCTAGGGTCTGATGTTATAAGACTTTTTCAGGTATCTGACTGGTAATATTTAAGTGATGGATTTTTAAATTTGACCATTCAGATTTCAGAACTTAGAATGTTATTAGACTTTTTCACACATCTGATTGGTCAAATTTAAAAATGGGTTTTGAATTTGACCAATCAGATTTCAGAACATAAGGCTCAATCTGAAATACAATAACTTTAGACCCTGGTAGTTAAAATACATTCAAGAAAACATTTCTACATATGCAAGCAAGTGAAAGTCTTGATTTCCTTTTATGAAAAAGAAAACCTTTGGCAAGCATTCTGTGCCTTCTAAAAATGTATTAAAAATCTGTAATATGTAATATAAGTATAAATATTGAGAATGATACATTTCTAATGAAAGAAATTATTTCCAGGTTAAAGTGACACATGCCTTTAAACAAACACATATTAATGGACTGAGAACATTAAATTGTGAACAGAACATTTTTGGTGTAAAGTATGAACTGAACATTTTTATCACTGGTGAACAGATACTTTAGTACCAAATCTTGTTAAAAAATACATTAAAAGGGAATTGATGTTGCCTATTTATTAAAAACTCTCTGTGCTTCTTAAAGATACAAAATCTATGTTAGTTAATTAACCTCAATGGTAATCTGGAAGAAAATACCTTTATTATCCCTGTCTCTTGAGCAGACTTTAAGATTAAAAAAGTGAAAAAAAAAACAGTTATGTCAGTAGAAGTCAAAAGGTGGATTTTTTTGTTTTTGTTACCTAGTTACCATGACCCAACATGCTTGTTACGACACGACTCAAACAGGACAAGTATACCAACCTGTTGGATTCGGTTTTCTTGGGTTTAGCGACGGACCTTCCTGAGCTTGATCCATCTCTAGATTTGGTGCGCTTATCTCCCTTAACTGGCCTACATAGAGGAGAGATGAGTCAGGGATAAAGGCTAAGCGATATAAAAGGGGATTGCGGATTGAAGCTCAGATATATACAGGGTGCCATCTCAAAAAAAAAAAGACAGATTTGCAGAAATAAAGGTAAACAGACAGAGGGATAGACTGAATAAAGTGTAAGTCAAAAAAAACCTCCTACAATGCCAGTTCATATATATGTTTAAAGTTTTATATAAACAAAATTCTAAATCTGCATGTTTGTTCAAATAATGTCAAGTTGTTGTAGGTTTTTTAAAATTTACAATATCACCAATCATAAAAATATTTTCAATTCTGAATGTCTTAAAGTGACCATATCAGATTTGGCCAAGAAATACTTCTTGCTATGGTGTTAAAAACTCAGTACAACAGGGCATTGTTTTAAAATTAAAAGTTAATTAACAATTTGTTCAATCATTTTCTTCAATGCAAGAATCAGTAAAATACTTCAATGAAAACTTAAAAATAAAATTTGACAGGGTCACTTTAATGACTTGAAATAAACTGAGACTTTTGAAATGGATGTTTTAAACATAACATCTCCAAACTGTAAAAATCCTTTCAACACACAACTGAGAACTAAATTAAAACACAGGGGAAAATCTGTAAAGATAAGATGGGTGGATTGAAGCCAGCAGGTCAACTCAATCCAAATGTTGGATAAAAGACTGAACTTTCAATAAACCAAACTCATTAAAAATGATATAGTAGAGCTTCCTTGCTTATACTCCAGCAATTATATGGGTTAGCTCAATATCAGGATAATGTGAGCATGGCATCATGCCAGATGTTTAGAGCAGGCTAGACACAAAGAAGGCAGCACCATGTCTGCTTCAAGAGGACATTGCTGCCGGATAACTGACACACTTTCAATAAAAATGTTTGACAATGCCTTATATGTTATCTGGTACTTATAACTAAAAGTCATATAAAACTGATAACATTCAGAAGAACTGTAAATTTTCCCTCAATATGTCACCCTTTTTACAGGTTGCCTGCCTAGCCTTCAACATTTGATCAAATCCTTTTCTAATGTCTTAGTTATCAGCATACAACCTACTGCAGAGGTAACACTACATACTGATACAGTCTCAGCTGCATACAGTAAATATCCTGATCAAACAGTCCTCAACAGGGCCAGGCTGATTTAGATCTACCCGATATGCAGCTAAGAATTTATCAATACCTGCTTACAAGGATAAACCCTTATTGGTGCTACAACATGATAAAACATAATGGATTTTATTTTTTCATATGTGAAGTTTGCATTGAAAGGTTTACATAACGCTTTCATGGTACTAAACACATAAAATGACTAAGATTAAAATACCATATAGCTGTTTCATAAAACATGACTATATAATGCAATATTTAGCATAAAAATACATCTTATTGCAAGCATCCCAGTGAAAGTGTCTGGCACGACTTTAGGAATTTAAAACTAAACCTGGCATTGCAGAGAAAGAAATAAGAATGCCAGTAAGTACTCAATTTAATTTTCATCTCCATAATTAAATTCTGTTTAAAACACAGGCAAAAATGAAAAATATGATCAAAATCTGGGTAAACAAAAAAGGGAAAATAAATAAAATTAATAAAAAAGATAATAATATAAATCTTTTCAATGAAACAAAACACATACCTGAATACATTTCTTCAAAAAAGAAAATCATGTTTTTGATTAATCTGAGCCATTGTGACTATCTACTCTTTTTAAGAAATACATTTTTGGGAATTTAACGAAGGTAATTTTGATGTTAATACTTGAAGACAGGTTTTCTTATAAAGCATTACTCACAACTCTCATAAACATAGCAAAGACTGAACATCTGTTATACAACTACAGATATATATATGATTCTTGCTTCCTATAGATCATGCAACATTTTAAATTTGAAAAAGTGCATTTTTTTTTTGTGTAAAATGTAAGTTTCATGCACAAAATATGGACAATATGATTGCAACCTGAGATCGAAATTGTCCAGTCAATAATTTATGTACAATCAAATGTGTATCGCAGGTCAGACATTGCAGCAACATAATTAAGATCACAATAGTGATGTCCAGCTATTATTCATGGAGATAGACCCCAAGCAAATGTCTGGGTAGAACCATCAGTATACAGCAGGTCAGCTAAAAAACCTTTCTAAAATAAAATTTTGTATCAAACAGGAATTGAAGCCAGGTGCGAGGCCTAGAAGTCAGAGTTACAAATTGGTGACACTAACCTCCTTGATGAGTTCTCCACATTAAAAAGTTCATCCTTAAGACTTAGACTTAAGTATATGCGATAAAGAGCAAATAGATAACAGCAGTTAACCTTAGCAAAAATTTATTGATTGATATAACAGAGCCCTTACACTGTCAAAAATAAGAAAAAGAGAAAAAGAACTCTCCCAACTAAACTTTTAAAACAAAAACTTTCAAAATGAAATTCTTCAAACTCTCAAAACAAAAATTTTCCAACTCTTAAAATGAAATTATCCAACTCTTGAAATGAAATTATCCAACTCATAAAATGAAATTATCCAACTCTTGAAATGAAATTATCCAACTCTTAAAATGAAATTATCCAATGAAATTATCCAAATCTTAAAATGAAATTATCCAACTCTTGAAATGAAATTATCCACACGCTTGACACAAAATTATTCAAAGTCTTGAAATGAAATAACTCAACAACTATCAACAGAACTTTGCACACTTACAAAGTCTTTAATATGGCTATTTCATGAGCTGTTAACTCAGTCCTGGAGGAGACATGTAAGAATAAAAAATAGGAGGTAAAAGAAAGACAACAGGAAAAAGAAGAAAATAAAAGAGAATGATAACATAAGACAGAATAAAAAATATGAAACATAAAGTATTATGAGTGAATGAAAGAAGAAAATTATAAGCAATTTTTGGGGAACATCAGGTAAATTACCGGTAAATGGGGTAAATCAGACATGTTTAAGTAACATATACCACAGTTCTTCAATAGGCCACATGGTATGGGTGTTTATTTACAGTCACAGGCTTCAAAGCTTTTAATACCTATCTTAGTTGTGATAAAAAAGCTAAGAATTTAGAATTGTTTATTAGACATGTAGGCCAAGTGTTAATGAGCCCCCAAATAACATTACTGGTGCAGAGAATAAATGAGTCTCATGTACATACTCTAATTACATTAGATGTAGATACAATTTGGCGACGCTAAAAGCTTGGTCACTAGAGCCCTATCCACCAAAGTTTCAGAAACAGATCTATCCTGACCAATCAGATGCCAGGTTATACTCCCAGACTTTTGTTTGAAGATTAAGGGCCTTAGATTCAGAGTTTTATCTCCATATGTCTCAGAGGTATTTTCCCTAACTTACATTCTCTACATTTCTTTTTTTATTTCATGTTGTACATTTTATAGTTTTTGTATTATATCTAAATATGCCATTTCTTGTTATGATAACAATAATAATAATAATAATAATAACAATAATAATAATAATAATAATAATAATAATAATAATAATAATAATAATTTTTACATGACTTTAAAGGAAAGTGAAAGAAAACAGGAGAAAGAAGAGAAGCAATCATCCAGTGGGGACAATTCATAGAAAATATAAAGAATGAAAAAAGACAAATAACATTTTGGGAACTATTTAGAATACATAACAAACATGTCATTAAAAACATGTACCAGAATTTATCAACTCAACCCCATAGTTAGGATTTGTGCAATAAATGATGACAGGGCTGTTAAAACATTGGACTATTACATCATTCTAAATATTGTTAGTTATTATTGAATGGACATGTTAGTGGACTGTAAAATGTATCTTTATTAAACAAAATAGAAACAATGTAACTTACATGTTAAAGTTTTTAATTCTGAATTTTTATTTCAAGATTTAGCAAAATCCATTCAATATGCTTGGACAATGTTATTATTTGAAAATGACCAATAGAAAAATGAATGAACTAGAAAAAAAATGAAGAATGTAGACATGTTTATTAATATATTTACAAGATCTTGATAAAGTTATCTTGACTTAAATGTAATGATCAATTGAAAAAGTTGAAAGTTAATTTCAGAATTTTTGTGATTATACATTTGACAAAACCAGTGCCTTAGATCTCCTTGTAGGACTCAGACATCATGTATCAATAATACAAAAAATACTACCTAGTTGTATTTTAAAATTTCTAAAAAAATATTTTATATTTCTTCACTTGTATAATCCTCCTTGCTTAAACCCTTCATTACAGTAAACACAGTGACAAATGTTAGCAACACACTCCGTGAGGATTAATAAACAAATTATACACATTTGCATACATGTAACACACATTTATCCTGTCTATGCATACATGTAACACACATTTATCCTGTCTATGTATACATGTAACACACATTTATCTTGTCTAACTATGAATGTTCAACACATTTCTCTTTTCTGGGTACACAGAAAAAGCACAGATGGAGGGAGAAGAGTAAACAATTTGCAAACATGTATTGGACACAGAAACATATAAAGCTCTATCTTTCCATTTGTCAGTATTTTAATAGTGCTCTCCCTTTTGTAGTATTTATTCTCTTTTTTTTTTCTTTGGTAAATGATGAGACAGACATGAAGGCTTTATTTAGATGGGTGGTAGGGACAAAGAAGTTGTGGGGAATGTTTTGTTAACATTAATTTCCAATGGGTATTGTAGGATACAACAAAAAGATTGTTTTTGCTTTTGTTTTTGTAAATACAGATTACCAAAAAAAACAATTAAGTCTTGCTGAAGACTTAAATCTTAAACTTTATTCATATAGGCCTGAAATATTCTGTAATAGCTTGCTAATTTAAAATATGGTTCCAGGTTACTCTGCCTACTTAATATATTATCTTAAATGACCAAAATTATTATCTTGGAATTAATAGAAATCATGTGTTATTTTGTATGTACCATAGTTGTCAAAATAACCATTCTGAACCAAGATACACTTTTTGTGTAACTTACTTCTGGTTATGTATTTGCATATGGCATCCTCAATTTGATGAAACTGGCCAAGCAATGTGGCTAGCATTGATAAACATATAGTCTAAACATATAACAATTTATACTGTATAATTAAATTGTAGTCCTAACATAAAGATATCAACCAATCTTCAGATAAAGGGAGTATTTCACAATTATAGTTAACAATTATAGGATATCTTGCTTTATAACATCAAATTACCTCCCTTTAACTGGTGTGTTGATATCACCACTAACTTAACGTCCATGTAAGATTAGAAAGGAGTTTCAACTCACGGTCTCTGTGCTCGGCCTCCAGCCTGCTGGACTGGTTCCTTGACCATCTTGGTTATCTGGTACTTGAAGTCAAACTCTCCTTTGTTCTCGATGATGAAGGTACGAGACTTCTTACTGTTCACCAGCAGTGAACCAAAGTTAATGTCACTCATAGGTAGGATGTTGTATCTGTAAGGAGAAGAAAAGAGGGTTTAAGTCTAAAGCATAATTTGAGAACACAGTTTTGTTGTTCCATAGTTATATGAAAATGCATTTTTGTTATCCCTTCACTATATAATTATATGAGAAGGCATTTTTGTAAACACTTCACTATATAATTATATGAGAAGGCATTTTTGTAAACACTTCACTGTATAATTATATGAGAAGGCATTTTTGTTACCCCTTCACTATATAATTATATAAGAAGGCATTTTTGTAGACACTTCACTATATAATTATATGAGATTATATGAGAAGGCATTTTTGTAAACACTTCACTATATAATTATATGAGAAGGCATTTTTGTAGACACTTCACTATATAATTATATGAGAAGGCTTTTTTGTAAACACTTCATTATATAATTATATGAGAAGGCATTTTTGTAAACAATTTGCTTAAGAACAATATGAAATATGGTACCAGGCCTGTATGTAGACAAGAGTGTAGGCTGTAAATGGTACTCTATACATAAAAGCTGCACATTTTATTTCACAGCAACATGTTACATGTTTGTACACCTCCGTAATAATAAAGGTATAAAAGAATAAACTAATCATTTACATACTTGTTGAAGACAGTCTTTACAGACACTTTCACTGGGATGCTTGCAATAAGCTCTCCGCCCTCTGCGATGTTTGGTTCGATCACCTGACATTTGAGTATGGGCTGGTCCTTGACTGTGACCTCTTGGTTAGACTTGAAGATGACCTGTACTGCGGTCTGACGGTCCTGTGGAGCCAGTGTACCCTTGGACGGGATCACAGAGAATAGGTCAGTGACCTTTGGGTTGGATGGGTCAACATTTTCAAACAGGAAGCTGTGGAAAAGAAAGACGAGAGAATGCATTAAGGTTTTACTGATTGTAAACAAGGCTCTAAAATTACAAATTTTCCTTCTAAAGTTTCCTTTCTAAAAACAGCATACATTTAATATGTTTTGTTTTTTCCTAAAATCTTTACAGCTTTATATTTTATATTTACCTGAAGGCAATGTCATAATTAACGAGCCAATTTACAACAAATCTTAAAAATTCAACCATACTATCCTCTGAAAAAGTTAAAATATAACAGTCTTGAAGTTTAATGCTTCCTTCCAATGAGTCATTAGAAATCAACACAAATTAATGTATATATTTTCAAAAGAATTAAACATTTTAAAGTTTGTTTGAATATACTTACTTGAAAGAGATGTCATATTTGCCCTTGTTTTTGAGGGTGCATGTCTGTTTGATCTCATCACCAACCTTGATGGTGCCAAAGTCAAGGCCGCCATCTGTACCTGTAGGGCAGACAACAGACAAAATGTAGATTTTAATTTTGTGCTTAATTTGTCAATAAATTCTGCTAAAATCATATTTTTTGGATAAAAATTTAAATCATAGGTAAACATGTCCTATAAGTAAGATTATGTATCAAATAGTGTAGTTCTAAAATTTCTTTTTTCCCCCTTCTTTTCCTTCTTTTTCTTTTCCTTCTTTTTCTTCTTTTCTTTTCCTTCTTCTTCATCTTTTTCTTCTTTTTCTTCAACGTTTTAGCAACAAATCCTAAAATACTGTCAAGAACTTAGCTCGCTTCAGTTTTCTTGAAAATCAAAAATATCCTGGAAATTTCACCTTGAGAGAAAGCACATGTTACAACATAGCTTTTTACCACAGACACACTCCAAGCTAGCCTAAAGCTCAGCCTGCTTGACTTAAATCTGAAAAATCCGACATTTTTGAAAACTGTTCAAGCCTAGAATTTTGTAGGATATGGATAGCCCAACTTTTGGCTTTAAACATCTCAAGAAAGGACAAAATGTAAGTGTACACCATTCAAAATTAAAAATGAACTACACTCAATTGTTACAGTTAAAAACCAAATATGAATTAAATCCATTCAAGTTCCAAAGTTCAAAAAGTAATTGATTCGGAACAAAAGATCCATGAATGGAACAGATCCATGGATAGTTTTATAGATGGACAGACAGTGGCAACTCTAAATGCCTCTACATCTTTCTCCCAATGAGGGGAGAACAGAACAACAACGGAAGGTTCACCTTTGGGGAATGCAATGTCCATGGCCACATCATATGCTTCAGCAATCACTTGGATTGGTTCTGTCCTGATCATGCCCATTGTTTCCTCTGCATCTGAGATCTACATGGTACAGCAACAATTGGTTATTGTCTAATTAATTAAGCAAAAAATTAACCTTATTTTAATGTTTATAAATACTTTGATTTAATTTGCAAGAGCTTTTTAACTTTCAAAATAAACAAATAATTGAAAAATATATTTAAAAAAATACACAGTAAACAGCAGAAAATAACTTTTAAAGTGTTTACCCCATTACAGATTATGTTTCAAATTAACAGTTACACCAATCCAAATTGCATTTCTCATTTTTTTATTGGACAGGTCTATTTATGTTGAAACATGTCAACTGATCTTTTAAAGATTCAACTCTTTAGCTTCCTGCCTACTGCATTGATATCCAAGCTCATATGTTAAGGACAAATTATAAGTAAAAAAAAAATCCTACCTCAAAACAAATCATACTTGAAACTCAGCAATTACCAAAGCAAAATTAAATCCCGAAAATGCAAATCAAGCAAACCTCAAGTCGGATCATCTTCCTAGTGGTGTTTACAGGTTTCATGGCTCTGAAGTAGGCATGGAGAGCATATTCTGACTTGGGCTCCACAATGCCACTGTCAGCAGCCACAGTGAAATCGTCACCCAAAGTGTCAAGGCCACTCAGCTTCCAGTGCACTGGAATCTGGGTACTGTTCCTCAGGTAGATGGTCTTTGTGTCTTTTCTGTAAGCATGAAAGATGAAGAAAGGGTAAACATGTGAAGATTAAATATAAATATATACAGGGAGGATTTTAAGAAAAGACAAAAGTTAGTTCAAGAATTACTTTTTCTGTTTTTTTTTAATTCTGATAATTATAAAAAACAGTATAGCTACAACCTAAGCACTGGTTCTACCCAGGAATTGGGCAGTCAAGAAGGAGCAATACTGCTTGCAAGAACTTGTTTTCCCATAAGACTTTAAACAAGTAAGTTAAAACTAAAAATTACAAACCTGTGAAGAAGGACTCTATCAAAGTGCAGCTGTTTCCTGTCAAGGTCCAGCTCTGGGCGGAACGCATCACAGCACACCTTGAAGACAATGGGTTCAGGATTCTCGCGGATACAACACACAATTGAGTCCTCATAATGGTTGGGCACCATAGGATAGGCCCAAATATTCAGCTCCTGCAAACAAAATACAGTTTTATCACAAGGGAAATGCTGGTACCTAACAGGGAAATCCAAGAGTGAATGAAAGTCTCATGCTATTTAAGTAATCAACCGTTAATCATAAATAGGTAAATCAGGGCAAATAGAATGATCAAAATAAGGCATCTTCCTATGGGAATTTTTTTATTAATATTAATTCTCTTTGCTGGCAAGTCTACAGCAATACATACACCTTTTATGGTGTTGTAAGCAAATTACTAACAATACGATAATAAAAATAGTATCAGAATATTGGCTAAGAACTTTCCTACCTGTTGTTCATCAGGTTTCAACATCATGGCAGGAGGATCAAGCAGGAAGGTTTCACCCTTGCTATCATTCAGGTAGCAGAAATTGATGTCAGCTTCCAGTGGGGATGTGTTCTTGATGATTAATGTCTCCATGTGTTCAGGGTATCTACCCTCTTTGTACCTGTAGGAAGAGATGGAAAATTATTGTATCCTTCCTTATGGTTTCGACATTCTTCATTTTTTTGTACAGAATGATGGGTTCTTAGTAAACAATTGTAGCTAAGCTTTTTGTATCAGAGAGGGACATTATAAAAATTTTATTGTTAGACTGCACTGATGCATCAAAGTTAAAAAAAAATTATTATTTATTATCTATTTGACTGAGGAACCTTTCCATCAAATATGCTATGCATGGGAGCCTATCTACACCACTAAGACATGCACTGTTAGTCAAAGTGTTTCCTTAAGTCCATTTCTTAGTCTAGCTTTTTACTCTACAGAATACCATTTGCAGTTAAAACTCTTTTCTACTTTACTATATCATTTTAAGATATCCAGTTCTCGGAAGAACCAGTACTCAGGAAAAAAAATAAAAAATTATTGAGTCATAGCAACATATGTTTGTGCTTTGATTTTGGTCTTGTAGTCAGTCATCATATCAAATCAGTACTATGTCTCAGGTGATCACCCTTGGGTAGTACCAGTATACAAGTAATGAACAAGTTATTCTTGACCAGACCACATACCTATCCCTGTTTCGTCCCACGAGCAGGGGACCAAATTCAAATGTCTCTGATGACAGGATGTACTTCTTGTGGACTATCTCTTCAGACTTTTTGCTCTTCTTGCGGTGCGGGAAGACAATCCTACATAAGAAAAGAAACAGCAGGCTCAATACATGACATTGTATAAGAATAAAATTGGAAGAATTGGTTTAAATGATAAAATAATATGAGGTTGACAAGATTCATTGTTAATTTTTTTTATGGGACACTAATGGACGAGCTGCTCACCATGTAGGAACAAGTCCAAGTCAAAATGAAAACTTAATTTGGCATAGCCTTTCAGCTGGCATACTTTGTTTCCCAGGCATCTCAATGAGGTCTTCCTTTACAAAATTGTAACTGACTATCACCAAAATAGTCATGTTTCAAATGTTTTGGTGTTTACAATTTTTTGTCTGTTAGAGACTCACAATGGTTTCATTTCCATTAGGTGCCAATTTTTACATTATTCCAGTATTCTTACTGGAACAAAAACCAAGTACACATTAATCAAGCAGACAGGAAGTCAGTATACCTTGGTTCCCTGCTGATTGTTGGGAAGGCACATACTCCTCTGCAGTAGAGCTGGTACCTACGCCGGGTACCAACAATCTCAAAGTTAAGAGTCTGGTCAAATTGACCGAGTTCTTCTGACTGGAAGCGCAGACGTAACAAAACTTCTCCATTGGGGGGAATGATCCAGCGGAAAATACTCAACCTGAACGTACACAAGGATAGCTTGTTGGTTCAGAAAGGGTTAACATTTGTATGTGTGGTTATAAAAGTACAGTACAGGAGAGACATTATAGTATGGATACAACTGTAAAACAAAGAAACAGTCTAACACATCAAATACTACCTCTCAGTTTTTTAATTAATGAGTATGTAATGAATTTTAATTGTATAACGTTAAAAAATTATATCCTTCTCATATTTATTTCTTACTATTTATTCTTCCCAATGGTACTTAACAATTTGAGGTAATTTAAATTATAAAAAATATCAACTTTAATTAAAAACCAAGTGATATCCAATCAGGAAAATAAAATAAAATTAAACACATGGAACAAGTTTTGTTGTAAAGACTAGCAATGAAGATAAAAGCTTTAAGCTTGTGATGCAATTAGATGAACATGAAAGCTTTAAGCATGTGACATAAGATTTACGTTGATAATTAAGCTCCTATGTACAAAGAACTGAAAGTGACATCAATGAAAATATGAAGTGAAAAACAAAAAATACATGAAACATATTCATAGAAAGTGGAACACTTAACAAGATGAAGAGAACACAAATGCATCAACAGTAAATAAGTGATTGTTGTGAAGTTATAAATACATGATTATTGTGAAGTTGTAAATATGTGATTGTTGTGAAGTTGTAAATAAGTGATTGTTATGAAATTGTAAATACGTGATTGTTTTGAAGCTGTAGGTAAGTGATTGTTGTGAAGTTGTAAATAAGTAAATGTTGTAAAGTTGTAAAAACATTATTGTTGTGAAGTTGTAAATACATGATTGTGGTGCAGTTTTAAAGTGGCAAGGCTGTGAGCAGGAGATGTGACTGGAACTTTTTGATACTATTTTATGTCTTGCACCTCAGCAATGAACAATAAAAGGATATATTATAACAATCAATGAGATCTTTCTTATTCAGAACATTGTTTAAAGTGTCATTTTATGTATTCTGGTAAGTTTGAATGTTGAAAGTTAATTCTGAAAAAGCTACACTGCTTTTGATGTTTCGGAATAACTTTTGCTAAATGACTTCAAGAGTAATTGACAATTAAAAATCCACACACAATTTGAAATATGTGAAATATTATAAATTAAAAAAAAAAATCATTCAATTAAATGTCATACCAATGAAAAGGTAATTAAAATCCAATTAAAAGACAATATCAAGACTATCAATATCAAGGCAATAAACGTCAGGAAACAGGAAGTCAAAGAATGACATCCGCATGTAACACAAATGTAGTAACATGTATTTTATAAATAGGAAACAAAATATTTGATCATACATATCTAGATCTAATCTAACCTTAGCCAACACAAAACATACAGTTTGTAAAATCATTTTTAAAAGACATGTTATGTATTACAGGTGAGTGTTTAAAATGGGGGGCTGGGGAAAGGACTCAACTGGGGCCAGTCTCCATTGTTAGAGTTATATGACAATTAAACAGAGCTTCTAGTCACAGTTTCAAGTTACAATATTTATGTTCATACGAACAAATAATTATATTGTCAATTAAAACTCTATTCTAGCTTTGTACCTATTCAGCTATAACATGGCCAATATAACAGAAGTGCAGTAGATACATATTTATTATATGTTTGATCACTTACATGTGTATATACAATTAATTAATAAATGTAGAATATTTTAGACTAGAATATAAACAAGCGAAGTTCTTAAATCAGTGACTTTTCAGCAAACAACAACTTTGCATAAAAACTGAAAACTAGCATAAAATACTCTGCTGGAAAGATTTCCCCTAGATACAAATGTACATATAAGGTACATAATGCATGTGATAAAACAGCCAATTGTGCACTTATTATCTTTCTCCCCGTTTTTGTACATTCACAAGAATTAGCACATGCTTTTGCAAATGTTTATCTTTCACATGCAACAACACATTTAATCCAAGAAATCAACTACATTATATAAATCAGCTCTAAAGTAGACAAGAGGAGTTTGATAGTTGAAGAAAGAGAAGCTTTCTAACTATTTATCTTGAACTAGCTAAATATAGACATTTCTGTTGAAGATGTAATTATAAAAGGAAATCAACTTTTCCCAGGAAAAAGTGTCTGTTTTACATAATGGTACAAAGGTACAAGGTTAATATCTGCCAATCTTTCTTTAGACTATTATTTATTTAAAAACAAATCAATAAAAAAGAATGAAAATGTTCAAATTAGTACATTGTAAAGGTAGTATCGACACTTATATCAAATGATTGCAACATTGGTGGATTCAGGCGTAATTTCTGCAAAAATGTATACTTTTTATGTTTCCTAATTCACACAGATCTTGGACATCAATGAACAGCATTTTGCAAGAACTTTTCAGGTAAAAATATAATTTTTTTTCAGTTATTGGAGAAAAAAACTTTGGTCCAAATTGTTTGACACTACCTTTAAGGAATGTCAAATAGTTACTGTTTAAACAGCTATGGGTTTTGTTTTTAATAAAATGAATGGCAGATATAATCCCAATGTCAAGAAAGAACCAGTGAATCATTTCTATAAAAAGTGAATATTGTTAATAGAGATAGTCATTTTAGAATTTCTTCTGCATTCTTTCTATTCTATTTTTTTTTTGTTAAATATTTTTTTTACAAATGGAAGAATTAAGTAAGGTCATTTGAAAATAATAACTGAGTTCAAAAGCATTATCTTTGGTGTTTTTCAAATTTTAATATATTCAAAACAAGTTTTCCTTTGAGAATAGTTAAAAAAATGTTTACAAAAACAGCATCAAAACATTGCTCTTTCCTAATGCAACTTCTCATAATTACTTCAACACTGTATGGATACAAAAACAACAACAACAGCAAACTGTGTGTGAATACATTTTTTGGTTGCTTAGCAACAACATCAGCAGTAACTTCTCTGTTGCCTGGCAACAGAAATATTTTTGAGACATACTCACTTGGTTGTTTTAAAGTCACCTGGTCCACTTTCACCCGCAGTGCTGTAAATCATGTGAACAAACCACTAATATGAGATACATGTCAACCATTACCATCTGATAATTTTTTGGTTTTATTTCGGCGTTACGTTGCTCAGACAATCTTTCCATCATGTGATTATTATCGACTCAATGCAGATTAAGTGCTGCTCTAACTGTGTAAACAAACATACTGTGAAACCACATCAGTATACCACACCCAACCAACTTATCCTGATCACAGTTTGATTGTCAAATGACACTATGAGTGTCAAATAACAGTTATTTGTGTAGTAGGTGTAATATTAGAAGTTGAAGTAGCTGAAACGAAAGTAGCTGTAGTACACTGAAATCTATTTCTTACTTTAAATGACTATTTTCCATTACTTTTAAGAACATATGACTTGCAGACATAATCAAACCCTTGTTCTCCTCTACATGGTGACCATGACCTTCTGACTGACCTTGTATAACCTCATGTGTTTCTAAAAGCAGAACTACTTTATTGTATCTCTCTTACTTACTTTCTTTCTGGGCCATTTTGGCATTTTAGTGGATAAGTGTTAAAAAGTCTCAATGAACAAAGCTTAAACAAAGCTTACAGGATTTTAGTGGTTATTGACACAACATGAGAGCTAATTCATATAAAACAAGGTATTATTCTTGTTTTGAGTTAGTTATCACTTTTATAATGGTCAGTTAGCTCAAAATGAATTTCCAACATTTTTGATAATAAAAACATAAAACACAAGATAAACTAATCAAAGAAAATTTCAACATCTGATGTCTATATATTATAAATGTAGTGTACATATACTATGTATGAACATGAATGTACAGTTAGAGTTCTGTGGCACGTTTTTATAAAATCACATGCAAACATGCATCTAAAGATTATAGTATAACATGCATGTATAAAAATAAAGACAAAAGTTGGACAGATTATTCTATTTGCTACCATGCAGAACATCTACAGTGATACGGACACTTTAAATGGGGAATAACATTTAACTATAACACATTTAAAGGCAGGTTTAATGTCTTAACAAACAAGAGAAAGAAAACTTAGACAGGGCCTTTTAAAAGTAAAAGAATATTATATTTAGGAATTATATTTAGGTTTTGTGTGATCTATCACAGAATAATGAATTTGTTCCATTCAGATACACTATAATCTTATCAGCAAGGCCAATGGATTGATTATGTGCCAAGCATCAGAATATCAGTTAAAGACACAAAAATCCATTCTTTAGTGTTTACTTGACAGAAGTATTAATCATAAAATCCATCGAGCATGTAATAGGAAATAATGTATGGTACAGTAATAATGTATAAATTTGCATACACTGTCACTATTGAAAAGGACCAATAGTTGTATACATAAAATTTGACCCATTTGACAGCCACATGAAACACTGACTTTCACATATAAACCTAAACATAAAATCTGTAACCTAGTTACATAAAAGGAGATCAGATCTTAGTAAAATGTTGTCAAAATAAGAATCTAGAGGTAATCAGACCAAGTTTGTTTTAAGATTTTCAGAATAATTAAATAATACAAGACTATCAGGTTAAACTTGCACCATTCAAACTTGTCAGAGTTGTTTTGAGTCATAAACTAAATATGTAAACCAGAAATAATGTTCATGGATTGAACATACAGCTGCATTTATAGGGAAATTTACAAAAATTCGAAAGCGAAGGAGAGCAATGCCTATAAAAAGTGTGTGGAACATATTTTGGGGAGAAAATTAGAGATACTTATCAACTATATGTAGGTTGTACATAAATGCTACACTTTATGTTGCAGCCTACTTCTAAAATCATATCAAGACATTATAATGACCTATTAAAGCTTGTTTATAAACAATTATTTTCCATAAAACACACATATATATGTATTTTCATATTTGGCTTGACACAAATTATACAACATGAACAAGACTGGGCAACAAAAAAATCTCATTTTGTGACATATACCATCCCACAAACAACAATCGACATCTTCGCTCACAAACACAACTGTTATACACATCTACACAAACAAGGACATCGTTACAAACTGTCATACTCACTGAGCTTTTCAGTAAACCATTTAAATAAAATGAAAAATTATGGTCTTTGCTATTAATTTTGTTATAAAATTCTTCTATTTAAAACAATATGCAAATGAAATGCTATATACTTGCATACATGCACTAACATTCATAAATCTACGACTATTTACAACCATACCACTTAGACCATACAATGACAGACAAGCACAAATCTATAAACCCATACCATAAACAATTAACCACCTTCCCCTCAAAAATCCCAAGTAAAACATAAAAAAATTAAACCCTCATACCTTAGGGCATCACCATCAGAAACGGGCGTAGTTGCTCCAGGAGGTGGTGAAGCGGGTGCCATTGAGTTCCTGCGAGAACCCTTTGATGTTGTTTTTCTTTCAGCACTCTTCTTCCGCTCCTTGTCTTTGTCTGTCTTCTTGGCATCATCTTTCTTGTCCTTACTGCTTTTGCCCTTAGTGGGCGTCGTGTGGTCATCCTTGCCCTTGTCGGGCGTCACAGACTTCTCCTCCTCAAGCTCAGACTCCTTGGTGTCCAATAATCCAATGTTGCTGCAAGGGAAGGAGCTTAATTATATAAGGCATGAGACACATCATGATCTAAAGCTTGGATAACAATCGCATCAATTTTAAAGGATTTAAATGGTTGCTTTGTAAAAGATGGTTGTTAAATGTAGAATGATCATCTAATTTTGCTATTTTCACATTTATGTAATCTTAACATATCAATCTTAACATTTTCAGTATGTTTTGTATTTCGAATAATTCTTGTAAACTTTTTTTTAATAACAAAATTAATGTTGATTTTTCTTGAGAAGAGATCTGAATTTAAGTCATATTCCTTGTAAAATACTTAGAAAAAAAGATACAAGATGTGAACATGTGACCATAAACACATTATAATTTGTTTACAAAACAATGTGATGTCATACTGTATAAATATTGTATATGAAACATGGTTTGGACACCACAGATACAGTTGAAGTACAATCTGACCTCAATAGTGAATAACAAAGATTTACAAAGAAAAAAGAAGATTTACACAATACACGACTATTATTTCACAATATATAGCGGCACCTCAAACAAAGTTTTCAACAAACTTCCACATCTAATTTAACAGACTTTCAATCTACATGACTGCATAAATGTTTGCTTTGTTTTTGTGTGTTATTGGTTTGTTTGTTACATCAATTACACAATTAAGGTAATGTTGCCAATGTTCAGCTAATAACTGGTGGAGAAAGAACATAGACATATATTTGGGCAGACCCACCAGTGCACTGCTGGCCAGCTGAAAAACGTTCCTATCTAAAGTTTCTCACAATAAATGGGACCCAAACCCACGTGGTAATGGGATGAGAAGTTGCAAGTTGGCAACTCTAACCACTTGGTCACAAGCGTCTCTTAAATGACTGCATAATTTAATAAATATGCATTGTCTAAAAAAGTAAAACAAACATTTATTAATAACACCTAAAATCAATATGAAAAATTGACCATCACAGCCGGGAATCAAACACATTCTGAGGAAACATTTATTATCTATCCATATTGAAAGGATAAAGAAAACAATATTAGATAAAAATTTCTGATTATCATATAGTAAATCTATTTCCATACAGATAAACATAACTAAATGAAAATAGAAGAATACACAAGATCATCTTTTGAGGCATTCTTTATAAAATATGAAATATCAAAGATTGTAACTAGAATATTGCCAAGAAAACTTGTTTGGGGACATGGATTAAAACACGAATCTCACTCAGTGTCTTCTATTTCATCCCAAAAACTGGCAAAAACAGCAAAACACAAAATATAAAAAAAATATATTCAAAATGAATGTCTTTGAAACACATGACATTCAGGCTTTACATAAGAACCAAGTTTATTCGTCAGCTTAAAAATATATCCTAAGTCTGGATAGTAATTTTACATGAATGCTATTAATTTTTAATAGATATAAAACATGTACTGTGTATTGCTCAGAAATCTCTTATCAAAAAACTGTAACAACTTGTAACATTTATAAAAATAAAAACCCTTATTTAACTTTCAGCATGCAAATCTCGACATGATAAGACTTAGGCAAATAATGTAGATACAGAGTAGCAAGTTCCCAACACTGGGAGTTGTCAGATCAAGATCTTTAAGCCATGTAATTTTTAATACATGTTGCTACCTCAGCACCAAAGAAAGAAAGAAAACTAAGAATCTGGAATTGTTTTTTACCAAAGGTTGCCTGATAAGAGTAAATACTCACGGATCATCAGGGGATGAGGCAATGAAGAGATATCTGCCCCCAAACTCTGACACTGGCGGGGCTCGTCTCTTGACTGGGTAGGGCACGACACAGAAGTTGGCTGGGGGTGGGATAGGGGGACCCCGTGGACCAAGGCCTAACCCATCAAGTACCTGGATAGAGGTATAAGAGGGATAGAGAAAGTGTTAACTAGCAAATACATACAGAAGCATCTTTCAACATCAGCATAAGCCTTAAAGGCCTTATGTTTCTTAATTATAAAATGTTGAGATATGATCATAGCTTCAACAAGATGATTTTTATTATGAAGACAAGACCAAGTAAACTGTCTTGCATATTTCTATGTCTTGCATATTTTGTATGTTGTTATTTTTTTTTTATCTTTATTATTCGAAATAAGAAAAAATGAGATTCTTATTTACACTATAATTACATTACAGCTACTGTCAGCTAATTAAAACCAAATTTCCACTAACCTCCTCAACAGTTGGCAATTTTCCAGCTTCATTGATCTTCTGGACTGGTCGCTTGCTTCTGTCTTTCATGTCCACCAGTACATGTGGCACACCCACAATCTCTTCTTCTTTCTCTGGCACTCCATCCACCATCTCTCCTTCCTCTCCTTCCCCAGCAGCAGCCTTGGCAGCCTCTGCAGCCTTGAATGCAATGTCAAAGGTCAAATAGAGGTAAACATTTAGGTCAAAGAAATGGTCTAGTAACTGACAAATAAGGTCATGATATTGGTCAAGGAAGTAAATTATAGCTATCTTAGGTCAAAGTAGGTCAAGCAAATGGCTAAGATCAGTTAAAGCATACACAGTATGATGTAAACTTTAAAAGTCATTAATACTTGACATTTTACTTTCCTGTCACAAATCTTGACACAGGGCCAGCCTCATGTGACACTACCTGTGTTAGTATGCTAGGTGCAAGTGAGTAATACTGAAATTATTGAGACTTAAGTCTGCCTTGGTCTGACCTCATACGTTCAACCTTGACCAAAGGTTAGTTAACCCAATGTGAGTCTTTAGTAAGTACATGTATCAATCAAAGTGCTGCAGGCACTAAGGTGATCACTGCCTTAGAAAGAAGTCACATTTTTAGATAATGACAGGCAGAGAAAACCTGCAGTACATTTTAAAAGGTTTCTTCTTGAACTAAACTATGTTTTCAAATGGACAAAAATGAACAGATGCGGTGTGTTTAGGCTTGAGAACAAAGACCAATTGACAATCTTTACTGCAGAAGAGTTTGTAATTATTGCCATAAGCTGGTTATGTCACACAGTGATCTTGATGCTGTATTCTTGTGCGCTTACGAAAGTGGTTCATTTATAAATTCATAGTCTATTAGTGTTGCATTTATAAAACACCTCTGCATCTAGTTTAAAAAATACTGAACATATAAATGTAAGCATTTAATGGTTTTGTTCTGTTACTGGATTTTAACTATGGAATTCTGCCTTGTCTTCAGCAACAAATAAAGAATGAAAAATAACTACTTTCTGTTGTATTGGAGACAGAAATTGACTTAAACTGTTATGCCTAAGTTTCCTGATGAAGCAGTGACACTGTGTTCACTACTAATGCAGTGAATACATTAACAGACAGTTTGATTCAGAAATATGTCTAACTGACACAGCTTTTTTTTATTTACCCCTAAATGTATGGCTTTGGTTAGATCAGATGAACTCTTATAAGGTTATATCATTATGTGAAATATGTTTCAATTATATCATGTTAACAATTAAATGAAAAATCTGGCTCATTAGGTATACAAGTCATGATATGAAGATATATCACAGATGAATATTTTTACAACTGCATGTGTTAACTCACCTCTCTTGCCAACCTTTCAGCATTTTCTTTCTCTAGCAACTTCTGTCTTTCCTTCTCTGCTTTCTCCTTCTCTTTGTCATGCTTCTCTGTTATGTGACAAAATAAACAGACAGAATAAATTTGATGATTCACAGATAATTGAAAGACTGAGCGATGTTTAAAACACAACAAATACAATTTTTAAATAAGTCTTATGACAAGATTATTTACTGCACATTGTTCCCAGTCCTAACTACCTGAGTACTAGTTCTACCCAGGATGTTGACAGTCAAGTCATATTAAAACATTTATAAAAGCTGGCATAGCTTATTCTTTTATTAACTATGAGAACATTTGTTCATGAAATGCAAATAACAGTTGCACACAGTAAAATCCTCCTATGGAGAATTATAGTTCGTTATTCTCCCATAATCCCCTGCAACAGGCTCAAGGTCATGAATGTCAACATTTGACATAACAAAACAAGGCATTTTTTGTTTTGTTTTGTGGTGTTCAAGTATATTGTACAATAAGTGTTTAAATTAAAGATATTTTGATCTAAAAACTTCTGATATTTTGAATTAATTTAATAATAACTACAGATTAATTTTTCTTAAAACTTTTATGTAACTAAAATATTCCTATGTAAACAATTACACCACATATCAAAACATACATGTAGATAAAAAAAAGAGTAAAATAATTACTGACATAATTTAACAATTTTCATCTTTATCTTACTAAAATGTCACAGGCTTAGTGTGCAGTTAAACTTCTATCAATTCTATCAATATTCAAATTCCCAACTGATGTTAAAATTGACATCCTATTGGGTCATGTGGTCTCCAGTGCTCTTAGGCTGTGACAGAGGTAAGGGTAAATAACCCATGGTGTGAGACAGTGACGCAGTGAGAGGACCTTAATATTTGTACGTTTTCAGGTTTATTTATGGGGATTACAAGATATAATTGATGAAAAAAAAAAAATACACAGATAAAAATTTGGAATTGTTTAAGAAAATATTAACAATTATAAATTTTCTAATTCTGATAACAGAATCTTATTTAAAACATGTTTTGCAGATTCATTTTGTATTGAACTAGTTTTAACTGGAAAAAATATAAGCATGTGATGATCAAGGATTACATAGGAAACAAATTTGTGAATGTCTATTTATAGAACTGTGAAATAGTACCTCTTAATGGTTTTGCAGAAGTTTTTAACATATCAACTTAAACAACACTTATTACAGAAATACACCAAAATGCATTGATAATGAAGTGGGATTTATTTTAAGCATTAATAAATATAAACATATCAGCTAGTAGAAAACATTATGTTTTGACCTAATTATTTATAAATTACAAATTAGTTGTAAAATAATATAAAGTGACTGATTAATACACATCTACCTTGTTTGCAAAGCTCCATAAAAAGGCTGTTCCAATGCCAGATGCAATTCTAAGCAAATATCTAACCCCTTCATACATAGATAACAGTACATATTGCTAAAGACACGGCAGAGATAAGTGCAGATCCTGATCAGACAGCTCTAAGCAAAGCTGGCTAATCTGGATCTACACTATCTACCCAAGCCTTTTTAATTCTTGCTTAGCAAGTTAAGAGATCATTGTATTAGTAGATTCTCTTTGAGTTGTCTTAATGCAACAAATTAACTTTAATGCATTATTCAGACATAGGCAAATAGTTGTAGATCTAGATCAGACCTCTCCTGATAGGAGTTATCTGATCGGAACCTACACTTTTTGCTGCTAAGTTGTCATAAATACATTCTGTAACCTATGCAAAGTTTTTTGGCAAATAACTTAAAGATTTCAATGGGGTACTGAAAAACTTAGAGTTAAATAAATACCTACATATATATTAAGATATAATGGAGTGAGAATCAAAGGACGAATGGCAATGTTAGAATCGGATTTACTTCCCTATACCTGAAGTTATAACATCCACAAATTTTACAGAGCTAAATCTAAACCAAGCACTAAGATGTTCACCTTGACTCAAGTAGTAAAGCAAGGATTGGCAAGTATGTTTGTAAATACATGCACGATTGTTATAAAACTTGTGTCTCAAAATGCAGACTTTATATTGATAGATTTACTGAAGACTATTCTAACTTTAACCTGAGACAAAACAATTCTATCTAAAAAGTATTGCAACAAAAATACATCTAATGAACACAATATTAAATTGTTACATTATTTTATTATGCATAATATACATAATACAAGGTAAAAAGTATATCTGTTCACTTAATTGAATTTTTTTTTATTAAATTAATTAAGACTTTTACCTGTTCCTAAAATAAATGATAGACTTAGTTAGACCAGTCTTTTGTTAACCGAAACAATAATTAAATACAAAAAGTAGGGATGTTGAAATTCTTAAAACCATTATTCATTTAACAAGACAGCAGCTAGTAAATAAAACCTTTTGAAGCATCTCTTCCTAACAAGCCATGCAAAGATATTATGCAAATATGTTTACAGAATATATAAATAATATATAATAAATAAAAAATAATATTTTTAGTTAATGTCACAGAAATATTTCATTATAATTTTGCTAGTATTAAGATAATTGGAGCATAAATATGGACTTTACTTTATGTAAGTCAGCAGCTCATAATACTAATCAATAGATGAAGAATTGAAAGAAAAAAAAAGGAAAAAAGCAAAAGAGGAGAACAGGAAAGGCAGAATACCATGAAAGGTAGGCATGTAGGACAGACGCCGAGTGCAGATTTTTTCTTCTGGCTCAGGATCGTCTATGAGAGGAAGAGGAGGAAGAAGAGGATGAAAAGAAGATGAAAGAAAGATAAGAACACATACAAACAAGCATCAACACACATGAACTTAAAACAAACTTGATTATAAAAATCTGGAGGATGTGCCAAGATTTTTTTTAAAGAGGCGTTTTAAAATGTATTTCCTTCAAATAAAAAACTTGTGGCATATTTCGTCTAGCTTCCAAATCTTGGCATTTTATTGATAATTATATTTGCTGATCAATTTTGATTGATCAGTGAATTTGTAGATCATGTTTAAATATTTATCAGTTTAATTACTTAATATATTTTGTCAATCACCTTAAATTCTCCTGTCACTTATGAAGACTTTCTGCATGGTAAATTTGGGATTAATTTTGCGAGGAAACTGTTCAGAAGTTAAGTTTGTATACATTGTTTTTATTGCTTAAAAAACATTATTATTTTAAACATCAATTTTTTTGTTAAAGATGTATCTGAAAATCTTCAATTAAAAGTAAATCAAAGTAAACTGTTACCCAAATCAGAAAATCTTCTCCTTTGTCTATCATGAGAGCTGGGACATTTTTCTTCTACATTCCAACAGATAGACAGATGGACAAAAAGGATAAACATAAGTTTGAGAGGACAAATAAAGAATAAGAGATGAGGGATAAATTAAACTTAACATTATGAAAACTGGTGTATGTTGGACTAAAAATGTACACACACAAAAATTAAGCAAGGCTGAAACAATTTAACAGTTTTATGTTTAACACGAATAGTGGCATAATTCATGTACAAACATTATAAATAAACCATTTTTGGATTAAATTTGTTCCATTTCTACAAAAATACAATACTTTCAGAGATGAAACTATAAGAAATCCAAATATTGTCAGAGATAAATAGAAATAGTTTAAATAGTTAGACAGGATAAAAAATATCCCTTGACCTGCTAAATACAAACTGATCAAGCTTGGTAAACTATTTAGATCTTAAAATGCCAGACGTTACTGGGAGCTTGATTTTCAGGATCTGTACCTCTTGCTACTGAGGCCATGATAACACAACTAGTTTAGTTTGTATGAAGTTTTAAGAAAGAAAAATAACTTAGAAGTTTAAAATTTAGCCAGGGTTATAAATAAATACAAAAGTCTAACAATTAAAAATGGTCGAAATTTCAACATGACTGACAAGATCAAGAATATTAGTAGATAAAATATATACCAGCTTCAGGGATAGCAAACAATGCATTTTGGAAACTTGTGACTGAGCCTAGAGAAAGAGAGAAAGAATGAGAGAATTAAAGTGGGTGAGAGAGAAATAGAAGGAATTAAAGAAGGTGAATGATATAGACTGACAAGGATAAGACAGAATGGTAGCTGAAAGAGAAGGGAAAACAAATACACAAAAAATAGTGATGAGATAATGAGAGACTAAATTGAAAGCAAATTAACAAAATAGCTGAAGAGCAGAAAAGAGACATACTTTAAAAGAGATTTATAAACTCAGAGATTTACATGTGAATTTTTTTATAAAACACAGAAAAAGCACCATTATGTTCAATGTAATAAATGTGCAATTTTCAGTCTTACATATTTATATACAGAATAATATATATATTATACAGACATCATATGTACTATACACATTTTAAATGTATAAATTTGGTCACAATACAAGCAACAACCGGAAACTATAACTAGCAGAAAATAAACTAAAATGGTTTCAACTTTTCAAGAAAACACACACTTATCACACTATTATTTACGCACAATATCTGTACCGCCAATCTGACTATAGAATCATGTCATATAACTAGCCTAGGAACAGTGTCAACAGTAGCTGATGTTTGACTATCAATTTTAGCCAGGCATATTCTACATCTGTAATTATCTATTAGATAAAAACTTGAATTCATGTGCACTTTGCCGTACATGCTACAACCTTTTATAATGATTAGCATATAATAAGGAGATGTCTATTTATAGGTTTAACTCAAAGAGAAATACTAAAAACATCATCTATTACATGTTTTGCAGGTTATTCAAGCAATTGTATGATAAAGGCAAAAAAACAAAATACACAAATATAGAAAACTTTAAATATCAGATAAACAAATCTTGCTGATTTCTAGCAGGAGATATGTGCCTCAGTTAGAGCAATTGCTGGTGGCCTACGAGGGGTGTCAAACTATCAGAAGACCTCACAACACCCAAAGAACCCTCAAAACCCTACTGGAATTGTTGTGAACTGCCTGCAGATGCAGCTTCCCATACCCTAAATACAATTTAGCAAGACAAGTGTGATAAGATGGAAGATCCAGCATCCAATCATTGTATGTGTAAGTCTTTGGGTAAAACCAGACGGCAAACCAGTTGGAAGGCTTTTTATTTAAAAATTCATTGGCTTATACTTTTTTAACCAACATGGGACTGTAAGCATTGAGTGCTTAGCAATTTGCAGGATTCACTTACCCCTGATTGATTATATACTTAACTTAAGTCAAACATCAGCTAGCGAGACACCACAAATGAATGGCTTACAAAAAAACAACAACAGAGCCACACAGCATCAAACTTTGACAGCGGGTCCAAGAAATCATTTTCAAGCATCAAATTAATTGGATGTTTTTGCATATGTAGTTAGTTGTATTCTAAGATATGGTACAACAAGTCAGACTTCTTAAGACTTAGCGGAAAATAGAGTAAATTTTATCTGGACAGCTGATATTAGCTAGACCTGGTCAATTATCGCTAAACATATCATCACTCATTTTACTAATTGGTGAAGCTGGCTTAATTAAACAATCTATTTTTTATGATGCCTGAGAAAGATTTTTCTTTTACTCATGTTCAAAGCTTTATATAATCTTGTGCTCGCAGATACAAGAGGAAAATGTATACCAGCAGCTTGCTGAACTGTAGACTGTCTACGGTTCACCTTCTCGCTCACTTCTATAGGGGTCCAATACAATGTTAGGACAGATTAGATATGTATACAGCAAGACAGAGAAAAAGACATCGTTTCTAACCCTATTTCGCTCACACCGCTCGGTTTAATGGTAACATGAATGTAGGGAAGGGCCGCCTGTGGTTACAGCGGCTGCTTGTAACTCCTCAACCCATTAATGTGTGAGTTGGAGCCCTGGCCGGAGCAAAAACTTTTATGTTGGGGGGGTCTTCCAGCTAACCTGCAGTGTAGAGGTAATACCCAGACACTTGTCTGGGGTCTACCTTTACAAATACTTAGCTGGATGTCCCCAATATGGCCATAATTGTGGCAGTGTGATGTTATAAAAAACAACAACACACACAAGAGATGCAAAAGTGAAATCCTTGGCATGTTAATGTACAACAGTTCAATAATAAATTTTGAGTAAAAAGTGTGTTTGTTTTTTAAATTTATCAGAATAGAAACATGGGAGAAAGGAAGAAACTGTAGATAGAGAGAAAAGAAATGAGAAAAAGAAAACTAGATAACAAAAGAGGTTAGTAATAAAATGCATACAATCAACCTAAAAAAAACAGACAACTAAACTTAAGAGGTTATGCTTAATAAAGAGGGAAAAAAACTACCTAGAAGATGAATTTGCTCGGAAAAGAAATGGCTATTCTTATCTAAGTGCAAAATTAATCTTATTAAAATGAAAGAAATATTGTTAATGAAAGCCATAAAATGTGAGAACTTAGTATAATTTTGAAGAAATACAATTTGGAAGGCATCTGTAGCTGGCAATTAATAAATTTGAAAAAATAAATTTTAAATCTTAAGAGGCAGATATGCTAAGAGGTTAGTTATAAACCAAAATGTGCAAAATATACACAACTACTAAAATCGAGTGACATAATGATGGTATTTACTGACCTTTGCCCTTCTTTTTGCCAGACTGTGGGTGTTGTTGGTGGGCATCCTCGTCAGATTTCTCTGATGGCGTGCGTGGCCTTTTCACGCCCAGACTGGTCCTATCCCAGAATTCTACCATGTCGGAAATCTCCTTCAGATTGGCTTCAAAGGTGCGGAATCTGTGATGGTGATGATATAGAGAGTCTTGGTTATTTTTTTTTTTTTTTATTTAATATCACATGTACTTCGGTTTTATTACTGATCTATTATCTGTATAATCTCAATCAAATGCAGTTTAACATACGTTAATTTATGAATGTGTTCTTATAATTTTTTGTCTCTAAAAACTTTTTCCCCTATTTTGACCTTATACGTCTCTTGTCAATTTGTGATCCAATGATGCCATACCCCAAAGTAATGATGATTTCCCATTTTCAAAATGACAGAAATGTTTTAGTTATCTCAGCCCCTCTTTCCTTTTTCACAACACAATAAGATCTTTCCTTTAGTAACTGCAAAGCTCCACCCACCTCTGCATCAACAGTATCTCTGCCTCCTTGACTGGGTCTCTAGGTACTTCTTCGGTAACCACTTGCTCTGGAACTTCCTTGCCTTTCTCTTTACCTTTTTCTTTGCCATCTTTGCCTTTCTTCCCTTTCCTTGAAGGAGAAATAAAATACAAATATTATATGATAGAATAAAGGTGGGAATCAAAATTCATTAGAAAATGGACACTTTTACTTTTTTTTTAGCAATTCATGATACTATTCCTCTTTTTACTTATTATTTTTTATATTAGAATCAGCAACTCATCCTCTAGGCCAAGGACACCCCTTGTTTACAAAAAGAACTTAAACAGGGGCAAGTGTTTATAAGAAAGTTTCAACTATTCAACATAATTAATAACCACTCACTTATCATCCCCTGCTGTCTGACTGTCACTCTTCTCAGTCTGGTGGGATTCGGGCCTTTCAGTGTTTGAGCCGGTCTTGCTGGCAGTGTGATCAACCTCGTGTTTTCCCATCGGTTTTATTTTCTCTTGACTGGTAGATGTTCCCTTGGCAGTAGCCTGGCTCTTTTTCCCATCCTTTGGAGCAGGCTCATCCTTACCATCTTTAGCCTTACGCTTGCCTCTCTTGGCTAGCCTGGGAAAACATTCGATAATATTGTTTATCAAATTACCTGATGCGTATTAATTTAGTAACACTCAGTGGTTACTGTCAATAACCCACTGATTAGTTTTTGAGTTGACTTTTGACGTCATGAAAATGTGTACACAACCAAAAACAGCTTATTTTATTTATGTGATGAATCCCATATTCAGGATCATTGAATACTGAAAATATTCAACTAGTAAGATGAAACAATAAAAATTTGACAGAGCCTAGATTGTTACTGTTTCATTTAAGGTGTTCAATATTTTCAGTATTTAACACGCACTCATGTCAGATCCTCTATATAGTAGATTATAAGTAAGTTATACCACACTTCGATAATGTGATGCTATGAACATGTACTGAGAAAACTAAGAAAATATTTCCCAACAAATTGCCTGTCTAGCTTGGTTGATCAAACACCCAGTGTTGTTGTTTTTTCAGTCAAGAAAATTGGAAACAGCAAGAATACAGGCTTAAATCTTTCATAAAATGATACTTTTTCTGAAATGTTTTGTTGAAAGTCAAACTGTGAAGCAAAAAACTTTAGACTAACCGCTCTTCCTCCTTCTGCCTGAAATTCTCTTCTTCTCTTTCTCTTTCAAGTCTGTCTTGTTCCTCCTTTGCCTCTCTTTCTCTGCAAAGAAATATGAGTGTTACCAATTAAAATTGTATTACATCAAAATAATGTCAACATGTGATACAATATACTTCTACTTATATAGAAGCAGTTTTAAAAACAATCAAGTGTCAACAATAACATGTGCAGAATTCTTTTTTAAATACATTACTGTGGCCATGGTTAAAATAGTGATGTCTAGCTAATTTAGTGGAGGATGACCCCAGACAGATATCTGAGCAGAACCAGCGGCACAATACAGGTCAGCCAGAAGGCTGTCCAAAATTTATGTCCTTTGTCCCAACAGGGACTTGAACCCATTGGGTAACAGGCTAAGCAGTCTGAAGAGAATGTTTTTTAATGTTAAAATTGAGACATTTACAGCACTGTCCCCATTTTCGTGAATTTTTCACCCATCTTAATTATGACCCACATATGATAGTGACCAATGTTAATAGATCAGTCAGCAAGTTAGTTTGGTATTAAGCATCTCATGATAATTTATTGGCATTTGAAAACAAAAAGTTAAATTGAAAATTACTTTATGACAGTTATCTTTGTTAAAAAACATCTTTTTAGTAATAAGTCTATTTTTTTATGAATGTAAGGACAATGTTGTTGTTTTTCAGGTACAATTACCAAGTTATCACAAAATCAATTCATAAATGAATAAAATGTCTCACCAATGTTTGACATTATTACTAACACAAAATGGACATAATATAGCTTTGTTAAAACAAATTACAATGAAGGCACAAAAATCATAGATCCAAAAAAAAAAGAAGACAATGACACACAATGCAACAAAATTTGACAAATAAAATGCAAAAAAAAAAAACCACAACAAAAGAAGAATAAAGACATGGATAATACATATATGCCAAAACAGCAATCCCATATTTTTTGCTGTTATTTGTTCAGTTTACAGTCATTATAGAAGGTAATAATGTTAGAATACCAACAATCTCCCATTCTGTCTTAATAAAGTGACATGTTTTTAGAAACACAAGCACTCAGGTATTCATACTCACATGTTCTGGCTGTAATAAGACATCCAAATACCATTAAATTGAACTAAACAATAAATATTTCTCTAAGTTGAAACCACCCCCAGTCACAGAAGTAATTGTTGGTGATTCTGTTTTTTGAACTTTAAAACCATCCCTAGTCATAGAAGTTATTGTTGGTGATTTTGTGACCGTGAAATTTTAGAATCAAACTTCACTTTCAACTAAGATGTAATGACATTTCGCAGTCATCAACATTATTTAAAGAATAATTAGTCACAAAAAAGGAAATTGATATAAAAATATAATACAAAAGAAAAAACACACCACACAACTCATGTGATGGATAAAGATAAAAACCAACTTAAAAGTGGTGAAAACAAAAAAACATTGGGGGAAAACATTTTCATAAGATATAATTTTACACAACACATGATATTCAAACTAAAATGAACAAAATAAAAATGCATAAAAACAAACTTTGGATATAATCTACACATTACATACTAATTAAAACTTAGATAATTATGATGTATGAATATCTATTACTCACAGAATAGCACTGAAAATATTGAAGCAAGATGACATGAATACATTCAGAAATCATGCAATAATTAACAATATGCTTCATGCATATTAGTGTTCCTCACTGTGCCTCCTATTCACCAACTACCCCTGTATTAAACCATTAAGGTCCCTCAACTACCGTAGATGACCATGTATTATGCACACAAATGTGTAGTGTGCACCCCTATTTTGTGTTTCGAATCCAGGTAAAAAGTTAAATAGTGCTTATTATACAATGTTCTCTATGCGTCAGTACAAATCATGAAAAAATCACTCTAAATTACTATTCTATCCAAATCTATAAAATACATGATAGGTGGTCTCTGCTAAAAATAGATATCAATGTCAAAGTGGATTACCTGGATGATGATATCATGTGATCTCAAAAGTAAGTTGACATATGGCTTTCTAAGCTTAAAAACAGCTATCTCTGCAGCATGGCTTAGATAGGAAAAATTTGCAATGAAGAGTTGGGGTGAATGCTTGATTGTTTACACAGACAGTAGGGCATGAACAGCATTTTACAGGACCTTTTCATATAACAATGATTTAATTGGTTATTTGGTGTGGAAAAGACTGGTCCAAACTGTTGGATACTATTAAGTTCAATAACTGTTTCATCTGATTGTTAACGGTCAAGAATTAAAACATCAACAGTGCTGCCGTCAGAGTGAAAGTAAAAACATGCTTTGAACACCCGACATGACACCAAACTCATTAACATATTTTCCAACCAATCATGGAACTACTTATCACAGCAGAAGGCGGACAAGGAATAGTCAGTTAACAGAAGTAACACAAAACAAAACAAAACTAATAACAAAGTGCGAGTGTGTCAGTCATGCAACAGCGCTATAGGAATTGATTATAGTGCATGCAAACTAACGTAGCGATGAATATGACATGCACTTGACTCTAAAAATAGTAACATGAAAGCCTTTTTACATATCTTCAGGCTTCTTATTTTGTTAAACCTGTAGTTTTGTAGTTTGTTTGTTTTGATTTTTTGTTACATGGGACCGACACAATTATAGTTATATTTGTGACATCCAGCTAATTATTGGTGGAGGAAGACCCCAGATTTATGTCTGGGTAGAACAGCCTACATCGCAGGTTAGCTGGAAAGCCTCGAAAAAAGAAAAAGTTCTCACCCCGACCGGGACTCAAACCCGTGAGGGAGGGGCTGAGGAGTTACAAGTCTAACCACTCGACCAGGGGAGCCCCCTTTTCCTGTTGTAAATTGCTTGCAAATTTATTGGCTGGCAACATTCACATTATATTAGTGCCTAAAAGAAAATTAACACCTGAAGGTGCACATCAGGTGGAGTATGATATATTTCCACACTTTATAAAACATAAGTCCAAAAACCCATGTCCAAACAATTATGCTTTTGACACAAACATTCATCATCATATTTTTTGGCAAAATAAACACATTCACCTTATTTAGACTTTTTCATTCTTTTAAAAAGTAATTACCAATTGTACATAAGTAAAATGTAATATACATTATGTAAATACAATCTAATTTAGCCAAACATATTTTACTGTAGTCTCTAGGTTTCCAATTTGAAGTAAATATCAAAGTATTGATATCATGAAACCTAATAGTGCAATACAAGTGTGCTTGCAACTGTCAACATGACATCATGGATCACTACTGTCTAATCAAGAACAAAATAAACCTGAATAAGAAAGGTGAAACATACTTTCTGATCCTTTCTTTCTTGATCTCGAGACGTTTCTTGTCCACTTCTGCTTTATCCTTCTCTGTAAGAGCGTCATACTCATCCTCAGACATCTCCTCCAGACGGCGTCTCTCAGCCTCCTCTCGTTCACGATCTCGCTTCTCTGAAACCAAGAAAGTATCATAAATAATTTTGTAAAATTTGAAAAGAATTGCAAGATCCAAAGGCTGCTTCCACTACACTTTCAATAACCAACACACGATCTTTGCTATTTGCTAAGATCTACATGTAAAGCTAAGAAGATATTGCTTGAGACTCAGCAGCAAATAGCGCAGCTCCTTACCAGACAGCTTCCTTGCGTGAACCCGCTGATCTGGATCTAAACCATTTGCCTTAACCTGATCAATTCAAGCTAAGCAGGCTAAAAGATAATGTTTTTCTCCAATGATTTCAGCCTTTAATTAATTCACAGACACTTGATAGGTCATATGGTGCCAAAGTTTGGTTAAGTTTGATCAGATCACACCATAAGAACACACTATAAAACAATGTTGCCTGTTGCTATATTTGACTTCTAGCCATAGTAGTTTACTGCAGTTTATTTTTTCAACCTTATTGAACAAATGTATATAATGTAGCACTGCAGTTTATTTTTATTCAACCTTATTGAACAAATGTATATAATGTAGCATAAAGCTTTTTCAATCTTGAAGACAATAAGAAATTCCATTATTAAACTACAGGATGTACACATAATGTTTTCACCTACACAGGACAAAAGTGGAAACCATAAAGAAAGGAAATTGACCTATCTGTGGAATTGGATTTGTCGGCCTTTCTTCTGATAATGTGCAGCAACATTTATAACATTATAGCACAGGGGCACTTATGAGGTGCCCTGGGACTGAACCTGGCCTGTCCATTATACTGACACCAACGAGTCAGGCATAATGCTGTCCCCTTAGCCCCAAGCGTTAGGAGGGAAGCCACTACTACCAACTTTAAAGTCTTTGGTTTGACTCGGCCAGGGTTTGAACCCGCGACCTCCCAATCCGCAAGCTGACCTATCTGTCAGGGGCTCTTGGCATTCTCACTGACCTTTTTCTTCCTGCTCCTTGCGCTCCTGTTCCTTCAGGTGGTTGTAGTCCTGTTTCAGGGTGATGAAGTAGATGAAACGACGGTTGTTCAGTGCTTTCAAGATGGCTGATGCTGCCACAAATTGGTTCTGGGCAAATAGGGTCTCAAGTCCGTCAAACACGACTCCACGGTGGCAGTCATTCAGCTGGAGATGGAAAAACATGGTGAAGTTATAAAACTACTGTAACCTAGCTTCATTCTTCATATTTTATTTACCTAAAATATATAGTAGATATTAGTAAGGTACCAGAAATATTACATGTAGTGATGTGCCAAAGAGAGTTGAGCATGTGCCATCACCAATATATGTATGAAGCAAACGGAACCAAAGCATATTTAAGTGGAGAGAGACTGGCATGGGTTTATAAATAAAAAAAACAGACATATAACTGATTGGTTTTATGAACACATATTATAGATAGATATAAAATAAATGGCATATTAATTATACTACAGTGGAATTTTAAAAATTTAAACTAAAAGAAATCCTTATAATATAATCACAAAACAGTAGTGCTATTATCTTTAAAGCAGTTGATAAGTAAACTGACAATTAAAAAAACTGAACAAAAAGTGCAAAAAACAATGTCAAATAATTATATATCATGGTGTAAGTTAATTACTTTACATAACATGGTATAATGTCATCAGTGACCAACCTGAAGTCTCTCTGCAAATATCTCGACCAACAGTTCCTCAGGAAGCACGCAGCTCATGAGCCCCTCCTCTCCTGCTACGCTTGCGGAAACGCTTAGTCTCCGTGCAATAGGGGCCGCAAGTGGGGGTGGGCTGCTAGGCACCTGCAAGGGGCAGTCAACATTGGTCAACAGGGGTTAGGGTTGAATTAGTCAATACAGGTTAGTTAAGTCATTCAACAATTAGCTCATTAAGTTATGGTCATGAAGACAGTTAAATTTTTACAATAAAATGTTTCAAGTAGAAAGCTTGTGTGTTTGAGGTGGGGGTGGGGAACTTCATTTAAAGAAAATTAATTAGGAACTTCACAAGATAATGCATAAAAAAATCAGTTTTCATAGCAGAAAGTTTGCATCATTTTAATAAAGTATAAAACTTAGATGTAAACAATTGTAAGGTGATGGCTAATAAGACATATATTGTATTAACTATAAAGGATGTTTTTGGTAAACAGAACTATATCACTTTCCAGATATAGCACTCATACTTACTTTCAAATGAATGCATACTGGGCATACATCACAATTAAAAACAAAAAACACACAATTAAATTCAGTGAGATCTATAACTACATGTAAATGAAGAACATAATTATGATAGGAACATATACACATACATAAATACACACATATAAACTCAATTTTTTGAAAAAGTTTTTGTACATACTTAATGGACAAACTAAAACAACAAGTAGGTCATGAAAAGAAACAAAGTAAAGACGAAATATGTTGTTTATGTTTAGATAAAATGTATAATATGTTGGTAAAACATGTTGCGTTTGGTGAATATATGTACATGTATTTTGACAACAACAAAATTTCACTAATTAAATATCTCAGCAAGAGCTGTATGATCCTTATATAATGGGAATTTTCTTTCTATCTACAATTTCTACTATCTCATACACAATAAATACAACAGATGCAAAATATAACACAAAACAAAAGAGAACACACATTAAAATGATGAGATATTTTTGTAAACACTAAAAACTAAATGATGTAATATTACAGGGCTGGAAAAATATGGTAGCCTGACGTCCCGAACAAGTCAAAATGCAGTTTCGGGCTACTGGTCATTGATCATTAAACAAGTCCCGGACAAGTCATAAATTGGCAGTCGGACAAGTGATAAATAAACAGCAGTTTCTAATTAGCGATGACGACAATCAATTTCATGCCAGGAGCATTTATCAACAACACGTAAAGGAGGTACATGTACAATGCATCGCCTGTTAAAAAAAAAAAAAACAGCCAATCATGACGCCCGATACATAAATGCTTCTAGACAAAAAATAAAAGAACAACTTGTTGAAATACATCATTTATTAGTTGTCAATAAGACAAATGTGTTGTTGTGTTTGTTAATTGAAAACGACGCATTTTTAGGACAAGTCATTTTTGTCCAGGTTACTAGTCCAGGACTAGTCATTGAAAAGAAAGATTTTCCAGCCCTGTATTATACATTACAATGATTTGTCTGAACTCGTTGAAGAAGAAAAAAATAATTTTTATAAGAGATATTTTTATAATGTAATCATTGACCTCTCTGCATTGCAAATTTAATTCAAGAGATTTACGAGTAGGCACATTGAGGATTAGAAAGTACCTAGAGATATACCAACTTGCATAATTAGGTGTGGTAATATGTTGACATGTTTTTGTAAAAGATGGTGGAAATGTGATTTTTATTGTCTTTGTACTGGAAAAAGAAACAAACCTTTGATGTTTAATTACATCAACTATGAAGTAAATTGTTTGCTATGCCATAAATACATGTCTATATGTTGAACTGTATAATAAAAAAAACTTATGGTACAAACATGAATACACCTTCGAAATATCCCAATTTATTATCTAACTTCTCACTAAAAAACTGAAATGACTAAGTGACTAAGATTTGAAAAAAAAATAAAAAAAGATACAAATTCAAACATAATTTGGAAATGCTAAGGGGGCGCACGTCAAATCTTGATTTAACCTTATCAGAGGCTGGTGGTTGAGGGGCAGCTAAAAGCTCAACGGCCACTTTTTCTTTTTCTTTTTCTTTTTTCCCTCCTCTGATTGACTCCGAGATCTGGGATCTACTTCCCACCTTTCAAAGGGCAATATAGTAAGAATCTTAGTGTCTGTTCCCTAAACAATACTCAACCCAAAATAACATTTCTTGCTTAACATTTCTTAAGGAGTAATAAACTAGTTGCCATTTAAAGATATTTGGGGGATTTTGTAGGTTTTTTTTTTGGTCATCTCTTTCCAGTGGCTACAATCATGAAGTGGAAATAAATCCAACTAATAACTTACACAAAAATCCTGGCTGTAGACAAGTTATCTCTGCTCAGATATATTTTTATGTCCAAAGTAGCAATTAAAGTGTAACCTCAACTGTGATAGCATGCCAGAAACTCCAGACATGATACCACATCTAGTCTGGCTATTCAGCAACAAGTCAACCAGTCATAGAACTACCCCAGTAAGAAAAAGCTAAACAGGCAGCAAAGGACCTTATACCAGGATCCCATTTTATGCCAAAACTAGACCTGAGGTTGACACCACTTACTACAAGTCCAGGGATGATCTGTATACACAGCCTTAACCAGGATCAAGGTCACAATATGTAGGTGTAAAAAAACTATATGTTGATCTCAATGTAAGTTTTTATATGTAAATAAAATGGCACCTTGGTGATGAGTGAATAAAAAAAATATCCTAATCAACATTATATGTGGTTGATTTAAAAGTCCAAAGCAACAACATAAGTTGTCGATTAAAAAGTCCAAATCAACAACATAAGTGGTTGATTATTTTTCGGCAGTCTCACCTGACTTCCAGTGGCGCCATCTATGGAGGATGTGTTCACGTTGCCCTTCCCGCCAGCCAGACTGCCATGTTTGTCCTTGCCACCCTTCACATCTGTAACGGTACTCGTCTTACGGTTGCTGATCATAGATGGCGCAGCCGACACACCAACAGCACCTGTGAGAGGTCGTCCAGGGGTCAAAGGTTACACAATAACACATCACAGAGGTTAGATCACTAGGTCACTAGGTCACACAAGCCAGATGGATAAGAAAACAGTTTTCATGGTGGCGATAGGTTCTGCCGTGCAAGTTTTATGTCTTGCCAAATTTATCTTTTGCTACTTTCATTTATGGAAGCTTTATAAAATAATAAAAAAAGTAATATTTTTATTAAATCTGAGTAATTTTTCATCTTCTTAAATTGTAACTTATTTCTTAAGACAAATCCTAGACATATATAAAGCTAGTCCCATACTTAAAATAAATACATTACTTCAAAAGTTTACAAGGATAACTTTTTTAGTTTTTTAATAAGAATATACATGTAATACCATTTTTAAAACTAATTGACAGAAGACAATATTAAACTAAACTGTAATTAAAAAATAATCAAGTATAGCTGGATTTTTTAATCGATACAGCAGCAGACACCACCATGACAACCTTTCCTTGATGTTAATTGCGACATCAGCAAGGATAAGCTGAGCCCTAACATTTTGGTTACTTCTGTAACATTTGAAAGTTATACACAGTATATCATATGAAATATTATCATCAATTACACAAAACCTGGGGGCTGTCAACAGTCAATATATAACAGGACATTGTAGTTGTATCATTCTGACCATCAATTATTATTGGGGAAATTTGAAATTGTATGAATGTCCAAACAATTTACTTCATAGGTAAAAAGAAATACCAAATGAGAATGAGCAATCAAAAGCATAGCTCCTGATCAGAGAGTCCCCAGCTGGAGCTAGTTAGTCTGGATGTACACCATTTGTTAAAGCTTAATTAAATTAATTCATACAGAATTTACTGTAAATAATAAGACCCAAGTAACCCTATGTGCCAATCATTTATCAAGGCACCTTTGAGTTGAAACCCTAAAGCCTGACCAACCATTTATCAAGGCACCTCCAAATTGAAACCCTAAAGCCTGACCAACCATTTATCAAGGCACCTTCAAATTGAAACCCTAAAGCCTGACCAACCATTTATCAAGGCACCTTCGAGTTGAAACCCTAAAGCCTGACCAACCATTTATCAAGGTACCTTTGAGTTGAAACCCTAAAGCCTGACCAACCATTTATCAAGGCACCTTCGAGTTGAAACCCTAAAGCCTGACCAACCATTTATCAAGGCACCTTCGAGTTGAAACCCTAAAGCCTGACCATCCATTTATCAAGGCACCTTTGAGTTGAAACCCTATGTTCATACTAATCATGATTCAAAACAACCTTAAAGTTACAACACTAGAAGCCTTACCAACCATTTATCAAGGCACCTTTGAGTTGAAACCCTAAAGCCTGACCAACCACGATTCAAGACAACCTTAAAGTTACAACACTAGAAGCCTGACCAACCATTTATCAAGGCACCTTTGAGTTGAAACCCTAAAGCCTGACCAACCACGATTCAAGACAACCTTAAAGTTACAACACTAGAAGCCTGACCAACCATTTATCAAGGCACCTTTGAGTTGAAACCCTAAAGCCTGACCAACCATGATTTAAAGACAACCTTAAAGTTACAACACTAGAAGACTTACCAACCATTTATCAAGGCACCTTCGACTGAAGCAAACAACATTCATTATACCACAGTAGAAATGGCAAACATTAATAAACACAATTTACAAAATAAACACAATTTACAAAAAAAGCATAACTGCAAGATGACACAATTTACAGGCTGTAAAAAATGAAAAACAAAACAAAACAAAATCAACACATCTGCAAGTTGCAAACATATTAAGAACAGCACATGAGCCCTATTAATATCAACTAATAAAGAAGAGATACAGAGCAAACAGACACATTTGTGTTTATACATACTAGTGCATATACAGTACAATCAGAGAAGCAGTGATTTATTTATTGTGTTCATACTCTGTTGTATATTCCAGATGCTATCAAAATCTTTGAAACCTTTTTAAAATGGTTTTAACTTTTGAAACTAAATGTAAAATATTTGGTAAAATTTTATTTTGGAACCTTTAAGATTGAAAAAGTGAGCGGCAAGTCCTATTTGTAACTGTAACAGCTACAGAATGGTTCTTTATCAAACAATTAATAGAATAAAAGTAATAAAAAAAAAAAAGACAACATTCTCCCATTTAAGCTAATCAATGAATATAATTAACTATCAATCTGTTGGTTTGGTTGTGTTATTTATAAATATTATTTACAAATATGCTAAAAAATGCATAACACTTATCTGTTGTATATTTTTTTCATGCTCATTTCATAAATTATTATGGATCAAACTAAAGATAGACCACTCCAGAATGACAGACACCACAACAAACGTCTGAGCAGTGCTGGCATGATTATATGTTATGATTAAAAATGATTACTGTCATGTTCCCATAAGCCAGGATTTCTCTAGGAAATAGATTTTTGGATTTGAGTGATACATGTACATTGTGTTTACATGTGTAGAAATATCATATAGGCCAAAAGCCTGTGCTACGAAATAAATAAAAAATATCTGAACAAAACACTGCATTGTACTGCAATGTACCCCAAAAGAACAAACTCTATTTCCATTCCAACACATTTACATAAATATATAATTACAAAAAGAGGTTCAAATAAAGACCAATCAGATGTTGTGTTTCTATAAAAATCTAACCTATCAGATGCTCAAGCTGAGTTTAAAACTAAAGCTCAAAGATTTGTAGCTCAAGAACTAATTGTATTTTATCTTCTGAGACTGAAATACAATGTAATTAGATATTAAAATGGCCTTTAAGCTTAAATTAAAAAAACTAGACTATCACTGGCCAGAACTTGTTTTCAACATAAATCTGACCAATCAAAGCGCCTGATATAAATAGTAATATTTATATAGACCAGACTAAATTTCTTTCATTATTTTTTAAAGAGAGGTGTAGTTGAAAGCCAGAAAACAACTTGTGTAATTATACCCCTATAGCCTGCACCATGAAGCCCATATAGCAATAAGGCGCACAGAAATAAAGCAGCAGTGAAAACAGCATTACACTTAAAGCACATCATATCATTACAATATTGGACCTCTCACAGGTGAAAAACAACATATACTGGATTAATACTATTCAATAGTTATATAATATTGGCTGTACGTATAGACAAGATTTTCCCATTTACTAAAATGCAACTCAAATTTGAAGACATTCCATTATAAAGATATAAAGTAATGAAACTATTTATTAAGTGAGTAAGGGGTTATGAATCAACAATAAAATCAGGTTTTTATAACTAAAAAAATATTGTTAAATGATTTGTTAAATTTTAATTTAAAGAAAATGTTTTCATAATTGTTATCATCCTTTTTATGATCACTATTGACATAATATAAACAAATCTTGACAAATCAAACAATGTAAATCCTTACATAACTGTCACAAAGAGGAGGCTGTTTAATCAGTGCCTGTTGTATTACATTTTAGTCTTTTCACAGGCTTAAGCGTAGTGTAGATAAAGTTTCAAAGAGCATGCCTTATTTAAGACCCTATCATTCTTAAATTTCACAATATATGTATGCATATAAATATCATAATAAAAAAACAAAAAACTCCATGGCACGTGTAAGTGAATATCTGAGTAAGTTTCAGTCTTCAGTTAAAGTCACCATTTGGCTTCTACATTTACCTGGAACAGACAAATACTTATTAAATACAGGTCAACCTATAATCAAACATGAAAAGTTTATCACCACATCCTAGACTCAAACCTTGGACCTCTTGATAACAGTTTGAGCTTACTATCGCCAGAACTCCTAGTGCTTATCAAGAAACCCATGGTTCCAGTGATAGCAATGGCAGTCAATTGTTCATGTTTGATTTATAGTTAAAAGAAGACTTCATCAACTCACTAGCTCCTTGTGTATGGGCTGCCACAGCCTCTACACTGAGACCTCCAGCCACTTTCTTCTCCCCATCCTCTCCTTCCATAGCCCGTAACTCTTCCATACGTTTGCGTGCAGCTTCCGCGCACATCTCCCGTGCCTTGAGTCCAGCGGTTGTGTTGCCATTAGAGATGGCATCAAGAACTATACCATCCACACTGAGCAGTGCTGCCTCATATTGTTTAGCAAGGGTAATGGCAGTTGCTGTCTTGCCTAGAGGGGAAAGAAACATTTGCATACAGATACTTTAATTTCAAAGAAATTCTTTTTGGGAAAGGTTATGCATTGGATTTGTCTAACCTGAATTTGACTGAATTTGTGTTTTCTTTTCATCTTAACTGCTTGTTGATTTTTGTCTTACCCAGTTAATTTTCATCTTAATTGCTAGATGATTTTTGCCTAACACTAAAATTATATGACTTTCACCTTTGAGATCTTATTCTCATGCGTGACATAATAAAGGTATTAAAAGGGTATTAAAACCTGCGGTATTTTTAAGGCCTACCTAAGGAGTTGTGCCAGATATTCAATTATTACTTACACAAGTGGGCTCAAAAATACTACTAAAGAGTGACAACTTGTCAGAAGATATACAATTAACTTTACAGAAATTATGAGAACTAACCAAAGAGTGGTGCCCCATATTAAAAAATGGCTAATGGAAGCTGGTTATAAGATAAATATAATTTACATAAATTATAATAAAAATATAAACAGGGGACACTAAGTTTGTCCAAAGAAAACATTATTTACTTAATGATATTAATACCAACCAGACAGTGGAGCTCCATGGACAATAACAGCAATGCCACGTCTGTTGCGGGCAGCTTTGCCCTCAGGTGAAAGGTCAATGCCTAAGTGCCTAGCAACAGCCTTAGATACTGGCGTAATTTCCATCTCACCCACACCTATACTGCTGGTAGACTTCTCTCCTGAAGAATAGAACATTTTTCTATCATGGTGATGTTTTACTTACTTGGGTTATTGCAGTGATGTTTATATTACTTAAGTTATTGCATAACTATAGTTTCTTTCTTCATGCAGCCAAATTTGCCCAAGGCTTTCATTGGTTATGTAATAGGGATAGGTGTCTTCAACTACTGAAATAGCTTACAAATGATAATTGTAAGGCTTGGTCCATATAGAGATAAATAGAGAAAGTGATCAGGTGACTTCATTATTAAAATTCATGGACAAATTTTTTTATGAGAAATTTCACTTGTTTAATTTATCCTAAAAAAATAAGCAACAAAAACATCAAAACTGTACCATCATCGGATCCATGTTTGGATCTACCATCTTCTTGCATATCTTCTGGGTCGTTTGGAGTGCCCTCCCTTGACTGATCATTGACTGTGCCTGCAGCATCAGTTCTCTCATCATCATCTTTGCCATCACCATCACTTCGGTCTGTTAATGAAAAGAAATAAAAAGTTGTAGAAAAGAATAAAATTAACATATATGATAAGTCCAAGAAAATATGATTAAGTACCTAGTATTTCCATAATCTTTGTTTAACATTTACCTTAGGCAGACTATTTATAAAACATATCATTACACTTAACATATCTGTCATACTTATTTTTAAGTAATATTTAGATATTAAATCATTTCTATTTGGCTGATGAAACGTATCTCACCTTCTCTATCATCCTGTTCACGTCTGGCAGAATCTTCCGCCTCTTCCGCATCACGGCGAGCTTTCTCAGCCTCCTCTAACTTCTGCATTTGTTCTGTTTGAAAAACAACAACAATACAACATCATTTAAATATAGTTTAAAAACTAGACTACAATCCTACAAACATACAATCATTTACACTGTATCAGCATCTCAAGCTGGTGAATGACTAATGAAAACAAGAAAAAAATCAAGGTATTGTTCAATAACTTTTGCTGTCTTTAACTAAAGGAATGAAAACTTACGGCTGAAATCTCTCAATATAGATGTGAAAAATTCTGCATTTTACAGACTTGGGCACATATTCACCAACCATTCTTAAGCCCAAGTCCTGACTTTGAACTCAAGTCACCATTACCATACCAGCACAATGATTATAAGGTCTAAATAGCAAAGTTAAAGTGCCATGCAAAATTTCAGACATGTCGCTCAATATACTAAAAAGATCATGCTAACTAAAAACCATTACTTGGGCCGTTCTTACTACAGAATGATTGGTGAATTCGAGACTCGGTCCTCATTTAACAAAGTACTTTTTTATTAAGCTTAGCGGGACAAAAGCTTTATAAGTGGTATATTAACAGACCTTCGTAGAAGTCGAGTAGTTCTGGTGGCAGTTTCTCACCCGGTGGTCTGGGAGGCAGGAGGATGGTGTTGTACTCATCATAGCCCTTCATTAATCTCAGCACCTGGAATGCATAGCTCCATAGATAGGATACTTGTTATGGTCAAAACATACCATAGGAAGTTTGGGTTTTGTTTGGTGTCATATTTTTAATACATCTCACCAACACAAGTATGGTTATAATAGCAACATCAAGCCATTTTGTGGGAGAAACAACAACAAAATTCTTTTTAGAGCCACTGGAGAATTGCAGTTTAAAGATGACCTGCAAACATTTCAGTCTTTAACCTTAACCAGGTATCCTACCCACCCAATGAGAGGACACTGAGTTAGAGGAGTTTTAAGTCAGCCACTGGACCTTTTGGTCATGGGTGCCCCCATATGTAGATAAAACATGTGATGGTAGAAAAACACAAAAGGTACTTAAACACTAGCGAAAGCATAATGACTTATGAAATACATGGTATGATTAAAGTCTTTAATTTACCTTAGCAACAGTTACAATATAAATTTATATTAAATACAAGAACATTTTTATAAAGAGTTATTGAGAGAAGCAAAGATGAAGTGTGATTAATCTATTCATATTTTCATTGTAAATACACTAAAATTAAAACATCACAAAAAGTAACTGGTCATACATACCTTCTCTTCCTCCAGATATGAAGAGTCAAACTCCAGGTTGTAAAACTCTATGGGGAAAGGACATGGGTTCTTCACAGTCACCTCCTTCTCATCACCAGCACTGTGGGGCAGGATTGGTCCAAACTTGAGCATATTCAGGTCAAAGTCCAGCCGAGGTTCAAGTCCTTGACCTCGACACAGCAGCAGGATTCTTTGGCTGCTCTGGGAGATACGGATGGGGATTCTTTGCTCGTAGAATTTCTGGAATGGAATTGAATGAATAAATGCAATTATTTATACTACAAAATGTGCAATGAGTGCAAGAGTTAAACATTTTGATTTTATTAATATAAAATTGTTTTAACCATCATTAATAAATAACATTTATCTCTAATATATATGTTATGTTTTTTTACTAATAACAAGGGAGATAACCAATATTTCTTTTTTCAATAATAGATAAAAACTTGACAAACCAGACAACCTGCTTAGTCTTTTGCACAAGACAGTGAAGTTATACTGATAACCTTCCATCTCACTTCCAATACCCATTGTAGAAGTGCTTAAATTCATGTGTGAGTGTGTTTATGTATGTGTTTAACATATCTGAGTCCATATAAGTAAATGCGTATATGTTTATGTGTGCTGAATATGTATAAAAGATAAAAATAATACTTAAAAAAAGAGAGTCATGCCGACTCACCTCTTCAGTTGGCATAAACTTGACCTGTACATTCAGCCTCTGCCCAGGCATCAACGTGCCCGTGGGAGGCATGATCTCAAAGTGACGAGGCTTCGATTTGTCTGTCTTAGACTTCCTTCGGAGATGCATGGGGACGTGTCTGTCTGTCTGTTGAGACAAAAAAAAATATGGTAGAAATAAGGAAACATTTGTCACAAAAAGGAAAAAGGAATATTTAACTTAAATGTATTAACAGACATGTTTATTTATGATTAAGGAGTGCATAAAATACTCTATTAATAAATGGGTACAATAAAACAAAATTATTATTTTTTGCATTCTGAAAAAGTAACAATAGCATCATAAACAATGAAAAAAGAGAAAAGAAATAATTGTGATACTATTTATTTAAAAGTAACTTTTAAAACTGTTTGTGATTTTGCTTTTTATTTACAAGCAGGCACATAATTTGTCCAAAAGGAAAATTATTTTGACAAAAGCATTTATAAATCTTTTCTTATCTCAGTGATTATTTTAAATTTGAAGCTTTTGGTTAGTGGATAAAAAATTTCTTAAGTAGATTTCTAGAAATGTTTTCTACTAAAATAAAATGTTGTTGATTATTTTGTTGTTTTTATTTTCTGCATACGCTTAAAATACATCCAGTCAAACAGCAACAAACCAATAAACCAGGTAATAGAATTTCTAGCAACTAATGATAAATATCAATTCTGTATTTGGCAAGAGAATACAGTAAATGGAATATCATAAATTCAAGCTTACCATTTGGAATAAATAAAAAGATACAAAAGTTAATACTAAAAGAAAAAAATAAGTAAAAAAAAGTAGCAAGTGTGACATGAACTTAAAAATAGGATTTAGTATATATTATGATAATAATTATATAATCATTAATAATAATGATGAAAAGTAGGGATTATGCTGAGATATTTAATGTTATAAAAATAATAAATTTGTTGTGTTTTTAAGGTAATAAAAGTGAAAGTGAAAGATGCCAGTGTATAAAAGTGAATATTGCTAAACAAATACATATATATTTGCTTTTCTGCTGCTGCTGCTGCTGCTACCGCTGCTGCAGCTGATGATGATATTAATGAAGATGACAAATAAATGCTAAACTGAAAACCAATAGCAAGAACTATAATAAACTAATAAGGTTCTACTAATGATAACTATTCTGAGCCAAATAATTTAAAACTATTCAAACCCAACTAAAACAACATAAAAAATATATATAAACCTTGATTGCAAAAAGCTGATTATATGTTTAAATTAGAACTTCATGCCCTGAACTAATACAACTAAGTATACATACTTCACTGTCATACTAAAAATTGAAAAAACAAAACAAAAACAACTATAGTTCTCACATCAGAACAACACAAATTTTATTATTTTGAAAACAAAAATTAAGCAAATATCAATTTCACCAGATATTCATAATTAATATATGAATTTTAAATGAAGACACTTTTCTTAGTATTATTGTCTGAGCACTTACATATAAGCACATTCTGTGTGGCTTGTCATATACTGCAAGGTGTAGGCGCGGGTTTCATTTTAAAGGTTGTATCTCACAGTTTAGTCTAGATTTGTATTCTCAAACAACCACATAAATTAGTGTTATATAAGTTATGGTATAAATTTATGCAAAATGCTGTTAACAGATGTCTTACATCTATGTGAAAATTGGAGCATAAAACCACACTTTTCATTACAAACATGTACTTCCTATCAGAGCCATGCTGCACTATTAGCTATTTTTAAACTAATAACAACATGTGGCCACTTAGATCATGCTATATCATCATCCGTGTAAGCTGCTCAAGGTTCAGTCCCTGATTTTAAAAGAAACTTCCATAATGCTTATTTAAGGATTTATAAAGGATGAACATTTTAAGCAACTTTTTTGTGTGCTTTGGAATGTCGAACAAGTGAGATATTGTTGAAAAACATCAGTATTTTGACAAAAGTATGAGTTTATGCAGAAGATATCCCCAAATTGACCAAGACAAGGGCAATGTTTTGTTAATAACATTTGACACAGGCAATCTGTCAGATACCATCTTTAATAAAAATGGTCTTGCTATTACTAACATCTTATGTCAGGTATTGGGTTTTAAACCCAGGACCTTCCTATCCAGATTCCATCACTTAGACCCTGGACGCTACAGAGTTCAGAGTCAGGAAATAATTCTACTGAACAATAGTTCTTGAAATAAAGAAGAACCCAATTAAGTTTGCTTTAAGATAACACAGCAGTGCAATATCACATGCTACTAACACACAACCTACACAATCTATGGTGAAGAATATAAGACAGAAATGAAAAAAATATCAAATGCTGAAGAATCATATCATTAACAAAATGAAGTTAGTCGTTTTTGTCATAGTGGCAACAAAAGAAAGATAGAGAAAAGTATTCTAAAGAGGTAAAGTAAGACAAACTGGGTTTGCTTTTGTGGAAACATAAAAATCAAAACTAGTTTTCTCATTCTGGTAATAGAAGAAAGTTTGCTTTTGTCATTGTGGTAATTTGAAAAAGTCAAATAAATTGTAAAAATTTTTCTAAACAACAATAGTTAATAGAAATAGGAAGTAATAGTCATAGAAAAAAAGTGTAATTGTAGTTTACAAATATGCAACAAAAATGTGAATATTTTGTATATGTGTAGGTAAAAAAGTTGTTCTATTTTTTGCATCACAGCAAACCTGGTGCTAATAGCTAACCTTTTTCATCTGGTACTAAGGTGAGCAGGAAAAACAATAATAATTATATTATTTTTGTCAATAAACTAAATCTGAAAAAATGTTATTTAAATTTCATCAAAAAATGTTTCATTTCTATTTTGAAAAACTTAACTCTATGTACTTTTTCTTAACTTTTAAATATTCTTGAATGCAAGCTATATTTAAATTGGGCAATTTTGTAAATATTTTGAATTACAATAACAAATTCCACAATAAATTAGTAGCAGGCTAGATTTTAAATTACTGCCAAATGACATAATCATCCAGGTAAAGTACACAGTCATATATAGTTCACAATCATTTGTTTTGTTTTGTTTTCAAAATACATTGCAGCGACCAATTATGATAATTAAAGCAATTAGGTGGAGGAAGACCCCAGACAAATGTCTGGGTAGAACCGCCGGCACACTTCAGTCAGCTGGAAGACCATCCCACATGAAGTCCTTGGCCCGAAAGGGACTGGAACCCACATGGTGTGAGGCTAAGCAGTTAGATAAGTTACAAATCAGTGACTCTACCACTACGCCAAGGGCACACTCAGTTCACAATCAATATTGTTCTGGCAATCAAAGTCAACAAAGGTAATATGATTTTTTTTATTTTTGTTTTAGTCACACATTAGGGTTGTTTTACTAAATACTAGTTTGTATTTAATACTAAGTGAGCACTGTTATTTAGTGATTCTGGGACATTTCATGTTGGTTGTAAGCATTTTCAAGGCCCTCAAATGGCCTTGACCCTTGACCTTTACCTGTTTCTTATCCTTTTCTGTGGGCAGTGAGTTCCACTCACACTTGACCTGCTGGTAATTGTGCAACTGGACAATCACAACACGACATTCTCCACACTTCACCTCGCCGAAATCTAACGTGTCATCGGAAATCTGCATGTCTGGCATGGTCACATTCGCCTTCAAGTGCATCATGATCATTGGTCCATTCAGAACCTGGCATAAAGTTGTTATAAACAATCTGATAAGATGGTAATAGATGCATGCATGATACAATAATTTTGATTGGTTCATATTGTCCTTCAGCAACATTATGAACACTGGACCATTCAGAACAACACATAGAAATGTAACAAAAAATTTGAGAGAATGCTTGTATATTTAATCATGTAAAAAGTAATATGATTGTGTTTTGTTAACTTCCGTAACTTCCAATAAACAATAAATTTTTATCCTGGTTAAAAGTCCTTTGCTTAACAAAGATTTAAATTTATCCCTTGGTGCTGGCCATTTAAGAGTCCTAAATTTTAACAAAATCTTATTTTACACTATAATGTAACATTTAAGGTACACATACTATCAAAAAACTTATTGTTAAAGTAAACTTACATTAATGGGCACAAAACTCTCAACTGGGCCAAGGGGAAGGTTAGCTCCCCTGGGATCAAAGCTAACCACAAAGTCAACAGTCTCATAGTCTGGTGCACCAGGAAGGTTTCGAACCCGGTCCAGCTCGACGTGGAATCCGTGCTGATGAATCTCCTCTCTCTCCACCTGGAAGGACACTGGGAACCAGCCTGTGTTGGTTGCCTTGACAACATGTGTGCGCACGGTTCCCAGCACAACAAAGCCAAAGTCCAGCACATACTCGGGCAGGCGTGGTCTGGTAATTGTAAATTGAGATAAATGAGCATAGTGGTATGACATTTGACCTTAAATAGATATATGAGATAAAACTCTAGAAAGAAAAATTGAACTTGGTTTTATCTTTTTTCCACTTTCATAATTATTTACTAGTGACTTGCTGGAAACACCATACACCCAAGTTATATAATACCTCCCCACCCCACTACTGGTGTTTCCAGCATGTTCAGGGTTGAAATTTAGAATTTTTGTATCAAAACAATGAGGATTTAGTACAAGACAGTTATGTATATTGTCATTAATGTAGACTCTTGAACTAAATGAGAAGTGAACTGTTGAATCAGTCTTATCTCAACTTTCTTGACAAAAATTTTTTTTCCCAATGTTGGTCATTCTTGTAACAGAAGATGTTTTTTTATTATTGTGGTTATTTGAAGAAGTGAAATAAATTGTAAAAAAAACTGCCTGAATAACCATAACTGTTGGTAACAAAGAAAATAACAGTCTAAGAAGGAAGACTATAAAGTTTGATTGAAAACTTGCAAATGTGGCACTTTTACTATAGCTTGGGTAGCCATTTTAAATAATGTCCTTAAATATAACCTTTTATATGACCATGACTGTAAAGGTTTTATTTAAAAATGCTATGTCAAACACACATTTTACGTGTATCTGTCTGCTGGAGAAATATGACATAACGAAATTAAAATGGAAGTTATAACTTGGACATGGAAAATTCATTTTGACATCTACTCACTTGGTCTTGCGTTTGTGACCTGACTTGGAATCTGCAGTTTGCTGAGTAACCCTGCTGTCATTACTGGTGGGTGGGGTAGGCAGGTAGAGCTCTTGCTTGGCAGCCATTTGCTGGAGTTCTCTCGTGAAGTTACGCACGGCCAGACGCTCAACTTCCATCTGAACATCCAACTCTGATGGCATCACACACAGCTCTCCCTGGAATTACGCAGGCAAAATTGTTAGTTTGGTTGGTGTAATGTCCCTCCAACAATCTTTCAGTGATCTGGAGATGGTGTTCACTTGATGCAGACATAATGCTGACTTAACTATGTATAACATGCCATGAACACCTGGCATGATACCGTTTCCAGTTACATTGCTCTGACACAGGGCCAACTAGTCAAGGAACTCATTTTATATTTGCCTGAGCAAAAGCAAGAGAGCTTAAGCACTATTTTTTTTTACTCTGACCAGTATGTACCAGTGTGTGTCTGAATTTTGAGTAAGGGTATAGAGACGTTAGGCTTATTCATCACTTATTGCTCCTGACTTTTCTGGAATGACATTATGCATAGATTTTTTATGTACGTTTTGAATAAAGGCAAGAATGGTTACTAAGGTAACTCTTAGCTATTATTGGTGAATGGAAACACCATTTATCCAGTCATAGCATCGCACATACTGAAGGTCTGACAGAGGACATCTTAACAGTGAAATCTATGCCCTTCTTAAGGCTTGAACCTGTGAGGTTTAGAAATTGTCAGTTGATGAAACATCCCACTGGTCATAGTCCTCCCAAAGAAATTATAAGGCAATGTCATATCTCATACATTCCATTATCATTATTATTGTTATTATTATTATCATTGTTATTAATATTATTATTATTATAAATATTAATTTCTATATAACACATCACACAAAATATTGTCCCAGGAAAGCTCTGAGACATATGTCATTCTGCTGATTACCTATTGTTGTTTACCTATTAATTAAATTAACAAAACTTTTCATAACACTCTAGTACAACACAAAACACACAGAAGAAAGAAACTAAAGATCCAATCACCATCATTTAAAGTAACGATCAGGATTTATTGCCACAAACCACTCTTAGGAAATGATCAAGCAAGTTATAATAACTTAACTCTGGTTTACGTTAATATTCAAAAACAGTAAATGTTAAAATTGCTATTTTAAGAGGATTATTTAAATTTAACTGTAAGATATGGTAAAAAATGTGTTGTTTTTCAATAAATTCATATTTGAGTCGCTGTTTTTTCAAACTTTTTAAAAAGCTTTTTCAAAAGCAACAATTTAGGTAAGTTTCTTAATTGCTCTTCTTTTAAAAATACATGCACATGTTTATTATGTGAATGAGTGCATGTGTTAAATTTACAGTAGCGATCTCAATACAAGGTGAGAATTGAGCAAATTGGTAAGAGTGGTTTAGAAAAATGGAATTCCATCCAAGTGTCTTAAAAAGAAATGTTAACATATAGTAACATCTAACAAAGCTTCTAATAGTGAAAAAAAAATTAAATAACATTTTTTATAACAACTGTTAAACAAATAATGTAAACAAACAATGTAAACAAACAATATAGACATGTATCATGAGTTTAAAGCAATTCAGAAAAAGGTAACAGTCATATCAAAAGAACATTTCTTAGTGTTCTATACAAATGATAAAATTATAACTACCATAGTTTTTAGAATTAGGGTTTAAGATGATAAATATTTGAGCCAGAGTCTGAGAACAGTCTCAAGCATCTGATTGGTCAATATTTGAATATCGCTCAAAATATGACTTTTCCGATGCTTGAGAATTTTTAAGACTCAATCTATAGTTTTATAATCTGGGGCCAAGATGTCTTGTTATACAAACAAACATATCATCCTAACAATGTTAACAAGTTAATATCACTCAAATCAAGTCTGAAGAACAGCAAACTATTAGTTTGGTGATGAGAAAAGCTACCCTCCATAAAATCAGTCCTTCTATTTCACTTGTTGGTTGTAAATTGCCAACTTATGTTTACTGATAACAAAAAAAATTTGTAAACAATGCTAATGCTCACAGTCACTTTTAACCTCTTTCTAGCAGGAAACACCATAAGGGCGGTCTATGTTAATTGTTTAAATCAGTGGTGTTCCAGACCCAGAAAGTTAAGGATAAAGTCAGTGATATGGTGTTCAGTTGTTTATGAATCAGCTGAGTGAATTAGATTTTGTAGGACAAAATATTCCCTTATCTTCAGCCAAATGTGATACTATGAATTAAATTTATATTATTATTTTATGAATAAAACTGCCATACTGACATAATTCTAACGACAATCATCAGTTTACAGGTTCCATATAGTGCACTAAAAAATCTCAAAAATTTGATATATATATATAAAGTAAAGGTGATGTAAGGTAATGAAAGATAATGAAATTCAAATTTTGCAGATTTTACTTCCTTACCATATCAGATAATAAATAAGTACATACAAAGCCAGAGGGTAGCTTACATTGGCTAGAATGTGGGGGGGGGGGGGGGGGGGGGGATGTTTCAAACATCAGGTGAATTATTGGATAGCACCAAGAAAAAAGCAAAGGTGAGGAAGCAATTCAACCTTGTAAGTGTTTAACAGTTCATTAAAGTGTGCAAAAGTTCATAAAGTTAAACCATTAAAAAAAATGACGCACTAACTATACTAGTGGTTTGTTACAGTTCAAATCAACATTAAAAAGTGTAAAAATAGTTGAAAAGATGTGGCAGGTGCTATGTTTTGACAAAAAATAACCTTAAGGCATGTACTTTTTTATAGTTATCAGCCTCCATTCTAAGTTTATCAGCATAACTTGGTGACATCTGTCTTTACAATATAGCAGCATCTTAAACCCAGTCTCCCAGGGAGGAAGATCCCAAACCCAACAGCGCACAACAGGTTAGCAGAAAAACCTCTCCACATAAAAGGTCTCACCCTGAGAGGGACTCAAACACAAGACATGGGCATCTGAGTAGTTACAAGTCAATGATTGCCTGGCCAATGGCACCCCATCTAGGGTATTTTATCCCAATGATGGAATGCTTTAGGGTGCTTTAGTAAGAGGAAGGAACTTTAGGATTTCTGAGGGATAATGGCTCTTTGGAGGTGAAGAAAGGCTTTTGTGACTGTATAAACCTTTTCTGAGAAATGACTCAAACTTATTTCAAAATCCTAGCATTTTAATTTGTAGTCACATACAATAATTTACCAACCATAGGTCAAGGGTAAAATTAACAAATACTCTGAGTCTGAAAATGTTTGTTAAAGTATCTAGATACGAGGGTTATACAACTTGAGATCAAGTCAGACAATTACAGTGTATTTAGTGAGATTTTAACCAGAAATCTGAATCTGACCAATCACAAATCCAAATTGTCAATAACCCATATAATAGGTATATATATATATATACAGGTAAAATGTTACAAACTAATATGATTTGCAGCAAATAGTGTAGGACTTGATTAGTCAGTTCCAGGCAGAGCCTAAAGACCTGGCTGAATTAGATCTACAATATTAGCTGCTGAGATAACTAAAGCCATAATTATGAGAACTAATTTATGCCATAATTATGAGAACTACTTACGCTATAATTATGATAACTAATTAATGCCATAATTATAAGATTCAACACAAATCTGATGAAGAAGATGGTCTCAAAGTTTCAAAGCTAAGTTTCGGCCATTCCTAAGCACAGAAAGGTCAGACTAATGGTTTAGATGTAGATCAGTGAGCTCCCGCTGACAGCAGTCTGATCAGGATATTTACTTTTGCTTCCGAGACACTAACAATGTATGTTAATGTCAAAACATGTTTTGGAAGTGTTTCATGAAAATGTCGGAATAATGTTTTAGAAGCTGTTCATGAAGATGTAAGAAGGTGACTAAGAATTAGTAAGGATTATTAACAAACTGTAGCATAATAAGGAATGAAGTAAACCAAGGAAGGTGCACCACTGGCTAACACAGAACTTACCAGTTCATTATGGGTACCCTTCAGAATTAGAAAATAAAATTAGTTAAGAAAATAGACAATATTAGTTTCTGTTAAGTTAAAACTTCAATAAAGAAGATCATCAATGAAAACAATCTACTTTGGCAACAAGGTAATGTTTTAAATAGATATGATGAAATAATTGTAGGCTAAAAATCTGATTGAAAGTATTACATAAATGACAAAAGATTCCAAAGACAAAGAGATAAAAATAATAAAAAAGAGGAGTGTTAACTTACTATTCATCAGACAGGTAGTTGACTTTTTATTTTCAGTCACTGATATGTTATGTGTGATAATTTAATAAGAGTAAGTTTAAGCATATTAACACATGGAGTAACAAGAAATGAGAAAAACATTTCTTTGAAAAGACAACATCAACAACAACAAAACAACAACAAGAAATACAAGAAACATGTGTTAGTACCACTTTTACATGTATATATAGCAAACAAACATCAAAAGCATCAACTAAAAGGAAAATATCCTAAAATGTACTTCTGGGTATTATCGTATAACCTAATACAAAATTATAAAGCACACAGTTTGGAAGTTTAGAAGCTATTTCATCTGGGATTCAAAGCAAATGTATTTAAAAGTTTTCAAAGCCTATTAAGCATATACTGATAATGCTTAGCCAAAAAGTGTAGATGCAGACCAGTCTGCCCTCACTGAGAACTGTCTGATCAGAATCTGGACTAGTGGCTGCCCTCAGACCAGCCTGCCCTCACTGAGAACTGTCTGATCAGAATTTGGACAAGTGGCTGCCCTCAGACCAGCCTGTCCTCACTGAGAACTGTCTGATCAGAATCTGGACTAGTGGCTGCCCTCAGACCAGCCTGAATCACTGAGAACTGGCTGTTCAGAATCTGGACTAGTGGCTGTCCTCAGACCAGAATGCCCTCACTGAGAACTGTCTGTTCAGAAACTGGACTAGTGGCTGCCCTCAGACCAGCCTGAATCACTGAGAACTGTCTGATCAGAAACTGGACTAGTGGCTGCCCTCAGACCAGCCTGAATCACTGAGAACTGGCTGTTCAGAATCTGGACAAGTGGCTGCCCTCAGACCAGCCTGAATCACTGAGAACTGGCTGTTCAGAATCTGGACTAGTGGCTGCCCTCAGACCAGCCTGCCCTCACTGAGAACTGTCTGATCAGAATCTGGACTAGTGGCTGCCCTGAGACCAGTCTGCCCTCACTGAGAACTGTCTGATCAGAATCTGGACAAGTGGCTGCCCTCAGACCAGCCTGTCCTCACTGAGAACTGTCTGATCAGAATCTGCACTAGTGGCTGCCCTCAGACCAGTCTGCCCTCACTGAGAACTGTCTGATCAGAATCTGGCCTAGTGGCTGCCCTCAGACCAGCATGCCCTCACTGAGAACTGTCTGATCAGAATCTGGACTAGTGGCTGCCCTCAGACCAGTCTGCCCTCACTGAGAACTGTCTGATCAGAATTTGGACTAGTGGCTGCCCTCAGACCAGCCTGCCCTCACTGCAAACTGTCTGATCAGAATCTGGACTAGTGGCTGCCCTCAGACCAGCCTGAATCACTGAGAACTGTCTGATCAGAATCTGGACTAGTGGCTGCCCTCAGACCAGCCTGTCCTCACTGAGAACTGTCTGATCAGAATCTGGACTAGTGGCTGCCCTAGACCAGACTGTTGAGAGGCTTGAGTCACCGACAAGTGCATCCTTAGCCCCTCATCATGTGGGTTTGAGTCATAGCAGGGACTACAGCTATTATGTGGAGAGGTCTTCCAGTAGACCTATACTGTGCCTGTGGTTCTACCTGGCCCAATTATCTACCTTGACAAATCAACAGGACCATAACTGGAGGTTTAACAAACAAAACCACAAAAATCCCCCTGTGATTATGACAAGCCAAGTCTACACACAAGCATAATGTGAAAAAAACTACTGAGTAAAAACTAAGACTTTCAACAAAAGTTTAAATATAACAATTTAACATGAAATGATTAATCTCAGGTGAATTAGGTTGATTTCCACTCAATCAAGAACTACTACAATAAATCTGATCAGGTCATGAAATCAAACTAAATGGAAAGCAAACCATACAAAGCTATTTGATTTTGAAATCATCATGAAAGATATGTGGTTACATTATTATCTTAATCTTTTCATTTTAAACTGCCAAACTATGATGAATGAAGTATTTTTACAGTGGAAGTTGGTTCACAATAAGTTTATATTCTGATACTAAACTTAGGCCCATATTCACTAAAAATTCTTATGCCTTAGTCAAGACTTGAACTAAAGTCAACATGTTAATACTTACAAAAAAAAGCTTTTTCATGTATTTTGCTAAATATACTTTGAAGATGTTCATAATTGAAATCCATGACTAGAACCATTTCCTATTTTTGAAATGAAAGAAATGTTTTAGTAATCTCCATTGTGGGAAGGTATTTTCATATACTTTATATACGAAATATAATAAATTTTATTTTTAATTTGCTTATTTTTAAATAAAAACGCCCAACCTTTTTAATAAATTCTTATCTCAATCAGTAAGATTATATTTTATGCACATGCTTCAATCTTATGTGTTTTTCAAATGTTTAAAAAGTGGACAAATCTTAAGCTTTATGCAGTAACTATATACCAAATACCTATCCACAAGGGAGGTAAGAATGTAGTTTTTTTAAAAGATAGAGTAAAGACTCCTACTTACGAAAATTCTTAATTAAGAATCTTAATTAAGAATGGTTGGCGAATATGGGCCTTAATTAAAAAAAATCTACACTCTCAAAACTTGTTAAAAAAATGATGGTGTAATTTATTCTTGGAATTTAAATCTAACACATTTATTCCCCAATCCTTTGTGATTGCTATACAAAGAAGCCTTTAGAAACTTACAATAAAAATATCTATTTTCACCTGCTTTTATATTGTCATTGTTTGAAAGATAAAAACTCAATGTAAATAGACAATTTCTATAAAAAACAACCCTATTATTCTATTGATATGCATATTTTCATTTATTTCTAATACTCCTGAAATTCAGAGTTTCCCATATCCAAAATCTTATTTCCTTAATAATTCTGCCACATCTGCTAATTTTGTTCTAAATTTTTTTTGTTAGACATTTTGTTCAACTGTGACTTTCCCACAATCCCCTAACACAACTCACCTGTGACTGTGCCACCAGCAGATGCTCTGGCGGTGCTGCATGTCCTGCTATTCCCGCTGGATGTGCAGCGTTTTGGCGCTGAGTCATTGTCGACATTGTCCTCTTGTACACATTTTCTTTAGCTTCCTTTAACATAGTTGAGTATGAGGTTGAGTCATGTGCCCTGGGTAGATCCAGGGATATCCGGGGAAACACACCTTCTCCATGAATTGTGATAAGGTCAGGTTCAAAGTGAGCCACCTGCACGCGGAAACATTTGTCAAACTTTTCTGGTATTCCAGGCAAGTATTTGATTGTCAACTTCTGTTCACTCATTGGCTCAATGTGACCCTGAAATAGAAAATATTGAATGTTTTTATGGCTAAATTTAGGTCACGTAATTGACTGAGAAAACAGTACTGTATGTGAACAGTTATGACCAATAAAAGTAAAATTTGGGGTCATAGAATTTTTTTTAAAAAGGATAACAATTATTTATGATTTTTAATCAGCAATTGATGGTGCCAAACTGTAAGTTGAATAATCCTGCATGACATGTTGGAATGACCAGATTATTTACTTCTCAGTCCTATGCTGCAAGAGTTTATCTGCCAGGATGAAATCTTTCTTATTAAAATCTATTAGTTGCAATGTATCGTATCTATGGTTCTACCAAGACAGACCCTCGAGATCTACCCCGATTGATAATATGTCAAAATAAGCAAAACAACTGATGATTACTGTGACAATGTTAAATAAAGAATAAGTTTGGTTATTTAGGGAAAATTGCCTGCTATGTCACGCTGACAAACAATAATAATAATTATTACTATTGTTATTATTATATTTTTTGTTATTATAATTATCATTTTTATTATTATTATTATTTATATTATTTTTCTTTTTTATCACTTACAGCATGTGGGACCATGATGGGTATGCTGGCTTTAGGTTTCTTGGCCAGGGCAGGGTCCAGATTGAGGCAGCAGAAATCAAACCCAACCTTGCCACTGTTGACAAGGGTTATCTCGGCCGAGGCAACATGGTCGTACATCTAACAGTAAATAAGAAAATGTTAAAATATGATGCATTAAAGTTACACACATTGAAACAAAAATTGGAAATATGAAGTCAGAGAAAAAGAAAAATTAACTATACAAAGGATGGTTTAATATGAAGTCAGAAGTAATAAAAAGTCTAAAAATGTTAGTCCTTTTATTGCTAAGTAAGGATTGATCAGGCTTAGAAAAGTAGTGTATATCACACTTGGAGATGTATGATTAGGACATGAATGATTTGGTACCAATCTTGTCATAAATACATAAAGTTGTGTCAATGAATAACTTTATATTATTGTGTAAAAAGCATAAAAAGTGTTAAAAGGGTCACTCAGACATATCACAATAAACAATCTAATGTTAATAAGCAGCTGTCGTATCTAAAAAAAGGAAGAATTTGTATTTTTACATTATTGGAAGATTTAACATCTAACTATAAGTTGAAAGATTGTGTCTGAATTCAGAGAAAAGTGCTGCAGAGACCTAGACTGTACTACTTAATTTCTTTATGCAGCAAATAATTAGCTTTTACCTGTTTTCCGTAGTCAATCTCCTTGCAGTCAAACTTATAGCTGACAAGTGAAGCCTCTCCCTTCAGCGTGATCTCATATGTGGGTCCTCCTTCAACCTCACAGATAGCCTTGGCCTGACCCCAGATGTCAGCATGACCATAGAAGGTCATTGTCACCTGCTCTGTATCTCCCGGCTGAAGAGTACCGTACAGGGGAAGGATGTCAAACACCTGAGGAGACACAGAGGAGAAATCAGTTAATGATGATATAATAAAACATAAAAGGCTTATAAAATACATTGAATGAAAAAGAAAAAAAAAGATATTTACATCATTTAATATATATATACAATAGAATATTCAGTCATTGATAACATACTAGTTTTATTTAATATTTAATGAAATATTATTTTTAGGAGTTATATCTATCTATATTATCTATATTATTTTTGTTATTACCATTTTTATTTATTTTATGGGAGTACTTCTGGGGTACCAAAAAAAGACATTGTAAGATAGAAAATACTTAGCAAGTAGCCCACCTCCTCGACACCAATTGGTGTGGCCTCTGGGGCCCGTTCAGTCTCTAAGAGAGCTGCCAGCGCCCGGTTGGTCTTCAGTGGGTCCTCCTCCCATTCCTCATCTCTGAGGGAGGAGAGGCTGAGACTGAGCTCTCGCATCTTCTCCTTGTTACCCTCACCCTCACTCTGCTGTTGCTCCAGGCCACCCTGGGGATAACAGATATAGGCCAAGGATGTTACTAATGAGCACGTGTATATCTAGATGGTTCAATGTAAAGGTCTACCAATTACTTAACACACTGAAACATTAAGCCCTGTGCCAAATTTTGTTACAGCTAATACTAAAATATTTAAAGAATTTTATGCAGATGTAATAGAATGCATCAATAAATATCTGCAAACAGTGTAGGCAATGATCAGATAGCTCCAAGCTGGGAAGGAAGAGTGAAAAAGAGAGAGAGAGAGAAAGAGACAAACACAGAGAGAGAGAGAGAGAGAGAGAGAGAGAGAGAGAGAGAGAGAGAGAGAGAGAGAGAGAGAGGAGAGAGAGAGAAGGGACAGAGAGAGAGAGAGAGAGAGAGACAGACAGACAGACAGAAAGACAGACAGACAGAAAGACAGACAGACAGAAACAGTGATACAGACAAAGACACAGGGAGAGAAAAAACATGACTGATGGAAAGAGAGAGAGAGAGAGAAACTGAAAGAGATAAAAGGAGGGGGGACAAAACACATGACAAATTGGTACAAACAGCATAGACTGTAGACAAGAGCCATGATGAAGGTGAAACACAGACAAAAAGCACAGAAGAGTTTTAGCACTGGAAGGTTAAAAAGGAAGGAGAAGGAGCTGGTACACAGAAAAGATGGAACACAGAGGAGTTGGTATACGGGGAATTTGGAAACACTGGCATTGGAACACACAGAAGTACAAATACATATGAGTTTCAACACACTGTGGAGTTTGAACATACAGCCGAGTTAGACATATAAGTTGGTACACACAGGAGTTGGAACACAGAGGAGTTGGTACAGACAGAAGTTAAAACAAGGAGTTGTAAGACATGGGAGTTGGAACACAGAGAACATGGCCATGTCACTAACATTAGAGAAATGGGGATACAGACACACAAAGGACTCCTGAGGGTTGTTAAGACAAAGTATCACAGAGAGGACCTGGAATACTGAGGAAGGAATACACTTAATACAGAGAAAGAAAGTAGAGACATTAAGAACAAGAGGGGGCAAAAGTTGTAGATAAGTCCAGGTTATCCACCTTTTCTAGTTGTTCATCATGATGCTCCTCTGGCGGAAGGTCACACATGTCTGGGGACTCTTGCTGGCCCTGCTCACTCAGTTTATTGTCAATCTCTCCCTCTTTGGGAGACTCAGGGGCCTTAACTGGCTCAGAACCTTCCACACTTTCTATTATCTCCCTTTCCTTAAAGAAGTCAAACATAAGACTTGAACTTATCTTTTTCATAAAATAATACTTTTACAAGAGTGCATGCTTATAAAGTAAACAGTAAGCTTTATAAAATGCTCAGTATTCAGCATTCTGCTTTTTAACACTTCTTTGAAATAATATTTCCTTAAATAATCTTTATGCATCACAGATGCCTAAGATTATCAAGCTATGTATTCCACATTTTAAGGCACCAAATAAAACATTTTATTTTTTTAATTTTGGTCTTAAGCTTAATTAGCATTGCATAGAAATAATCAGTATGTATATTAAACTCAAGGTACATAGTTGCAATACTGACCAGCTTATCTATGCTTAAATCTCAATAATGGGCTGGAATCTAAGATCTGTGCTATTAAGGCAACTGCAATACTGACTGCTAACTAAGTTGATAACACTCCTTATTCCAATAAGCAAAAAAAATTTTTTGAGACACAAATGAAGATAGCACAACATTGGACAGCTTACCTTGGTGGGTTCTGTTTCTGACTTTTCTGGCTCCTCATCCTTGATCTCTGTTGGTTCCTGTATAAGTACCTCAACCATTGGTTGTTGGATGGGTGGAGGTGAGGGGGAGGGGACACACACCACCTCTTCCTCCTCCACTCCCTCCTCTTCTTCCTCTTCTACCACCACCTCCTCAATGAGAGGTGTAGCTGGCTTCAATGGTTTGTTGATGACAGTGCAGGGTTCATCTCCAATCAGGAAAGACCACCTGAAAGGCAACAACATCATATCATTTTTATCATCATCAACATCAACATTGTTATTATCATCATCATCATCAACATCATCATTATCATCCTCAACATTGACAAAATCTTGCCAAAATAAGTGTAATTTACTTTTTTTTTTACTGCAACATTTTTTCAATTTCACCGACCTGTAAGGAGCAATAAGTTGACTATTATACACAACACTTCCCAGATTTAACAATTTCCCCAATAACAAAAACATTATTGTCAAAACAAAGTGGCCATCAGTGTTTATGCCAATAAGAAGCCTACCTGTATTTGACCACCATGGGGCTGTTGTTGGTGATGTTGACATATCTTGTCACCTCAGTGTCATTGAGAATGCAGCCAAAGTCCATCACAGTCTTCTCAAAGTCCAGGTTAGGGAAATAGACCTCCCCTCTCAGGGCAATGTAGTCCTGAAATAACAATATACAGAGGTTGGATAAATAAAGTATGTTACAGGAAACTATTAATTTGTCATCTTTGCTGTATTTCTTAAAGCCTAAAAAGCTACTCTCCATTAATTACCCTTACTAATTCTTTGTCATATTCATACATCTAAATGAAAAGAAGCCTTGACATATTGCCAGAGACTACAATTTCCGATGATAATTTTAATTTGAAGACTCTTGATAAACCCTTTCTTGATCTGGTAAAAGTCACACAAAAATAAAACAAAATGTGGATACTGAACAACATATTTAACAAATAGGTAAGTAAATATATAAATAAACGGAAATAGATAGATGCACATATCAACCGAACTTTTGACACAAAAGCAGTTGTATAAACCAATTTTTGAAATTCTGAGCACCTACCACATGGGGATGCTCCTTATATGTGATGTGTAGGACTTCATCAATGGTTCGAATATGGAGGTCATCCTTATACGCTGGGTTAAATCGAATCCTCAATGTGTACTTCTTCCCAACATCCAAATGAACTTCCTGGATTTGAGGGGGAAAAGGAAAAAAACATGAAATTGTAACTATCATTATAAGATGATTTCTTATATTTGGCAAGATTAAATAAAAACTTTAGAGTATATGTCTTGTGAATAAGTGGATTATCCAAAATGAGAAAAAAAAACACTCCTTAGAAGAAGAAATTAGCTCATTTGAAAGGTTTATACATACATACATCTTTTATATGGTCAGGTTACTGCTTCACAACAGTATTTCATTTATCCGTGGACAGTGTCCACTTGAAGCAGGTACAGTGCTGCCTTCATTGTGTATATCATGCCATGAACTCTTGACATGATACCTACCACAAACAGTGACATCATTGTGACACCCAGCAGACCAATCATGAAGCTAGCATTCTGATTACTTGAACATTAGCAAGAGAGTTATACCACTACCTTTTTCTAAACAACTTGGATATGGGCGATATGTTTTGGTCAGGGTTTGAAGCTGGGTTTCCTGACCCAGTGGCTAACATTATACTGATTGTAACTATGTTGGTGTGATGTACTTTAAAGCAAAACAAAACACTATGCCAGACTGCCTTACCATGTCTGAGACCTCCTGACCATTATCTAGCAATATCTGGAAGGGCTGTTGCAGTTTTAGTCCAGTAGTCAGTGGGAGGGTGGACACATTGCTGATGACCAATTCTCGTGTCTGGACCGACAACGTATCCTCAGGTTGCTGTACGGTAAAACAGAACACAGGTTAAATTCAGAATTATCAGCAATGTATTGCCTTTAATTGTGAAAGAGTCATGAAAAACCTAATTAATAAAGCAGGAAATAAGACCTGACAAAAAACAACAACAATTTACCCCACATTGTCCCTTATACAATTAATATATCAGAACTGGGTTTACTCAGGAGGTAGGCAGTAGAAAAGGATTAAAATGAGTCTAAGAAATTGTTTGGAAAGTGAAAACATAAAGTATATTGTCAACAAAAAAAAGTAAAGGTTTGTCTTTAAGAATTCTTTTTTCTTTAAATAAATGTGTATAACTTTCCTCATTCCTTTTGAAGCAACATCAGTTTTTATGTTGCCATATTTGAAAACTGCACAGCATTTTCTCCCCTTATAAATTCCAGTCCAAAACTATAGCTCTCCTAGGCAAATTGGCTAGATCCATATCAAGCTTCTATATATTGGAAGCTGTCTTATCAAGTTAGACACTTCTTGCTGCCAGCAGGCTCTACTCCCATGTCTCTTTATGTCCATATGTAGAAATATTTTTATGTAGTTTTTAGCAACTAGCTCTGAGGTCATTGTTATATGTAGCAAGGTATGCGTTGAAGATGCTGGAGGGTTGGGAACACACCTTGTCAACTCTGAAGTAGACACTCTTGGTGGAGAACTCTAGAAGAGGGCTGATGAAGTCACTGGTTACATCAATCTTCATTATCAGTTCCTTCCCTCCCTGACGCCCAATGATGGCATGGCATAGGAGCTTCTCTTTCACAAACTGGGGGCTAGTGAAGTGGAAGAATAATGTTACAATTAATATAATGATGCTTAACCACATAATCTTATCAAAAGATATTAACCAATCTGAGGCATTCAGTTCTGTTTAAACACATAAGCATACGACTGCATATTGTAAGACTATACAATCAATCTAGTAGTCATTCTTTGACAAAGTTATTTTGACAAATTCTTTGATTAATGGGTTGATTAATTGATTAAGTGTAAGATTAATTATTATTAATATTGAGTTGAATTATTGTTGTTTGTCTTTTCTTTTCTTATATTCAAGTTTTACCTCCAAAAATGTTGAGGGAAAATGATATAAAAAAAACATCATTGTTGTGTTGTTGTATTTTATGAGGAGGCTTACTGAGGATGATGTAAAACACAAGAAAATATCTGTATGATGTGTCCTGTATAATAAAAACTTCTTGATTTAACTATGTATGAACATAATTCACCAACTAGAAACCTTGCTCCCTATATCCATAGAAGCCTTACCTGTCTACAAATCCCTCCAGTTTGAGATCTATGCTGGTTCCAGGTGGAAGGTCAAACCTGTTGGGGACAACCTTGAAGATAGGGGTCGTTGGTGCTGGAGGTGGGGGCTGGTTCTGAAACAAACAACAGTTACACATTACTATTATATGTCTGACGCCTGGTGAGCAAACAGTTAACTTTTGTTAATCGGTAAATCAGACACCATGTGATGCCTTCCAACTCTTGAAGCTTTCAATAAATCCATTATGTAAGTAAATAATGAAATATACCTTGCAATATTTTAACAGAATGTAATGTTACAGATTTCTTTGTCAAAGCTAGACTTGTGAATGTAACCTTATGATGAATAGGCTAGAGCATTTCTGGCCACAAAGTGGGCAGTCATGAAGGACAAATATAAGTTTAAAAAATGTTTCCAAGTGGACTATAAATAAAAAAAAATATATATTGACAGATTGTGTATATGTAACTGACCCTGAATTTCATATCCAGTGGGTTGTATTTCTGCATCTCTTTCTTGGCTTTTGCAATCGGAGAGAATCCATCCATGCTCCAGACAAGCTGCTGGTGTCGTCTCCCTTTGTTGGTCAGATGAAATACCTTGCAGTAGGGACGGTTACTGTAACAATAAAAGCACAAATTACAAGTATGTAAATTGGTTTAATATATATTGCATTGCAAAAAACAACAAGACACACTGCAAAAAAATGTTTATGAAAGATGTTGGCTCATAAACATTTTATCACATCTATTTTTGAAATGGCAGAAAAATATCAAGTGGCAAAAACTTACTTAGTCTGTACAAATTCTGAATCAGAAGACATCAACTTAATACAAACTATTTTATGAAATACAACACATTAAGCAATATGGAAAACAAACATTAAAATATAAACAGAGTTTTTGTTTAATGAATGCTCTGAGAAAACACAATTATTATATTATCCATGTGAGTGTAAGTACAAAAAAATAAAAAATACCTGAAGTTTGGTCCAAGGTCCAGGTGTGAACTAAGAGGGGGGTCGGACACAATGGTTGTTCCCTGACCATACCCTGTCACAGGGATGTAACGAACCTGACTCTCCAGGAAGTTGACCTGCACTTTATCCTGAAACCTCACACTATCATCAAGACATGCAGTGATGGTCAACTCTATACTCTTCTCTGGAGGGATCTCTCCATCAGAGGGCTCTACACGGAACACAGACTTGGATCGCAACATGTGGGCAGTGAACCGGGCAGGAATCAGAGATTCATTTGACAGCAGGATGGTCTTTGGTTTATCATGCAGTACAGGGACCACGCCCCAGTCAAGTTCCAGGGGGACAATATGCACAACAGGACCTTCCCCTATGCAGGCTACATGCACAGGCTGGAAAGGTGAAAGTGAGCACAAAAATAAAGGTTTTATCTGCACATCTTGAAGTAAAGTTGAGCACAGGATGGTTTTAACATGTAAGAATTTAATAAACAATTGTTCAAAATCAAACTTGAAAAAAAGAGGGTTCTTTGTCATAAAACTAACCTAAATAAACAAGTACTAAACCAGATCATAATTATATTATACAGATCTATTGAGGAGGGCAGTAAATTTTATTTGGCTTTTTTATATTTTTCATGATTTGCCATGATCTTTCCACCTCTACCATAATCCATGATGTGGGTTCTCATCAGAATTCTAACACAGAATAAGAAAAAATAAACAGGTGTGAATGAAAAGTACCTTTCTTATCATTAGCTCTAATCGGGTTTCCTTTTATTTACCTTGCCCTACTGGATGAGGCTAAGGCAAATTGTGAAGATCCAGATTAGACAGCTTCTGCTTGAAGCTGTCTGATTAGGGTCTTCACTAATTGTTGCTAGACTCACTAGCAATACATACTGTTACAGCATGGCAATACTGAATTGGCAACTATGGTAATTTTCGACATTGTCAGACCTGGGAGATTATAAGTCTATATTAAACAAACATGCTTAAATCATGGACTTAAATAGCTTTTTTGTGCCAGTTTGTAAAACTTTAACTGTTTACAAAAACATGCTAAAAAGTGTCAGTTTAATGTTGCCAAATTATACATATGCATGGAGTTATTCTACAAATAAATAACAATTTGTCTGATGAATTAACAAACTATGCAATCAGCAATGTTGTTCTTACCATGGGGGGTTCAGGACTGCCAAAGATGGCCACCTGGGCCACAACATCTTGTTCCTCCAGTTTCTGGGCCATTATCACAAGGGGAAGGTCACACACAGAGTGGGGCTCGACAATACCCTGAAATACACCATGAGATAGTGATCTATCAATCCTGAGAAACATAGATGCACTTAATACACATTTAGTTTATATGCATTTTTATAGACCTCAACTTATGACTTACAATTTTTACTAGTTATATAAAAACTAGCCCATAAGTAACAATGTTTTAATAACTTAATTATATTCTTACTTTTAAGGAATAAAACAAATTCTAGGTAGCAACATGTAACTCATGCATTACAACAGTTTAAAAGAAACAGAACAAGATTCTTATATATCAATATATATCAACATTATATATATATATAAAACATGTATCTTAGTAAATCGACTATCCCATGTATTTAAATAATATATATTTAAATATAAAGGATATTTGATTCTCTAAAATACATGCTTTGACAGATTTCCATTTAAAATGGTATTGGCTAGAATAGGGCCCAGAGTAATGTTGTAATTATTATTAAAATTATTTTCTCACCTTTGGTTGTGGACTTGAGTAAGTGATTGGTGTATCATCACTAACATCTTGTTTTAGAAGCTCATACTTTGCGGGTAGATCTGAGTCATTGTGAAGCTTGATGTTATGTTCGTATCCATGGCGAAGGAAACATCGCCCGTAATCAAGGATTGGGCTCAGAACTGTTATCAATGGCACGATGCATCTGTGGATAAAAATTGGGCACAAGGTACCTTGTATTATTACATGGAGATTTTTTTTGTTTAGATCTGCATGTCAATTAAAGTTAAAATTCAACACATTAACTATAAAGTTAACTTTGGAAAAAAAGAATAACTGGAAATTTAAGGAAAGAAACCTAATGAAAAAATGATGAATGGGCATCATTTTAAAACCTCATATTGATAGTAACCGCTTTAATCAACTTATTGTGCTGATTCTTACAGGTACCCCCGAAATAATGATAAGGTTAAAAAAAAGAAAAATGTTCATACACATAATAGCTTCACTCATTTTTCCTTGAAGCCCTTAAAACTTGCAAGTTATGCAAACAGATTTACTTACTTGGCAGTGATAGGCAGAGTCACAATCTCCTCTCCTACATTCTCTACATCCACAACAAGGTTCATTTCATATTTCTTGATTGTGTTTGAGATGAAGTTCACCTTCACCTTAATCTCACTCTGAGGTGGAATTGTGCCCGATGATGGGATGATCTCGAACTCTTTTGGGGGTCCTGCACCCAGAACCAAAGAAGGTGAACCCATCTCGCTGCGAGCGCTGTCAAGGTCACTTGTGCCGCAGATGCTGTCAGTAAGCCCATCACCAGGGACGCGGAGGTTAAAGGTCATAGGCACCAGAGAAGTGTTGGTCAGGGTACAAGTCTGGGTATTCAGGAAACCTAAAAATTGAACCAATTTTTATTTTTAACAAAGATATTTGTGTAATTTTTGAAGTAGAAAATTTACAGTTACTGGTAACATTTGATATAAACCTGTCAAAGTGTTTTTTTTATTTTTCAGAGAAAACTCTAATCATTTATAGAGACATGAAGTTATTTTTTGATAAATTTTAACTGTAAGAAACTTACCAAAAGAAATGGTACCAAACTTTAGTCTTGGGACATCAAACTGGAATGTTGGACCGATAACAGAGCCACTGAAAAAGAGCAAAGGAACAACTAATGATACTTTCTATTCCAGTAGTAGTACATATTCAACACACGAAGATTTTTTTTTTTAAACCCTTAGTAACCCCTAGCTTTCTAAATTTGCTAATAGTCCTTACATTATAAGTTGTCTGATTACAAATTCTAAGTCTGTTCAATTCATGCATATCATGTAAACAATAAATATAAATAAATATAAATAGTTTATTTTCATATATGGGATCTGTTAATGGTTTCTTCCTTATGTTTCACATGTTTAAGATTTCTAAAACATTAATTTAAATTTATAAAGAGAAAACCTTATAGCTAGTTAACAGTATAAAATCAAGTGCAGGGTTTTTCTTTCTCATGACTAGCATCAAGTCTCAAAATGATCTTAGATGTTATATAATGTCAATAAAATCTCTGAAAATAAAAATTTTGCAAATGAAACAATCAGACTACACAGCAATAGGTTATTTCATAAACCTTGTGAATCTTTTTTCTGCAGAGAAATGTTAATAAAATACAATAATCAAAGAAACCATTATAAAGATAAACAAATGTCTGAGAATACACAAGTACTCACGTAAATGTGACTTTAAGCGGTTCAGGTTCGCCATCCACCTGGAACGAGAATTCTTCCTCAAAGTCGCCAAGGTATGGGCTCTTGAAAGCAACCTGTATCGCCTGATGTCCTCCGGGCATAACTATACCCTCAGCTGGGTTGAACTGGAAACATGACGCAAACACACTCTGATGTGGCATCACACTGTAGATGGCGTCAATGTCACCTTTGTTGGCCATCACTATCTCATAATAGTGAACCGAGCCGATGAAAATGTTACCCATGTCTAGGGTGTTGAGGGAGAATTGCACCTTGGGACCAATCCCTTCTCCCTTCACTCTCAGGGGCAGACGACTCTCTCTGCCTGTGATGTCACAGAAGGCAGTGCGCGTGTAGGTTTTTGCCTCCCTTGGTTTGAAGATGACGTTTACGTCGACAGTTGAGTTTGGCCAAATGTCACCCTCAGCTGGTTCGATCTTGACAACGTCATCATTAAACAGCATTTCATCAGTTTCTATCAACTAAAAATATACAAATGAAAAAAAGAAAATATAAATAAATATATGTGACAGCCATAAGAATTTTACCAGTTGACTTGAAGCAATATAAAACTTGTTATTATCATATATCTGCATTTACTTTTTTTATCATAAATTAGTTTATTTGTAAAGTGGTAATGTAACCCTTACTCCTATGCAAGATTCAACATATGGTCAAATGGATTTAATTTTTAAAAAGTTCGATGTTTACCTGCTGTCTGTTTTTGAAAGTCCGTCCGAGGATGGCGAGTTTGTCTCGCAGTGAAGGGTCCTGGATACATTCCTCAAGGAATCTGTCTGAATCTGATCTCTCCTCCTCCTGTAGAGAGCTCTTCACCCTGGGGAACAAGACAGAAGAAATTACAAATGGTTATTAAATGATGTTCTATAGCTGATGTAAAATATGAATACATATTTTCATTTTTATATAACATTGCAGTGATAATTTATGGTCATTTTAGCAACATCCAGCTATTTTGTTGGTGAATGGTGCCAGAAAATGTCTGGGTAGAACCAGTGGTGCACCACATATATGCTGAACAACCTTTCAACATTAAGTCCTTCAACAAATTGGGACTCAAACCCATGCAATGATAAGCTAAGCAATCAGGGGATTTTTAAGTCAACGACTCTACTACTACACTCTAGGCATCCCTAAAAGACATGAAAAAACATGGAATTAAAAATACTCTTGTTGTTTCACTCTAGAATAGTAAGTTACAGAAGGGTGGTTTGAATAAAAAAAATACAATGTCATCTTATTACTTGACATATAAAAAAAACAACAAAAAAACAAATAAATTTATTACATTAACATGACTCTAAACTGACTAGTAAAGAAACTGTTCTCTTAAGATGAATATAATAAACAAAGCTATACCAAAAAACTAAAAGTTATATTTACAAATAAAACAGCACATAAAAAAAAAAGCAAAACCACATACTTATTTTTCTGCATATCTTCCTCCTCCTTGGTAGCAAACTGGGTCCAGCGGAAATGAGCAATCACGTCTGTCCTGTTGCTAATGGTTACCGTTCTCTGATTAGCCATCGAGATGAACGTGTTTTCTACACGGACTGTGTTTTTGTCCAGTCTGACATTGGCATCCTGAGCTGCACCATAGAGTGAGATATAAATGTCTTCCCCAGTGTCGTAATGTATTATAAGGTCCCCTCGGTGGTCGCCGACTTTTTCCGGTGTGAATTCAACAGTCACCTGCATACTGTCTTGTACAGGAAGTGTTCCAATCTCTGGAGTCACACTGTAGGGTCTGGAAAATATAACAGAAGGATGGCTTACAGATACCTGAAGAGGGAAAATGTCAAGGAAATTCACGCCACCATGACTAGGTGCCTCGTAACAAGAAAAGATGCTTTGATGATACAATTGTAAAATTTTGTTTTAATACATTTGTAAAAAGAGAAACATTTCAGCATTTTGAAAATGCAATCATTGTAGTACAAAATACTAATTTTGACAGTAAAATAAGCATTGTTCTTGAGCCTTGGGTGCTAGTTAGGCCTTACATTTTACAGGGCATTGTTTATAATGAACTATAAAAAAAAAATGTATCAAGAGTTTTCTTTTCTAAAGAGGCTTTATTAATTAGATTTTTTAGATCAAGACAGCTTAGCGCACTATCTTAACATAAGTGATATTAAATCATATACAAAATAATATTTGTAATTTTATTGTTGTTTGTATTTAGTCAAAATAAAAAATCAAGGATGAGTCACTCATATCAAAAGCTACAACAGTCATAAGACCTAATTAATATCAACTTAATGTTTTAAGCATCTCTTGAATTTTAGCAATGCTTAAAAAAACTTAAAACATACTAAAAAGTCATAGTACACACACTTTTCAATACTTAATGAGAGATACTTGTTAGTTTAGTAAAAAACCTCTACTGAAAATGTAGCAAAAGATACATATATTGATATATTTTGGTAATTTCAAGATTTCAATATGATATACATACTTTTCAGTTCTGAAGGAGAATTTGGCTTCCTTGTTTCCAATATTTCTGATCAGTAGAGTCTTGTTGCTTGGATACTTCACAGGTCCGATGGGAAAGTTAATCTCATCAGGGAAGTCAAGAATCCCTCGAGCCCCAATGGCACGGACAGGTACAATGAATTTCTCCCTTTCCGTTATACACACAAGTTCATGTGTGTAGTCCTGTAGGTATTGAATAAAAAAGTTTTAAAGAAATAATACATTTTGATTATTATTTCAAAAAAGTATTTTTTATTTAAAAAAGAAGTAAGTTGTGTGTATTTTAACATGAAAAATAAAGAAAACCTATAGAACATGTTTATTTTTCTCTGAAATAAAACAAAACATCAAGTCACTATGAAAATGTTCACTTTAAGCTTTACTTTTTATTATGTAAAATTGCTCACAATGAGATTCAATAATGTCATGATCTTACTGCAGTGACTGAATAAAAGCTATAAAATTCCATCAGAATATTATTTAAAAATAAATATATAAATGTGTCATTGTATTTAACAGGGACATTTTCAACTAAATACTAAACATTTACACTTAACATGTGTGCTTATTATAAGTATGTGCACTTTACAAAAATGTGCACTGTACATGAATGTGCTTTATACTCAAAGGATTGTGGTACTCAAGAAAAGACAAAATAAAATAACATTTTTTGTGCCAGATGTATTAACAAAAATAGAGTTAAATTCAAAAATAAAAAAAAGATTTAACAGTGAACTTTCAAACTAAATACAAAGTCCCAGGGGACGCCCGGTTAGAGTGGTTAGAGTCGCTAACTTCTAACTCCTCAGCCCCTCACTGCGTGGGTTCGAGTCCCGGTCAGGACGAGAACTTTCATGTGGGGAAGTTTTCCAGCTAACTTGCAGTGTGCCAGTGGTTCTACTTAGACTTAAGTCAATAATTAGCTGAACGTCACCAATATGACCATAACTGTGTCAGTGTGATTAAACATAAAACAAAACAAAACAAACAAAGCCTATTTAACAGGAATGTGTTCTATACAACGGAGGTTACGGTACTTACTCTGATTTCATCTGGTGTAAACTGAAGCTTGAATGTGGTTGGCAGTCCTGGTCCAACTTTGTGACCCACATCATGGGGGCTGATAATCTTAAAGTAGGGGGAGTCAGCTTGGGTCACCTTCACCAGGCGTGGTACCTAGCAACGATAAAACGTGGTGGTAGAATTCTTATAATACGACCCAAAATTATAAAAGTATATTTATTCAAGGTGGAAAAACAAAGGTTGTTCCTTCATGATGCTGGCAATTTACAAATTAAGAATTAATGTAATAAGTCAACTGAAAATACCAAAATTGAGAAAAAGTATATATATGTAACAAATTTAATAAAAGTTAAGGTAATAACAAATTAAGTAAAAATACAAGAGCAGTGATTTGTTAATGTAACATAGGGAGAAAATGTGCAGCCAGTCTCGGACCCCTCACTTACAGGGTGAATGCTCTACCAACTGTGCTAAACGGCCTGCTTACACATTCTCTTGGTATCACCAGGCTACATACACCCCAGACATCTTAAAATTTGTCCTCCAATTTCCAAAGATCATTTTCTCTACATGCAACTATCAAGCACTTTTCAGGCACTTGTACTGGAATGATCATGAGTCATTTATATTGGGAGCCTAGTTACATAGGAAGACAAAAAGTGTAGTCAGTCCAGGACTCGAATCTGGGACCCTTCACAAAAAAACAGGTGAATGGTCCACTGACTGAACTAACTAGACTGCATACACATTCTCTCCCTATCACCCGACTACATTAATGAAAACAACCCTTTAATGAGCTTACCTTGTCATTGTTCCTAAGAACAAGTGGTACTTCATATGTCTCAAATGGAGTAAACTTCTGGAAAAAGACTTCTGATGGGAATGGCTGGAACATTGGCTCATCTATGTTAACTTGAGAAAACTGAAGAAAGAAACATAAAATACATGTGATTAAAAAAAACACTGAAAAATAATTATGTCATACATGCAATCTATGAATGTTATAATATGATTGTTATATGTTATTTATTAGTAAGATTCAATTTTTAGTTATCAGTTCACATATGCATAATAATTTCCAAAACACCAATACAGAAGTGAAGGCAACAAAGACACTTAACCCACTTGTGCAACAAAGGTCCTAGTTTGTCAGGATGAGATATTGTACATAAAACATCAGAAAGAGATAGGCAAAATATTACAACAAAAGTATCCAAAGATAAAGATTCTTAATCTGTTTCATGCAATAAATAAAAGTCAACTAATATATTAGTGAGTGTAAAGTTAATGAATTTCTATATACGTGTGAAGTTGACATTATTATTTTACATGATGAGGCAATTTAAAAATATGGCTGCAAATATCAGGCATTTAACATGGAAACAATGCTTACATTTATGTAGGCAGACATTTTTAACATACAATGCAAAATGAAATTTGAAAATAAATAAAAAAAAACTGTTGACTGAACTTGATAAACAAACTAGATATGTGTCCACAGGGCACAGGTGTCTTAGCTTTTTGGGCTCAAAATATCTAAAAAAAGTGTTTTGTCATTGTTTTTTAATAATAATATTAATCATCAGTCTTGTCATAATGTTTTAATGCATTCCTATATTAATTATGGTATCTTATTTTAAATGACAATCACAGGTTTGAAGTTAAATATTTACATTTCTAACGATAATGGTTGGTAATGTATAAAAGATAAAACTAAATAGTGGTGGAAATATAGAACTGACTGAAATGGATTGTTTTTATTTAACATGGGATAGTAATTTATGAGAACTGCATGCAAGTTTATGGGATATCCTGTTTAACCAAAACACAAGTTACATATATAACCATACATGGGATCAAACAAATACTGGTTTGGAAAATGTAAAACAAAACATACAAAATAAATAAATACTAAATACAACCCTTTCACACATTGCTGCCTCATAGTAGTGAAAATCAAAGCAGCATATTTTAGTTATCTATAAGAGTACAACAGTTTTAATCCTTTTAATGCAAGACACAAACTTCTGGAAGAACTTGATCTTTTATAGATGAAAGCCTCTCAGATTTGATTTTTCTTGTCACATCCCACCGACATAATTATGGTTATATTGGCAACGTCCAGCTAATCATTTTTGTAGGAAAACCCCCGATTTATGCCTGGGTAAAACCAGTACACTGCAAGTTAGCTGGAAAACCACCCCACATTAAAGTTTTCAGTTTTAAAGGGATAATTTTAACCAGATAGCAATAATATATGGCTATATATTAGATGTACATAACAGAACAGAAATATTTTCATTGATGGTGTTTTTTGTTTTTAGAATACATTGCAGAAACCAATCATTGCCATTATTGTGATATACAGAAATTTTTGCGAAGGATGATCACAGACAAATGTCTGAGTAGAACCACCGTCACATGGCAACAATGATAATGTATGCCATGTGATGTCAGGCAACAGTGAAAGGGTTACAACACATAACAGTATTGAAATTTAAAACTGTGAAACAGTATAAAAATTGGACACATGTTCAGTTACACTAGGCAGGCAGGTGTTGCTTTTCTCCAGCCAAACATAAACTGAGTGGGCAGGTTCTCCCTGAATAGAGAGTTTAATTATCAAACATTTTTAATTGCAATTATTACATAAAACACTTTGCTTTTCATTATAGTGTTCAGGAACTAGAACTTTAATTCAGGCAGAAATTGAGGAAGGAAACATGTTCTCCCTCAGTGATACAATAATTGGCAATAGCTCTATGTATGTTATATATATGTATGCTTTAAAAATAGATATACTAATAAATAGCATATCAGTCATTGATTGATTTTAAATGTGTCTTGATTTTTAATATAAACTAAATGACAAATCATAGCTAAGATGGCACTTTTCCATATTGAAGATATGTGATGAATTAGGGAGCTTATGAAACCAATTAGATAATATAAAATTAAATAAATCAACATTTGCATTTTTAATATTGATTTGTATTTAATTGCAACCAAAATGGCAGAAAAAATAAAACATTGAAGCTATTTTATTAAATTAGCAAGCAAACAATGTACAATATATTTATTTATGTGCAAACATGTACAGGTGATACAATGTACAGTCGTACTGGTAGTGGTACATTATACCTTGACAAAAAAATGTATAAAACCAGGATTGTCTGTCTTTATAAATACTGGTAGTCATGCATGGTCTTTCATACTCACCTCTCTGTAACATTGGGGTCTCTCCAATGTAAACTAACAATTGCAATCATATAGTATAGAAAACACCTTCATAAAAGTTACACTCAGTTTAGAGTTAAGTTTACAATAAAAAGAAGACCCACTAAGGACCAAAACAAGTAAGTGAGCCTACACCGCAGAAACTTGCAAAGTTAATTAGGTACATATTCAAAAGTTAGTGTAGATATGCAATATATAGTTAAATAAATATTCTTGACTTGACTGATTAGTTATTAATAAATCAAAGATTTTTGCCAAAAAATTAAGAAAATCAAGTAAAACTACAAAAGACAGCTGAAAAAAGACCAAACATATATATATATACATGTACATATATTTTGTTTTCCATTTCATAGCAAATCTGAGAAATGTAAAATAATATACTATATTACATTATTGATTACCATTAAGACATTAAGCATTAACAGCTCATTAAATGGGATTTAAGGGAAACCTTATCAGTGTTTTCTCATGCTTTTTCAAAGCAATAAAAGCTAAATTCAACGGTCAGAGAATAATGTTTTAAAAGGTTTGATCTGTATTTTACCTTTAACATCATAATCATGCCTTCAGTTTGGCTATTCTTAATTTCCGATCTCAAAACATATCCTATTTATTAATTAGTGCATTGTATCCTGTCAAAATGATGAGAAATGAACTGAAATACTTTCCTCAATCTCAAGCTCTCAGTAATTTAAAATCCTTGTGATTAAAACCAATGTCAAACATCTGATTGGTCAGATGTTTTATACATTTCTACCTAAATCTGACCAATCAAATGCTTAAGATTTGTACAAACTAAAACTTCACGCCCAGCCGACCTGAAAAATCAAAGTCTCTTTCTCACCTTCTGAAGGCTTGTGTCAGCCATGTCAAGAAGTTCGATCTTTCTCGGAACTTTCATTGTGTGTGTATTGGCAAGCTTCTGATCTGTATCCATTTGCATGTCGAACAAATATTTGCTTGGTGTCACCTGTAAACAAGAAAAGGAAGACATTACCATCTGGTTAAAATTATTAGAGTCCCTATATATGGCTCTACTAATAACAAAAACAAACCATATTGAATACAAGTTAATTTCTTTAAGAAAAGTAAGTGATTAAATCTGAAAGCTTAACATATACTGACCATTTTAACAAACCAATTTATGCAAAATTTTGTCATACATTAACAATTAAAAACAAGTACAAATTTCATTCTTTGGAGAAAACATTCCGATAAAAATCTTTCACTAATGCACAGTAGATCAAGGGCAATAAAATATGCAGGATCCTAAAACACAACCTTACAAAATGAAAAGAAAACTTATAAAACAACAGTCATGATACCTTAAATCCTTCATCTTCTCCTTGACGTAACAGTTTTGGATTCCGCGGGGCAATGACGCGGCTCTTGTATGCATGGACATCCATTCCAAGGGCATCTAAAGTGCCCGTGGTGCCCACTACCTCTCCAAATGGTCCAAGTGGCATGCTGCTACTGTAGATTAAAATGTCATGTTAAAATAACAGTGATTCTATGTTGATTTTTCAGTTACATTTCAGCACCATAATTATGGTGAATTTAGAATTGTCCAGCGTTTATTGGTAAGGAGAAGCCAAATGTCTGGGAACCCCACCTAAGGCCAGCTTAAAGACCTTCCACATTAAGTTATGACCCAAACCATTTTTGAACCCACACTGTGAGGAGATGAGGAGTTACACGTTGGTAACTCTAACAACTGAGCCTCTAGTGCAGACTGGTATAGTATGATTTTAATAAATTATATAATCATGTGTGAAAAGGACTTAATAGTAACATAGAATTAACTTTTGAGAAATTGTTGTTACACAGTAATAGTCCAACCTTTTTTTACAATGAACTTTTTTAATGTATGACAATTATAAAAAAGCACAGTTGAAACTTAAACAAGAAATACATGAGATATTTTTAAAACATGTCCTGACAAAAGCATTTACACATTTTCATTTAGCTGACATATGTAAAGAAATCTACTCTGTTGTTTTACTTTCAACAACTAAGTACAATTTTAACAAAAGAAAAAACAACCTTAATCATACATATATAATTTAATCATGAAGATAAAGATTTATTTTCTATTACCTTTGATTAGTTCTAGTTCTATGTAATGTCAAGTTACATAGGTTAAACAATTAAAAAGCAATTTAAAATATCAGCTGTATTATTATAAATAAAACACGAAAAATGTATTCATGATAGCATTTACTTTCATAATGGAATGAGAATGTCATTAAGACATTTTGCAGGTTAAACAAGGAATTAAGTTTAATGACTGGATGCAAAAGCAGTAAAAAGTTTTATGATGTCATAATGCAGCCTTTCCCATTGAGTTGTTTATGAGTAGAAGAAAGAAGAAAAATTGAAAAAAGCATACAAATGCTCAGAAATGATAGATTGTGTGTATATTAACCACATGTGAAGAATAATCAATATCTAAAGCAATTAAGCTTCCTGTTATTTGTAGTATATAGAGTGAAAGCAGAGTTACTATGTTACCATTATAAACAGAAGAAGATGGCTAACGTAATTAAAAGAAAATCTAAAGACAATTCAAAAGAAGGCAGAATATATATATAAATGGACAAAAATATACAGAAAGTAAGACTGATTCCTACAGAGATTTAGAAAATCACTAAGCAGAGTAAGTAAAGATGTCTAGCTTATACCTATGTTTTGTTTTATGAAAACATTGAAAAAAAAAAAACAGAAAAAAAAAACAGAAAAAAACCACTAACAGACATCAAAAATATATCAGTAGTATTACAACAAAAGAACATCAGAAGGAAATTAATAGTGTCCTGAAGTTGTCTTGACGCCTTATTGACATGATACCTTTAGTATTTTATACAATAAATATAAGGATTTTCTAAACAATGACAGACTGAGCTGTCAAATTATTATTTTTTTTATATCAAACTCAATAAATTTTAAACTTTTTGTTGTTGTTGAGAATCTGATTAAAATGATCATAAATGAATAAATGATTATAAAATAAAAAATACAAATAAATGTTATGATGACAACAGAAAATGTTCGAAGATAGATTTTTTAACCAGTTGACACTCATTAACAACAGTTATGTTGCGTAATTTTATTAAAGATATGCATTATTTAACCAAGAATACATTTTTTAAGCTTTAGTTATAGCAAAATGACAATTGATTACCATGAACTTGTTTTCAATCATGATATTCAATGAGATATATCACTTAAAGCAACAATTTTGCAGAGATACATGGCGAACAGAACGACAAGATCTGCAATTTGTATGCATTGAAATGATTGCATCACTACTGACGGAAACATTAAAACCATCTGTCATCATAACTGCTGTATAAAGTTCTGTAAAAATTGGCACATAAGGCATTTTTACACTACTGAGACAATTGTTTTAGTATTAATGTGTTACCATTTTATTTAAAAAAAAAATCTATTATCTACAGAGTTATAATTCCAATAAAGTGGTAAAAGTATCTTGTTGGGACAGTTCTTTTAACAAAAATGGTCTAGACATTTCTTTTTATGATAATTAGGAAATGTAAAAAAAAAAAATTATGAACTGACAAATAAAATCTTTAAATATAAATGCTTTATAAATCAAGAAGCAAAATATTTAGAACTTATTTATTTTTTTAGGCAGTAAAGACTTTGGTCTTCTTTTGATGATACTTTCAAATTAGTAGTTTCTCTTCTTATAAAAAATTATACCAGCATGTAAGTCATAAATTTTCTTTGCAGATTTTTCTCATTAGTCTCAAACTTCAGACAATTTACTTTGCATATCTATGTAAATTTGAATTCTTGGCTAAACAATATATAAGTCAGGTGAATAAGCTATGAAACCTACAAGTGAAGAGTTCCCATATCAGTACAATAAGCTAGAACAGAGATAGACTAGATTACATAAGGAACAAGGCATGCATAACATACTTTGACATATTACCACTTGCTTTGCGCAAGCGGCGATTTGATGACATTTTGGCTGCAACCTACTATCCTGCAAAACAAAGTCATAGTAATGGAAAGCTGATATGAAATGCCACTCATAGAAACACACTTCAAAAAGAATTTGGAATAAAAATACATCTGTTAATTAACTATTTGTTAATTAAAAGTGTAGTGCCTGTGTGGTGGGGAGGCCCACATGTGGCCCAGTTAGCTCAGTAGGTAGAGCTCTGGAACGGTGATCCAGTGGTCTTGGGTTTGATCCCCACAACGGGCGCTCACTTTTCCCTTGATTTACTTTCCATGTTTCAGAAGTAAATGCAAACCTGGTGTGACCGTCCTGAGTTGAGATTGAGCCCAGAAAGATAAGGGGGAGGAACGTTGTGCCAGTGTGGTGGAGAGGCCCACAGGTTGCCCGGTTATCTCATTAGATAGAGCTATGGAACCGTGATCCAGGGGTCATGGGTTCAATCCCCACATTGGGTGCTCACTTTACACTTGATTTAATTTAAAAGTAATCTGAGATTGGTTAGCCCAGAATAAAGATGTACAACAGTTACAATCTAGTTAATACAGAAACAAACAGAATTCTAATAAATGAATACAATTGCCACTTCTAGATTCAAAAACAAAAAATAAGGAGCATACTGCCTATCAACTGTTTTAGTTAGTAGAAAGCAGACAGTATCATAGACAGGAATAGGATAAAGTTTATACAGAGACTCGAAATTGTCTCATTTTGTGTGTGTGTGTAAAATCAGAGTTTGTATTTCATTATCATTATCAGTTCAACATCATCAAGCCACTGTTTTTTGTTTAAAGACGAGTAAATACATCACAAATGCAAACTTGTTTACTGCTAAGTCCAAAAATTACACAATATCTGAATACTGATTGTGCAATTAATAAAAATAATTACACTTTTCCTGCTCGAACGTTTATACTGTCTGTTAAGTCTTTATATTAATTTAGATAACATATATAAGCACGTTTAATGACATTTTAAACTGAGTAAATGCAACTTCGTAATTTTCATAAAAGTGGTTGTTATAACAAAAATATACGCTGACACAAGTTGAAAATGCAAACCGCGCCGAGAGCTAAATCTAAGCATATATTTGACAATTCTTTAGAATGGCAGAAATTGAGAGGAAACGTCTTTGTATGCATACCTTATTTAGTTTTTATAATTTTCAACCATTCAACAGTAATATTCCCAGTTTTTTTCGCGTTTACGGCATACAGTTGTTGACAGTCGCCATATTGGCCCTGTTGCCATAACACTATTAGTTTCCGACTGGTCTATGAAACGCGCAACCTGATTGGCTCACTCGCTCGAATCGGCTGTTCGCACCTACGATCTTCGTACCAAGTAGTTGTTGTTGTTTTTTATCGACGTACCAACTACTATCTTATTTTTGATTAGGTTGATGGGCTGTTTATGTCAGTGAATGGAAAAGACAGCACATCTAAAAACAACAAAAAACATTTTAACTTTTAGGACCTCTATGGAAATAAAACATTTAGACTTAATCATGCTAAGGTGTGACGAAGCATAGTTTCACATTTTAGCTTTTCATGAGATTAGATGTACCTTCTTATTTCACGAACATTATATCTAAAGGCAATTATTGTCTGTCACTATTCGACCAGGCGCTTTTTAATTGTCAGGTAAATTGCAGTGTAAACAAAAATCAGAACCACTCGGTTAATACCGGTAATCTACAACGGTTAATCCAGAACTGCATTTTCAACGGGACGCGCCTTATAAACATTTATAAACGTGCAAGCCAACATAAAATCAGTCATGAAATCTGTTAACTTTCAGACTATAATTCGTTGCTGTGGTAAAAACCAAGGACAACACACGCAGATAGGTGTAACCAATTAATTTTAAATTCGCGACCCCTACTAATCGAATTATCTAACGTGATTATGTTTTAATATTCTGAAATATATTAATGTTATAATAGCATACGTTTAGTCTAACGATTGATTCTAAGAAAAGTTCCATTTTTTTACTTGCTATGATATATAATTAAAAAAACAACCCACCTGGAACTCTTTTTGATTGACATTTTGACTTCTTTGTTGGTACGTTCCGATCAAATCCTCTAATAAAATCGCCTTAAGAGTTCATGGAGAAAATAAGGTAGCAGACAATAGCAAGAATTCGCAGACGTTTGGCAAGTAATGTGTTGGTAAGTACATTCCAATGTGTTAACACATGACTTTACGGCTGTCTGTTAAGAGGCTCAAAGCATAATTTTCACGGAATATTCGAAATGAAAGAAATGTTTTAGTTATCTCCCTTGCTGGAAGGTATTTTTGTATTGTTGTAGTATTTTTATAATACCTTTTTTTTATTTGCTTATTTTTAAATAAAGGCGCCCAACCTTTTTAATAAATACTAATCTTAATCAATAATATGACTGATTTTATGCGAACGCTCAATCTTAAATGTTTTTTCCAAAGTTTAAAAAGTGGAAAAAAAATATGCAGTAACAAATACCTTTAAAAGTGGAAAAAAATATGCAGTAACAAATACCTGTAGTTATTTTTAATAGAGTAAAGTCCATTTAATAACGAAAAGAGGGAATTATATCGAGCAACATTCTTCGCGGAGTTATCATTCGTTATTCTCAAATATACACTTGTAGCATTCTCACGGCCATGAATGCCAAGATTCTTGACGCAAATCAGATCAAGGTTTTGTAGGTTCGTGTATATTATGCACTAATTGTTTAAATTGAAAATAGTTTGTTTTGGTCTAAAAACTTCAGATTACTTTAGTAATTTAGCAATAACTATAGAATTATTTTCTGTACTTTTTACGCAAGGCAATAAAAAAATAGAACACTGCATACTCGTAAGTAATTATAATAATAATGCACTAAATGAATTACTTGCTGACATCATTTAACAATATTCAAATAAGTTATCTTTATCACGCGTATTTTTCACAAGCTAAGCGGTCTGACGTCATGAAGAGTCACATGTCCTTAAATACCCCCAAGTCCAGTCAGAACTCTTCGCGTAATTCCGTCTTCGGGACAATCATTCATCGGATGTATCTGGTGCAATGATACTTACTGAAATCACGATCGTTTTGTTCGCCGGAAGTTGGAAGTAAAATATGCATAAAATGTAATTCGCACAAAACATAAGCAATGCCATCGTTTGACAGCTGTGTGTCTGCTGCGCTAGGTAAATTGAAATTGGATGAGTTAAATTTGAAGCTGCCACATATTGAAGTTTAACAGGCATCGTACTGTAGTGAGTTGTCACCCGAGCTGCCATCTTTGTTTTGACGTCGGTCTCAAAAGTAGTCCCATTTAGAGAAAAGGCCGAGATAATCCGACTACCCATATACATATGCGAATCCGAGCAATCGGAACTCCTAGGATAATTCCGTCCTCGGGACAATAATCCCTCGGACGTATCTGGTGTAATGATACTTTAAGAAATCACAATCGTTTTTTTCGCCGTAAGTCGAAAGAATGTAGTCATTTGTCAGCTGTGTCTTTGCTGCGCCGGATAAATTAAACTTGAATGATTTAAATTTGAATTAAATTTGAAGCAGCCAAACAGTGGAGATTTTGACGTTGTTTTTTTTTTGGAAGTGGCCGGGGTAATCCGACTACCTACATACCTCGAGATATGATTCGTGAATAATCCGAGGTGTTCAAATTGACCCTAAGTCCTGTGACAGAGCCAAATATAATAAATCGACAGTGCGAAAGAGTGAGTATAGAGATGTCTAAGACGTCATCGTCATCTATAGAATGAGGTATTTTCTACGAATATGCCGTGTATTCCGGGGTTTGTGATGCAGCTTGCAATTACAAAATAAACCAATGTAGCAGACAATTACAAAAAGTTGAGCATCTGTACAAGCAGAAATTTACAGCAGCTAGAAACTGTTGTAAGCGATAGCAAAGGTTGTGGGTTTTAGATTTGTATGTGTTCATGAGGTGACTATTGCAATGCATTGGTCTGTATAAGAGTCATTTGAAGAGGGGTACGATAGTTTCTTCAGAAAATTACTGTGCATATATTACGCATTGACTGTCCAGTCTAATTTGAGCATTTAAAATCGTTAAGAACAAAATTATAATTCCTAGAAAGTTGTGAATCAAAGTTATTAAACTTATTATTATACTTGCTAACTGTATTCCGAGCACTGAAGTTAAATGTGTTGGCAGTTATTGTCACACGTTTCCTCGGCAAATTATTGTGCGTATATTGCCCCTTTAATGTGTAGTCTCATTTTATACTAAACTACAATATTAGCAATGGTGTGAAGTTTTTAAAAAAAATAAATAAAGTGCAAGTCAGAAATGGGGGGATTACTGAATATAAAATAATTTAAAATAATTACTCATTGAAAACTGTTCATCGAAGTAATTTGATATTTTTAAAATTATACATGTGTTGCAATTAAATGTCTCCCCTGTTAGTTTGGTTCATTTTTAGCAGTTTCCAAATTGGACAAAAATTTCTGTATAGGTTGTAAAATAAATGGAGAAATCAAGTTTAATATCTTATTTAAAATTCAAAGAATAAACAAATATTATTTGCTCCACCATAGACGCCCCCAAAACACAGACTGTGTTTAATTATTTAATATATCATTGTATTCTGCAAATGCGTACATACAAAGCACACACAAAATGAACGTTTATTAAATCATCGTGGCGTACATTTACAGACAAGCAAATGGCAAGTCCGACTTTATAGCAAGAATACGATGAATAAGGTACACACTGTATAAAGCCTTGTTCAAACGCTCCAAAATAAAGACAAAAGTTTACCATTTAAAAATATACATGTTTGATTGTCATGCAAATGTCTTTTAAAATTGTGAAAGTTCACTTATTCTCAAAATTTATCGCATAATTGCAAATACACATAAATAAACTACTAGATTTGAAGCTTTGCTTAAAAGAAATATCAGCTGATAAAAACAAAAACTAAAACCGATATTTAACATAATCTTTTTTCACATCATAAAATATATTGCTAATCGATTTACGTGCCAACATTGCCGATCGGTATCCGGTCCGACCGCTGCCTGGCACGAAAGTATGCGCGCATCGTAACGAGGCATCATCAGACGACAAGAAATCAACAAAAGACCAATGCCGCGCTATTGCAAATTAATGACTAGATTACCATCTGGTTTAGGTCAGGATTTAAAGTTTAAAACCACAGCGTAAAAGATGTTTACCAGTTTGTTTCTACTTATGTTACTTTTTTGACCTCTCAGCCGAAGACTGTATTTGTAAATGGAATAAATCTTAGAATTGCACGGTGTTCTATAGAACTCGCGAGTGAACATTTTGAGAAAAATGATTTTTGCATTTTATTATTATTTGTTTATGTTGGTAAGTGGGGTGATTGTCGAAGGAAAACGCTGTAAGTATATTTAAAAACAATTTATTCTTTTAAGTTAACTTATTGTGTTTAAGGTAGGATTTACGCAAAAAAATATTGAAGTAATATTCTAAATAATACATTATTTTACGAGAAAATATTAAAGTAATATTATAATTGTATAAGATAAGACTGAATAGTTTACGCACTTATGTGTATAATTGGGTACCCTTAGAGGGCTATAGCGGTCATGCACATAACTTCCTTGCGCCATATGACATGATTATTTTGATGCCAAGTAAAGACAAGCTCTTAAAATCCAACATATTTTGTGCACATACATTAATGTATATTATAAACATGATTATATTGGTACCAAGTAAAGACAGACCATTAAAATCCGCCATGTTTTGTGTGCGTACATTAATGTATTTTATAAACATGATTATTTTAATACCAAGTAAAGATAGACTATTAAAATCCGCCATGTTTTGTGCTCGTACATTAATGTATGTTAGAAACATGAATATTTTAATACCAAGTAATTGTAGACCATTAAAATCCGCCATATTTTGTTCGCGTACATTAATATATGTTATAAACATGATATTTTGAAAACTGAATAAAGATTGACCACTTAAATCCAACATGTTCTGTGCGCGTACATTAATTTTTTTATTAACATGATTATTTTAATACCATGTAAGGCAGACCATTAAAATCCACCATGTTTTGTGCGCGTACATTAATGTATTTTATAAACATGATTATTTTAATACCATGTAAACATAGACCATTAAAATCCGCAATGTTTTGTGCGCGTACATTAACGACTGTTATAAACATGATTATTTTAATACCAAGTAAAGATAGACCAATAAAATCCGCCATGTTTTGTGCGCGTACATTACTGTATGTTATATTTTAATTATTTTAATACCAAGTAAAGATATACCATTAAAATCCACCATGTTTTGTGCGCGTTCATAAATGTATGTTATAAACATGATGATTTAAAAACCGAGTAAAGATAGACCATTACAATCCACCATGTTTGTATGCGCGTGCATTAATGTATATAAAAAAACATGATTATTTTAAAACCAAGTACAGACTGACCATTAAATTCTAACGCGTTTGTGTGCGCGTACATTTTTTTTGTTTGTTTTGTTTTTAAGTTACATCGTAGCGACCAATTATGATCATTACAACGACGTCCAGCTGTCTTGGTGGAGAAAGACCCGCAACAAATGTCTGGGTAGAACCACCGGCTCACCACAGGTCAGCAAGAAGACCTTCCCACATTAAGTCCTTCGCCCCGAACGGGACTTGAACCCACGCGGTGAGAGGCTAAGCAGTCAGAGGAGTTAAAAATATCCGACTCTACCACTTGGCCACGGGAGCCCTCGGTACATTAATGTATGTTATATACATGATTATATTAAAAGCAAGTAAGACTGAGTTTTAAAATCAAACACGTTTGTAATTTGTACAATATACTACTATTACTACTATGTAAAGATTAGCTTAATAGGTTAAACATGTTTGAAGGCGCGTACATCGATATAATATTAGTTTATACACTTATATCACCATGTAACATCGTATAAGTCTGTTTCATTATCAACTGCTTTGTAGTTTATGCCACCGAATCTTGCGGGCACGTGCACGGCCCTGATCACCTGACCATCCTCGAGTTTGACAAGAATGTTAACTACAACAACAAGCGTCCATCTAACGAACAGAACTGGGCACCGCCTGTAGAACTGAGGTAAGGTTGAACATGTTTATATGTTGTTAATACCATCTAACGAACAGAACTGGGCACCGTCTGTAGAGCTGAGGTAAGGTTGAACATGTTTGTATGTTGTTAATACCATCTAACGAACAGAACTGGGCACCGTCTGTAGAGTGAGGTAATGTTAAACATGTTTGTATGTTGTTGGTACCATCTAACAGAACTGGACACCGTCTGTAGAGCTGAGGTAATGTTAAACATGTTTGTATGTTGTTAAAACCATCTAACGAACAGAACTGGACACCGTCTGTAGAGTGAGGTAATGTTGAACATGTCTGTATGTTGTTAATACCATCTAACGAACAGAAATGGGCACCGTCAATAGAGTGAGGTAATGTTGAACATGTTTGTATGTTGTTAAAACCATCTAACGAACAGAACTGGGCACCGTCTGTAGAGCTGAAGTAATGTTGAACATGTTTGTATGTTGTTGGTACCATCTAACGAACAGAACTGGGCACCGTCTGTAGAGTGAGGTAATGTTGAACATGTTTGTATGTTGTTGGTACCATCTAACAGAACTGGGCACCGTCTGTAGAGCTGAGGTAATGTTGAACATGTTTGTATGTTGTTGGTACCATCTAACGAACAGAACTGGGCACCGTCTGTACAGCTGAGGTAATGTTGAACATGTTTGTATGTTGTTGGTACCATCTAACGAACAGAACTGGGCACCGTCTGTAGAGCTGAGGTAATGTTAAACATGTTTGTATGTTGTTAAAACCATCTAACGAACAGAACTGGGCACCGTCTGTAGAGCTGAGGTAATGTTAAACATGTTTGTATGTTGTTAAAACCATCTAACGAACAGAACTGGGCACCGTCTGTAGAGCTGAAGTAATGTTGAACATGTTTGTATGTTGTTGGTACCATCTAACGAACAGAACTGGGCACCGTCTGTAGAGTGAGGTAATGTTGAACATGTTTGTATGTTGTTGGTACCATCTAACAGAACTGGGCACCGTCTGTAGAGCTGAGGTAATGTTGAACATGTTTGTATGTTGTTGGTAGCATCTAACGAACAGAACTGGACACCGTCTGTAGAGTGAAGTAATGTTGAACATGTTTGTATGTTGTTAATACCATATAACGAACAGAACTGGACACCGTCCGTAGAGTGAGGTAAGGTTGAACATGCTTGTATGTTGTTGGTACCATCTAACGAACAGAACTGGACACCGTCTGTAGAGTGAGGTAATGTTAAACATGTTTGTATGTTGTTGGTACCATCTAACGAACAGAACTGGGCACCGTCTGTAGAGTGAGGTAATGTTGAACATGTTTGTATGTTGTTAATACCATCTAACGAACAGAACTGGGCACCGTCTGTAGAGTGAGGTAATGTTGAACATGTTTGTATGTTGTTGGTACCATCTAACAGAACAGGGCACCGTCTGTAGAGCTGATGTTAGGTTGAACATGTTTGTATGTTGTTGGTACCATCTAACGAACAGAACTGGGCACCGTCTGTAGAGCTGAAGTAATGTTGAACATGTTTGTATGTTGTTGGTACCATCTAACGAACAGAACTGGGCACCGTCTGTAGAGCTGAGGTAATGTTGAACATGTTTGTATGTTGTTGGTACCATCTAACGAACAGAACTGGGCACCGTCTGTAGAGTGAGGTAAGGTTGAACATGCTTGTATGTTGGTACCATCTAACGA